>OX375872.1:104304088-104849076 GCA_947359465.1 Metellina segmentata | reverse complement strand
CCCAATGATCATTGGTGGAATGTAGGTTTCTTTTCTAGATTACTCCACCTTATATATATATATATATATATATATATATATATATATATATCGAATCCATTCCCGGAGACTCCTAGGTTCTCGATGTCTTGACACTATTTCTTTGATATCTTCTCTTTTTTGCGTCATTCAACACTAGGGTTCCTTGAAAAGACGCGTATTATATTCAAATTTAATAATTAGGAAGTGATGTTTAAATTCAATGCGTATTTAAAAGATCAAACTTTTCTACTCGGGGGTAGCAAAATATCTAGGTAAAGAAAAAAATTCTGATATCGTTAAGTCTGGTTGAAACAATTTCGATTTCCTTTAAATTCTAAATTTCGGTAATAAACAAGAAAATTGGTGTTTAATTTCTAGAAACAAATAAACTACAACTTCGAAGTCAAACATTTAATAGGTAGAACAGGAATTGATTTAAAGCTAAAGCAATTTATCTATCTCACACACCCATAGCACAAATGCAGCTACCTTCTTGAATGTATAATATAGCATCCACATAAATAAAAAAGGTGTGTGGTTTTAAATATTTTTCTCTGAAGTTTTGTAAATGTGTGTATTATACCAATTAGACTTTCTCCTCAATCTATTTCTTTAATTATGTTGCTACTTTTATATTATAACTACAGCACAAGTGTGCCTAGATAGACTGAAATTGCAACGCATGTATTTTAGTATCTTTGAGAGAGCTAGAGATTTTTTAGAGGAAACGTTAGCTTTTGGTTTTGTTTTAGAAACATTATTAAATGTAAATTTGATTTGTATTTACAATTCATTGTAAGCATTTCTAAATAATCTTTGTAATAATAGAGAAACCTCAAATTCACCTATGTGATCTCGTTAACGTTGGAAATATATAAACACACTGTACATTTTGATATTGTATTCAATTGTAACTTGAGTTCATTGGTTTTTTCTCCAAACAATGGATGTCTCATGCAAAATAAAATTAAAAAGTTTTCGTAAGTGCGAAGACATTTAAAAACAACAACCCTTCGACGTCCTCTGGCGTAAATTCCGAGCACATTCAAAAAGGAAGAGGAACGAGCATTTTAGTCCTCAGCGCTATAACATTCGCAAACTCCCCAAAGTAAGCAAATGGCTTCCCTTTATTAAACAGAATTTATGACATCTAAACTGCACACAAGTACTTGTTTCCTCTTAAAACATCTAACTTGATAACAAAGTTCCGAACGCTGCGCTTCTCAAATGACAACAAAAACTTTTCCACTGAAAGTGCTCCTTTTTTATGATTCACTTTTGTTTCCCTCCCCCCTTGTGTGTTTTATTATCATTCCTCTGCCAGAGCAAGGAACTTCATTTTCTTTGCGCTACCTTCTCTGTGCGGGATTTTTTTCATTAACTATAAAACTTTGGTTTTAACGTCAGATATAAAGGTGACGCAATTGATGCACTTAACTTTTATAGTCTTAGAAACATTACTTTTATTGGCACTTCCATTCATTCTCTCCAATAGTCGTTAGTTTCACCGTATATTTCTTAAGAAAGATAGTGCGAGATGTTCAGAAAACCACTTCATCAATTTTCCACTTTTCAGCCATCCGATAGAAATATCGTGGAGAGGAAACTTGAGCTTGAGGTTTTGATTTTCGACACCATTAGTCACATTTTAAATTCTATGAATGCATTTGCTGAGAAAAGCACTGAAGGTATTGTGTTTTGCGATTTCAGAGCTTTAGTTTGCAAATACTTTTCATAATATCTGGTGTTATCTAGGATAATTGATGCTTTATTAGTAATTCTATATATGAAATATACGTAACGAACTTGTACTACAATCGGTGAATATATAATTCATCATATATTAAATACCTTTTATTGCGAACAAATCATCTCAAGGCTTTAAGAATATAGAGCCCGGCCAGAGACCAAAAGAAGAAACAGCGGATAGAAGAATGGAAAATGTACCTTGAATAACATGTCGTGATAATATCAGTGGATTAAAAGAAAACTACATAAGTACGTGTCAAGAAACGCTGAAAAACGTCGATTTAGTAGTCTTCGAGCAATTAAGTCTAGTATCAGTAAAGACTTTCCTTGTGTGTATATTGTCATTTACATGATGGAAGGAAGGAACATTCATTGACCTGACATGGACTAGCGCCATTTAAAAACCAATCAGCCGTCCACAATATATGCTGTAGTTTTTATAAAAATTGCTCTAAACCAATCTTAGCTATCACCAATTGAAAATGTGTTCTATGATCCTTCCAAAAACAATGACAATTTTTCAATATAAGCATCAATCCAAGATTGATGTGCTGCAATCAACACTCAATGGTGAAGCTTGCATCGAAGTAATCGAGCATGCATCAATAAAAACGAGTCTGAGGTTTTCAAAAAGAATTATCCAGGGATAAACAAAAGCGCCAACTTACACAAGACAGCTTTTTGAAAATTTAGTTTGTTATGTTTGTGTCCTTGATCATTCGAAGTGTATGGCCTCTGCCATTCGACAAATTTGCTGTACCAATAATGGGTCGAATGCCATTCTTCGGTTAAAACACGGCGCGGGCTGCTGATCGTTGATGTTGCTGAGGTTGATGCATAACGTTTATGTAGCTGAGAGATGGAATACTGGCTTGAAGTAGAGGTAGTTATGCTGTTTGATACTTCTAGGTTGTGGAGATAGTTTCATCTTCTGTCTGAGATTTTGGAATTCGGTGAGTTTCAATCTCATCTCTTCGTCTTCGCTACATGCTATCACTACTTATATTTTTCTGGTTCTTGTACCAATTTAGCGTAAACTGGACCAGTTTCGATTACCTCAAATTTTCTCTTAGCTAAAAGTTAAAATTCAGAGGAATGCTGCTTGGCGATTTTGACAAATAATCTACACTTAGGTCCAAAATTAATTTTACATGCATAGAATCACGGATTTCTCAGAAACTGTGAATTCTAAGTTTATGAATTTGTCTGGAATGAGACATAACATCATAACACATAAATACAAAAGAGAAAAAAAATTAAGAATACTGCATATGATATTTAACTGTAGCATGAAACCATAAAAATGGCAATAATATGTGACAAAGAGACTTCAGAAGAAATGAATAACTCAGAAAAAAATTAAGGCTTAAGAATTTAATATGGAATGTAATCGCCCCTGACTTGTACACACATATCACAAAGTGATTTCATGCTGGAAATAATGTTGTTAACCACAGTTTGGGGAATTAAGTTCCACTCTTCCAGCAATGCGATATTCAGGGCATTTATATCTCTAGGCGGAGAATGTCTTCGTAAAACTGCTTTTCCAAGATAGTTCCATAAGTTCTATATCGGGTTCAGATCAGAAGATTTTACTGGCCACGGTATTTGCTCAATGGCTTCATTTTCAATGAATTCGTCAACGAGGTTTGCTCGATGTGGACGAGCATTATGGTCCATAAATAAAATATCCTATCCATATGCGCCTCTGAAAAGTCTTGCATAGCGTTCTAAGACCTCTACCTGATATTTCTGGCCGGTCACAGATCCTCTGTTGAAAACGTGTAGGGGCGTATGTCCATCGATTATTATTCCACCCCACACCATCACACATGCACTACCAAAACAGTCACCTTCCATAATGTTCGAAGAAAGATTCCGCGTTCCAAACTCAATCAAGATGTAAAAACGCTTAGAATCAGATGTTAAACTAAAATTTGACTCATCAGTAAGGCGAACATGGACCCATTCGTGTTGACTCCTGTTCTTATGTTCTTTGCACCAATTAAAGTGGTCCCTCTTGTGTTGTGAAGACAGTGAAACACATACCCTTGGCTTTCTGGCATAAAGTCCTTTTTCATTAAGCCTTCTGTATACATTTTGCCATAACAGTTCCCGTGGCGGCTGCAAGCTCTGAACTTAACTACCGAGCAGTAGACTTCATGTTACGACGGGCAGTTAATGCCATATATCAATCTTGAGAAGCAGTTTCTATACGTTTACGATCTTGTCCATGCGTCCTTACAACAGTTCAAAAATTCTGAAATTGTTTCCATAGCGCAGAGACTGTCTGTCTTGAAATATTCACACATCTCGCTGAATCCATGATTCTTCCCTGCTTCTAAACGGCCGATAATGTGCCACTTCACAGATTCTTCCAAATGATACTTTGGACACATAACAAACCGTTTCTAGTCATTATACAGACTGAAATCAAGCGCTGCATTGCAGAAATTCACTCAGATATTCACTTTGCGCAAAGCGCTTGATACACCTTGATTTGCATATCATAAACCGTTTGAACACTTTGATTGGATAGTGCTAATTAGGCTTGTATTTCACATATTCCCTGAAAAAATGGATCTACATGGATTGGGTATTTCATGGAATATAATTGTTTTTGGGTATGTAAATATAATTTTCTACATGAGTGTAGTTGAAGATATGGGTCTTCAAAATTCCATTCACGAGATGAATTCCTGAAATCTGAATATGCCGTAGTTATATGCGAAAGTCGTTCAAGAACTGGACTATTTTTGCTAGGGCCATAAATACAATAAGCATACTTATACTTCCATAGCACCGAAGTGTTCTCAACGTGAATGCCCAGGTACCAACTTTGCACCCACTTTCGAACAGTGTTTGAAGTCCTTCTACATACTGTTTATGATACCCATTACAGTACATATCACTCAGTTTAGTATTTGATGCAAATAGGTAACTACAAATTTGAATTAGGGAATCAGTGAACGTCTAGCGGTAGTGACTTTAGAGGAGGGGGGGGGGCGGGCTTCATCACTACGATGTGTAGATTTTGTGTGTTACTATATAAGCTCACCATTTTCTTCTTGTTTAACTTCAAGAAAAGACAATTCCTCCATTCAACGGAACTAATGGACATCTCCATCGTAATTGTAATATTCTAAGGAGTCATTTGTAACCTTCGTGCAGGATTTCCCCGATGATATTGACACTAATCTCTGTTATCGATGACGAAGACGTACCTGAGGGTGATGTATCTTCCACCCACCCTTAACCATTAATCGATTCTTTTGGGTCCCTCAAACCTCTTATGATGGGTGTGCTTAATATAGCCGTTACTTATTAGAAAAAAAATTAACTACGTAGCATATAAATAGCAGCGCAAATAAACTCAACCACGAGAGAGCTAATTTGAATAGATTGAAGTTGTGCATTGTTTTCTGACGTCATTCCTGCAGCTATTTCCTAATAACCTGTTTGAATCGTTTCGTGGAATTTTGTTGTGGCTTTATCCAAACACGTAAAGCTTTATAGCTTCTGTTTGGTTTAGTTTAACCTTTGATGGGTAACAGAGACACGCCTGATCTCCACTCCTTCCGTAACAAGAATGAGCAAGTAAGTATGGTAGCCACGTCTTGCCTTGTAGATGAAGTTAAAAGGCTTCTGACAGAGGCAGCTGCATTTTTCTTTGATTTTGGAGCGATGACGAAGTCTGCTTTCAAATTATCTACTTGCTGACCATCAATTCTATAAAACAGGAATTGAACTCTATTAATTCTTAAAAGCAGGAATTAAATTCTATTGATTCTTAAAACCAGGGATTAAATTCTATTTATACTTAAAAGCAGGAATTGAACTATCAATTCTTAATAGCAGGAATTGAACACTATCATTTCTGGTATTTGATCTTAAAAGTGCCGCCATGGAAGTATTCAGTTACAAAAAATAATAGTGTTTGACTACTGCTTTAAAATTAAACTTACTAGATTTATATGTATGATTCTAACTATATTCCTTAGTATTAATTATCGTGGTATGGAAGTTTGGAGAGTGGGGTGTCAGGTGTCATCTCGTCATCTCACCACAGTTCAAAATTACATGGTTATTGTCAGTGGAACTTTCTCTCTAGAGATTGATCCCAGACCGTCGTCAATACCTCTTTGTGTTGCTCCAGTACGACGTTAATTAAAAATACGTACCCTTAATATTAAAAGTTTTTGGGCCCTATAAATGGAATTTGATGGCCGGCTTCGTGCAAGGTATGACTGAATACAGCTGATGTCTTGCTGTTATGGTTAAAGTAATGCATCCTTATTATTTCTGGTCTAGTATTATGTTTGGCATTGTATTTGTTCTTTTTTGAATTTGTGGTTTCCTTTGATATTTGGATAGTCGGATTTTAACTTCTGCCAGAATATTTAGCCTGATTTGGCTTTTTGCCTAATTTGTCTCTTTTGTTGATTATGATGTTTGGGGGACTACTTTTGGCATACTGATACACACACACGCAGAAAACAGCTTCTTGTGTTATCTGAGTCAGGCTTCTTCTTGATGACGCCCTGATCCACCAACTCTATAACCAAAAAATCGACACACCAAATAGGAGTTGTTCAGGAGGTGTGCGTGCCGGGCTCGATCAACTTGGAAAGTCGCTGACTGGGGACGTATAGTCTTTAGTGACGAGTCCCGTTTCCAACTGTGTCCTGACGACAAGCACAGACGTTTATGGAGACGTCAGGGCAGCATGGGGACCCTGCCCTTACAATAGCACGTCACACGTACCTACAACAGGGAGTTATGGTCTGTGGTACCGTCTCCTTTGATAGCCGGACCCCTTTGGTAGTCATTTCTGTCACACTTACAGCACAGCGGTACATAGACGTAGTTCGACGACCGGTTGTGTTACTGTTCCTTTTGCGACAACCCGGACTTACTTTTCAGCAAGATAATGCCCGGCCGCACACGGCACATGTTGCTATGAATTGCTTTCAAGCTTTCCTAACACATCCTTGGACAGCTAAGTCTCCTGATCTCACCCATAGAGCAAATTTGGGACGTTATGGGAAGGCGATCCGGAATTATGGAAGCTTCCCAGAATACTGACCATTTAGAATCAAGACCATAACAATTTGTCAAGAAATTTCGCAGGACACCTTCCGAGAATTCTTTCAGTCTATGCCACGCTATGGACGCATCCAGGCCAGAGGTGGACCAACGCCGTATTGACTTCCTCCCTTTGTAACGGTCAAACTTTAAAATAAATCATTTTGCTATATTTTAATCAATTGCTTTTCCATGTATGTTCTTTTTTCACCAATTTTTACCGCAATCGCACAACTCCTTCTTGGTGTGACGAATTATATATATATTCATGATTCTTCTAAGTATGGCAGTTACAACGTAATGACTATTATTTTTACTTGTACGAAAAGGGATGGTGCATTCTTGCATCTGCGAGTCACGTCTAAAAGCTAGATGAATCAACATAAAACATTAAATCCACCCCCAAAAAAAACAAATCGAACAAGAAGCGTTGCCAGTAATGTGCAGAAATGTAGGATTAAATGAGGAACTAGAAATAGTCCAATAGTCTTTTTAAATATGGAAATCTGCATAATAATTAAAGTTTGCTACAAATGAAGGCAAGGCATCCATTTAATAAAGGAAATAAGAAATTGAACGACAAAAGATACAGGATGTTTGGAGGTGTTTTCTTGATTATTTTGCCATAACAGTCATTCATGTTTTCTTTTTTCAATCCTGTTTACATATAAAGTGGATTTTAGAAGACGAAACGAGTTTTCAAAGAGAAAAGATGGGAGTTTGATGTGTTGGAATTCATGTTTTGCAATTGTCTGACGTTGTAAGACTTTCTTTTAGGTGTGACAGGGCCCATTCCCAAATTCTTTTGTTTGGTTTAAAGAACAAAACCGATAGTATTATTTAAAAGAATACTTGAGTATTCCAAGAAAATTATTCAATCTTTGAGATTTTTTGAAAATATATCATTCTTTCTCAGTTAAGAATTTGAATATGTGCTCATATTCTATATCTATTTTTGTGTTTGTATATTTCCATTTAGAATTGTTTCAAAATATTCATATTTAACTGCATAATGTACATTAAATCTAATTCTGACCCATTTACGATTCAGATATTTAGAAATATCTTGTGCAGTAATTTAAAATTCTATCGTTATGCCCCTAACGAAATCAACTACAATTAAGTGTTAGAGGAGGATATCCAATAAATAAAGAATGTTATTTAAAATTCAGACGGCAGATGTCAACTTAGAAGGTTATGATAGAAAACGTCAATCGCGCGCGCAATAATTTTTAACCAAAAAAAGTTTATTTCTAATTTGCCTCGTGCGTTTGTTTAGAGTGTATATTTTGTAATGCTTTTTTATTTAACAAAAAGTTATCCTTTTTAATAAATAACAACTGTTTTCGCAAAACGAATTTAGCATCTTTCTATACCCATATTTAGTGTGGATTGAAATTTTATAGGTCAAAGAAAACTTTTTTGCGTTCATTTATTCTATATTTTTAAATTGACATCATCGATTGCTCTGATACAACACATAAGAGAAGTAAAGTTTTCGAAATTATAAATATTTATAAGCTTTATAAATAATATATAAGCATAAGAATTTTCGTTTGATTTCACTAAATTCAGTATTTTTCAGATAAAAGGTTTGGAATACTTTGTAATGACCGTAATATAGTATAAGTAGTAAATCTCCTGTATCTGTTTTGAGAGTTAAAGGTGGCACAGTCCCAATTTTGCTAATTTATACGGGGTTTATTTCTCGCTCCTCTATTAGTATTACTTCACTTGTTTATGAATGTTGGTTACGGCGCTGTTTTGTGTTTGGAGCACCTTGGCCAATAATGGTCTCTTTTCTCATAAAACCTAACCAACCACTTCTTATTTCTGTTTTTAAAGTACTAATAGCAATCGCGGTCAAGTACCAGACATGGGTCTCTCATTTCCGGCATAAGGATGTACTTTGTATGCACCTTCAAGAACTAATGCACTTGAATTCGTGATTATTCAATGCGTTGATTCACTGGATCGAAATTTTAAGTAGTAGAAATACCAACATATAGTAGAGTGACAAAATTCAAAGCAATATCTTCATCAGCTTTAGATTTTTGTGATATATGATATGAACTTCGGAAGATCTATGCAGTAAACAGGCCAGAAAAGAACCGATTCAAGTCTTGGGCCGCCTGGTACTAATTTCCATTATTCAGTAATCAAGAGAAAGGTCTCTCATTTTTTCTGTTTTGAAATGTTGCTTTCTTCAAGACGAATGCTTTCATTTTGTATTTTTAATTTTTATTTGTTTTACATTTCTTTATTTGTACCATAAAACATGATAGATTTCGAAACGCCGTAATTACACGAATTTCCTTGAAAAGTATAACTTATAATAGATGGCATGACAACAATTTAAGATGGATGAAAGATATTTAGCATTATAGAGTATTCTATTTTATGACTTCTAGAACTGGTTAAATTATGTGTCAAAAAATAGTACTCCAGTTTTAATTGTATTTATGGCGTAATATTTGTTTGCCATGAATAAAGGGAAAGAACATCTCAATTGATTCTCTCTCTCTCTGTATATCATATATATTGTTACGAATTGTTTTCTAAGTAAGACCCTATAATATATGTGATTACGAATTCTTTTCTTAATAAGATCATATAAAGTATGTGATGCAGTGTTGTGTTTAAATATAAGTGAAGTTTTGATTGGAATTACACTTACGGTTAGTTAATTTGTGATTAGCCATTAAGAAAATCAGCTTCAAATCCCTCAAGGAAATCGAGTTTGCCCATTGTTCCTTTTAACTAAGATGAGGTTAAACTAAAAGAGCCATGTCTAAATTAACAGTAGATTTTCCTTTAGTAAAACTTCTATATAAAGTATAGTTAAAGAAGAAGTAACTAAATTACCGAACGATTATTAACTGAAAGCAGAGCTCATCTTCTACTCTCAATAGCTTATAACTGACCTTGTGTGAGAAAAGTAATAAATAAGTTTCTTGTTTAACGCATTTTCTATTGGTATTTTTACTAGTCATCAAATCTATCAAATAAAAGCACAATTTCATAATATTCAACATGATTAATGAATTCTGAAAAGGTATGTTACTGTCGATGCAAACAATATGGAATGTGTATAATTCAAATTCCCATGGACTATAATCATTTTCGCATGGACTGGTATATACATCAATATGTTCGTGTATATATATATATATATATATATATATATATATATATATATATATATATATATATATATATATATATATATATATAGTAATCTTTTCATATCATTATTGTATGAATAAGCTAAATAGCGAATAAATTTTCAAGTGTCTGTTCCCTGTAGCAATCTTTAAAAAAATCAATATTCAAATAAATCTTAAGTTTGACAAATCAGAGCTGGGGTAACGACATTAGATCAATATTTGCTTTCTGAAGTATTAGGTTACGTTGAATATCCATCGATATTAAAATGCAGTGAGATATGTATGATAGAATAGCCCTTAAATACACATTGGGATGGTTGAGCTCGCATCTTCAAAGTTCGTTTTGACAGCTTTGTTTGTTTTATCAAGAATTTATCCAGCCTTTACACCAATGGATGGATTGAGGGTTTTCACACACCGGGAGATATGAGTAATTTTTAATACTCACCGTGCTCACTGACCTCTTTAAGAGATATGTATGTGAGGAAAGTGTGTTGGACTTTCATATCCTAAGATGTAATGTGGAATTATTTAACTGATTTCTTTTTATAGCTGAATATTTCGTACGATTAGTTTCTAGGTGCTAATGACACTAAGTATTTTATTTCAAGAACTGCAATTATTTTCTCGAAATAAAGGGCTTTCTTTAAGTGGTTATTGAATTTAAACAAAAATATAAGTTTTTTTCTAATTTCTAAGTTTTGTTTTGTATAATTTTATTAAAGAGCTCGTCATGATAGTATGTTCACTGAGAATAATCAGCTCTATAACATATTCTTTCTGGAAGAAACAATTTAAGCAAGCCTTTTACTTTTGTGTTAGGTCGAAACGTACAATTATTTAGATTGTTTTCTGACAAAGCAGGTAAATGGTAACAACATGATAGAAATTTGATTACGGTTAAAGTAAAATCTACAGTTATTGAGCTAACTTTATTAAAGATTAATTCTACAGAATAATTATACAATATAGTGAGTTACAAATGCAAACATGTTGACTATCGTTAAAATTATAGCAAAATATTTTTTAAATTATTAAACTGTTTATTTTAGAAGAAATTTATATTTGATATTAAGTATTCCACATTTTATTGCAAATTTGAAGAAACAAATTTCATGGGTGATGTTTTATATTAAAAGGTGTTGAGATATTAGAAGATTAGATAATTTTCAAAGGAACTTTCCAGTGTCGAACGTGATTATGACATATTTATCTGCAATGACAAACAGTCATATGATAGAAGTGGCTTAATTTTACCTTTGGTGTAATTTATGCACAAATGAATATTTCATGAGATACTGGATAAGTGAGAAATATATTTTATTCACAAATATTTAAAATGACTACAAGCAGCAATTATTTTTGTTTGCATAACGTAATCTGTCATATTCAGTTTAAAATGTATCTAACATTTGATGTCAACATGTATGGTAAAATTATTGGCTTGAAATTTCAGAAAACTTAAGTTATGGAAAATATTAATGTAAAATATTAAAAATCACATTTTTTCTACAAATAGTTTCTTCTAATTGGATAAGAATTGTAATAATAGTTTCATGACGAACATTGAGGTATGAGTTATAAAATAAGATTGATATTTCAAATACATAATAACAGTGAACAGAAGATCTTTAGAGTTTAATTCTACGGATTAGCTCTCCTCAAGTAACCTGTGGTTATTTAGAAGTATCACGAATAGATGTAGTGACTAACACTTGATGATATTAAATTAAAATTTATTTTGTACTTTTTATGTACGAATTTAAGCTTATATATACTAGGTACTTATATACTCACTTTATAATTTTAAAATATTTTGTTTTCATACGAAACGTCCCAAAGCTAGCAAATTACGTATCTTTAGTTCATTGATAATTTTCTTATTTTTATCTTCACTAGTTTAAAATGATTAAGTGTATACGCATACTTTCAAGGAAGATGCATACCCTATGTGAACTATATGCAAAAGATGACTGTGCAAACTTATATTCCCTATTAGTAATCCTGTTATTTTAGGGTCATGTACTAAAATGGACTTAAATGTTCCCAACAAAGGTATGGCAAACAATGCACATTTCAGTCTAGCACAAACGCAATTTCGTATGTATTAAAACTTGAAATGAAAGGTAAAACATGACTTTGATTATCAAAGTCACCTTTTTATGACTGAAAACATCTCTAACATGATGGCCGTAGTGGTTCAGTGGGTATGCCTACTGTGCTAGCAACCTTTGAGTCGTAGGCCCTGAAGCTTTGATAAAACTTTGAAGCAACATTCCTCACTAAAGGTATTTCTCTTTCCTATGTCAATAAAACTTTCATTATGTGTGTCTATTAATTTATGTTGTGTGTCCTGCTTGGCACAGCA
Organism: Metellina segmentata; assembly: GCA_947359465.1. Taxonomy (NCBI): domain Eukaryota; kingdom Metazoa; phylum Arthropoda; class Arachnida; order Araneae; family Tetragnathidae; genus Metellina; species Metellina segmentata. The sequence goes on along the minus strand of OX375872.1, from coordinate 104,836,686 downwards.
TTGTGGCTGTTGGGGGACTTTGACCACGTCTCGGATAACCTGGTGCACCTAGCACTCCTCCCACATGCCCGGGTCTTCTTTCGTTTTTCATTAGAGACCTTCCCTGGAAATCCACTGTGGGTTTTCAGTAACTCGGTACGGAGGGGATTGTTTCCATTCAGAAGAAGAAGGCACAGCATTGTCAAATATGTCTCTTCTGACCAAAAACCAGTTTATCTACCTTCCTAAACTGTAATCCTTTCATTATCTTCACGATGGTGGGGTGTGGAAATTTGGAGAACGTGAAGCCAGCTCAGGTGGCCTCGTCATCAGACCGTGGTTCAAAATGACGAGATGCTGCTCTCGGATCTTTTCCTTCGGGCCCGACGCCAGCATAAGTTGCTCCAGTGAAACGTGGATTCAACTACCTTCCCCTCATTATCGCGATTGAAATCCACTGCAGGTTGCCCGACGATGTAGCGATCCCAGCAAGCATTTGTTCGTGAGAGCTCTCTTGCAAGGGCGGAGGATCTGTCCCCTGCAGACAAGGATAGGATCCAAGCAGGTTCCCCTGGAGGATCAGTTGGATCAGTGGGTGGGTACTGAGTACCCGTCCTTAATCTTCGCACCGCGGTGGAAGAGTAACGCGATTACAGAAGTAGGGGGAAAATTGACACTGATGTAAACTAATGACTATTGATGGGGTGGGTTCTTTTAAGGTAGGGGAAATATTTTCCCCACTAATTTTCACAATATCCGGGGACATAAATCATATGCATTTTTATCTCCATGCATATAGATCGGGTTCAAAAATGAGAGTAAATTTTATTGGGGTGGATTAAAGTGAAAGGATGCAGTGGAGAATAAGGTAGGCATCTTCGGTGTGCATTCGTAATTGGACTCCCAAGTGCGTTATTTTGAAAAAAAATTCACGTTGAGCTCTTTTGTGACTGAGTTTGGGTCGCTGGTAAAGGTTTCTAGAATCGGTTTCTTTTTGGTAGAATGAAATAGATGACCGCATCCCCAAGATTTCATTTTAATCATAATATACAGACATAAGACTTCAGACATAAATCATCTGCATTTTTATCACCAAGGACATAGAACGGGTTCAAAATGAGAGTAAATTTTATTGGGTTGTGTGGATTAAAGTGAAAGGATGTAGAGGAGAATAAGGAAGTCATATTCGGTGTGAATTCGTAATTGGACTCTAAAGTGCGTTAGTTTGAAAACTTTTCACCACGTGCTCTATGTGACTGAGTTTGGGGCGCTGTAAAGGTTGCAAGTGTCTGATTCTTTTTGGTAGAATGAAATAGATGACCACATCCTCAAGATTGTATTTCACTAACTTTATATTTTTACGCCTTTGGTATAGAATGCGACGAATTTATGAAAACCACTACCAAGCTTCATGTATGGGATGAAAATACTTTGGGTTAACCCTTTGAGCGATACGACATTTCTACAAGAAATGTAGCATTGCTTTTACCACAGCACGAATAATGACCACATATATGGGTTGAAAGAATTCGAGAAAATATCCAAAGGGTAAAGAATGCTTAAACTGTTCAACTGTTAAGAATTCATGCAGGAAGGACTTTAGGTTGATGAACAGATATGTGCGTCAAAAAAAAATCGTTATAGAGTTAAGAATCGCAGTTATGTTGATGTCTAGCGTTAACTTTTAATTTAAGTGAGACATGCTGAAATTGCATAGCAAGTAACATGCCAAGATAGTCACTAAAATTTCAAAAGTGCTATTATTGTTATATACATTTGGTTGAAATTTTTATTGGATCAGCTTATGACATAAGAGATTTTACCACCAGGTGGAACTCACAAAATGCCACACATAGTAATAACACAAAAAAAATGGAATTTCTGACACACCACCTATGGCACTTTGAGTGACGATATGCCATATATTACGAAAGATGTCGTCAAGTTACTAGCATCCTCTGCTTTACAGAAAAATTCTCTCATATCATCACAGTTTTGAATATTTATTATAAATGATTTTCCGAAATGAAAATTCCATACACATTACACAAACAGTTAAGTAAATATTCAGTCTAATTTTTTGCTGTCAGGAAAAAATATTTCAATGCTTCAAATTTTGGAGGGTCACATGTGTTTTAGATCCATTTACTCCTTTTAAATGTCATTACAATATTTCCTGGTTACGGTACAGGTCATTAAATTGTACTAGAAAATATGAGATTTAGATTTTTAAAACGTAACAAATATTTTATGGTTAAAATACTGTTTGATTAATTTTTAATGCATTGTATGCAACATTCGATGTATCTTATAAGATTATCTTTAAATCTCGTCTTTCAATGCAGTAAGTGCACGCCTACGATAGCTTAAACCTTTCTGCAATAGATTGTTTAGCTGTATATATTAATACAGCTCTAAAATAACATTGGTGTTTGAAAACTATAAGTTGCTCGTTACAAACAAAACTATGAAATATATCAAGACCATCAAAATTTCTAAGGATAAAGAACTAAAACATGCTTAATACAAAAAAGAAACGTTTATCTCAAGCAACAATATACCATTGAACTAAATGGTGTGGTTCATCCTGACATTTCAAAACGAGTTAAAATTTCATTGTAGTTCAATTCATATGCATATGCTCGCACGAGTAATACATACTCCACTCGTTTTGACTTCTCACGATTACATTTCGTAAATAAGTGCTTGATTGGAGAATTGAATCTTGTCGATTTTAAAACCAAAACCTTACAAACGAATTAACTTCCTTAGAATTTACTAGAATAAATGCAATTCTAAAAATTTTGAGACGTAATAATCGTGAGTAAAACATTGAGGCTGCATCAGGTTTACATAGACTCAAAATTAAAGTCTCAAGAAATTCTCCAAATTTATCGTGACATTTAGAAAACTTCTTTTTTATCATTTAATCTGAAAATTATTTAATAGATGAAGTAACTGGTACTTATTGGGCTAAATCATTTAAAAGGAAAATAAAATCTGAGTTACTTATTTTAAGTTTATTTCAATATTTTACTTCTCAATACCAAGGTATACGTATTATTTACACAATAGGCTTTAACACGTGCATTTGCCATGTACTTTTTATTGGACATTTAATACATTAGATTTAAAAATAATACTTTTAGTGGATCGATACCTCGTTTGACCCATTTATTTCATACTTGACGAATTGGTTTCTAACACGCGCATCTCGTCTTTTTCCGTTTCCTAAATTTCATATTTTCTCTGAGAGAAGGAAAACACATTAGAAGATTAAAAAAGCAGAAGCGCAGATAAATTGGAAAAGTATAGCTTCCAGAGTGGTATATAAGATAAGAAAAAACGTCCATTTTTAATTTTGCTAAAAACTGTTGCCTTAATTTCTTTCTTTCGAACGAATACTACTTTTTTTTTTTTTTTTATGAATTGATACAGTTACATGTAAAATGTATTTATCGAGCCGCGGTAGCTCTGTCAGTAGAGCGTCGGGCTCGCATCAGAAGGGTTGTGGGTTCTGTCCTCGGCGGAGCCTGCAATTCTGACGATTGCGAGATCGGCGTTTCGACCTGGCTAAAGACCGTCGTGTTCACTAATGGTGACTGGGGCACGTTAAATAGGTCGTGGTCACAAAGTCCCCCATGTTCCCATACCAAATCAATACCTCTGGGGATACCTGATCAGGGGGTTATCGGCCTCTGATTGGCATCTAAATTACGATATGTGTGAGTGAATGGATGTATGAAAGGGACCTTCCTGTAAAACGGATGTGTCATGTATGTCGAGCTAAGTCGGACTTCCTCCCAATGGGGCTCAATAACATGGAAGGCGCACCCCCCTCGCCTCTTGCCGTCTTTGACGGGCCTGGCACTCCTCCGGTCTGCCAGTGTAGGCATAAGAAACAACAACAACATGTATTTATCAAATCTCTGCATTCATATAGCCACATTAAATAGTTGGCTAATATTTGTCTTATGTTTTGTCTTATGTTTTGTCTTATATTTATTAATAGAATATATCATTGATTTTCAAATGAAACACTCAAAAAACCGTTCTGAGGAAACGAAGGGAAAATTATGATTTTATCATTTTAACAATTATTTGTTACACTTTGTTTACTCAATTTATAAAGTATTCAGAGAAGAGTATTTTTATTCTTGTATAGAAAAGTTTAAAAAAGCATCTTGAAAATTTTGATTCAATATATTTTATTTGCAAGTCGACGATATATCCTAGAGTATGATTCGCTCTACAAGTTATGATATAAAACAAACTAATAGATGGGTATTTAAAAGATGCAGATATAGTCATTTCCATTTAACTGGTGTGTCTCACAAAGTCTCTCTCTGAAATTTAATATACATAAATCAAACATTTCATTGCCTATAATTTTACATAATTCTTAGAAGTTCAATATTACCAAAAGGTAACGTACATTTTGTGCAGTCAATCTTAGTATAGAGAGGAAAACGTTTACAAATTCATAAACTCGTAACTCTTCTACACAGAATTGCAGTCTGGCATATAAAATACCGTAAATTTTCCGAATTGCTCATGTTAATGACTTAATTTAGAACTGCTTAACTGTACAGTTAAAGTGGAGGTATAACGACTATTTATATCGACATAAGAAATCACCTAATGAGACGCAGAGGTACAATTGAAATTAAAATTAACGACTAAACGTATAGAGATTTTAAGATGAAGAGCTCAATTTCAATTAGATTGGAGAGCTGTCGTTAGAAAAATTATCCATTAGGGAATTGAAGTACTTGATCTCGGAAGTATTTCCGAATAGATACCATTCGCGAGAATCTAATTTCCTTCAAATTACTACCCTGTATACGATAATTTTTAATCAGAAATCTTTTTTCTAGTGTTAAGTGTGATCTTGATTTGTAAGTTTATGAAACTATACTATAAAATCTCCATTTCCAGGGTCATGTTTATTGAGTTTTTGTAAATTCATTGAGAAGCCATCTTATTAAGAAATGATATATTAATTATACTTAAAGAACTTCAGTCTTTTAAACGTTCAATTTATATATTTGATTCTATTGTAATTAAAAAGGGTATTAGATTTTTAGATAAGGTTACTCTAATTTTAAATCGTCTTTCTGGTTTTGATTAGATGAACTTGGCGTAATGTGTTTACCAGGATGAAATGTATTTGCGATCGAAGTAAGTTTATAATCCTTATATCAAACATATTACTACCTCTTGCAGAGATAAACTGAATCACCACAAAATCATAAAATTCCTGGTGAATTATGAAATTTAATTTTGGTGCGATATTGACAACTTTTGGTTATAGCATTTTGACAAGAAAAATTGTTATAAAGTACTGACGCTGCGGAATATTCAATTGTGACACTGGCAATGTAAGAATATCTTACTAAGAACAAGGCGTAACGGTTTTTGCAATGATGCTAACTCACTCTCTCTCTCTCAAAATGATATAACTTCTCATGTGTGAGTGGGGCAAATGAACCTCGACATGAAAAATAAATGTTTGGATGATGCTCAAAATACCAGTAAATATATTTTATTACTTCTTAATTTACTCTTTATACCCAACTTATGTAGCTAAAATTTGAAGAGCAATAGTTAAGAAGCGTGCATAAATATTTGTGTTCATTCCGTTTTGTCATGTCTATATTTTAATTTTTCATGAAATATGGCTGGTTTAACTTGACCTTCAGCCTATTCAGCATTCAACTTGGTATGAACGAAAGCCCATGTTTCCTTGATTTCTTTGATCGCTGTTACTTCAAATCTTTTACTAGTAATTTATTATTAGTAATTTAATAACTGTTTTAATTTAAATACTAAACAATCGCACAATTTCAGTCATATGGTACTGAAATATGGATAGTAAAGAATATTCATGTTTCGTGTATTTTCTACATTTCAAAATATACCGAGTTATCCAAATTTAACAGGAGGATTTAAACCTCTTGAAAAAACTACTAGGTGAATTGCAACCGAATTTTAAACACATACAGTCCTGTGTATGCACTTTCAATTTCTGAAGGACAAAGATGATTAAAATTTTGGACTCGAGGGGTGACAGTGTGCGCTGAGGCCCAAGTAGTTGAAATATTGTGAACTCATCTATCTAATAAGTATAATCAAGAAAAGAGCTTACGTTCAACAACTTTAATACAATCACATGTGAAAATTAAATTAATAAAGGCAAAAAAAAACTGCAATAACATTATTTCAATTACATATGGGAATCACACTAACACCACAGACACGACTTTAAACGTGTCCTTCATCGTCTTGCTCTCTAAATAAATTACATTCGCTGCAGAACACGACAGCAGAACACAATTGATTCGGATTGATTTGTTTCACGTTATTAAAATCTCTTTTAATACAGCTAAGTACGGAACATTACCTCCATAAACGAGACTCTTTAAATAGTTCCATAGCCAGACATCACTAGTTCAGATCTGTTAATCAGGTGGCTATAACAATGGAAATGATCTGGTAATAAATCTTTGCAGTAGTAAGTATTGCACAGGTCAAAATATGTGAAGGCGGGTACTAACATGCATGAAACTTATAGTGTCAAAACAATTTATCTGTTAAAGTGATGGAAATACGAAGTTCCTGAGCATATCTGCATATCTGGAGCCATTAACAGAACCTCTCACTGACCCGAGGCCGCGTTTTCTTCAAGGAAGTAAGGACCAATGATAAAGGATATGAAGCCACACCAACCGTTTCTTGCTGCATGCAATGAAAGTTGTAGGTGAACTTAAGGATTTGTCAGACCACATTTATAAGTGTTTAAAGCACCATTCAAATGAAAATAAGTTTTTATACTTGACAGTATTTTGCCAAGGCTGTGCATCAGCCACCGTCACCGAGCGAACAATATGAAAGTAAATGTTTTCTGCGTATCATAATCATCAGATGGCAATTTCCTTGAGTGGGATTTCTTATAAGGGTATAACTTCGAGACAGTTCGCAGAACTCTTTCCATGCAATAGTAGACGGTAAGTGCACTACTGCTGCCACGTGCATTTGCTATATCTTTCTCCACAACAGCAGTTGAAACTTCTGCAGTCCAGGTGGCTGGCGACCTCGCCCTGCTTTTACAGAAAAAGTGTGTGTCTCTTCAAAACGCAAGATCATTTTCCGAAGATTATAAATCGTTAGAGGGATCTCGAAGTAAGCCCGTTGACTGACAAAATTCTTTAAGTGCAAGCTTGGCCATGTGTGACCCTTGCACCATAAAACCCCAAGCAACCAACCTTAAGTGCACTAGAAGCATTGCTGTTTCGTTGATGGAAGAGTTTAACAAGTAACGCTCGATTCGGTAAGGTGAGCCTCATGACATAAAGCTAGAGTCGTTGATTTCTGAAATATACTGATAACATGAGGATTTCAAGACTGCCCAGTAGTTTCTCTGTTCTCTGAATTCCACAGGCACATACGCATTGCATTTTGGCGTTACAGATTCTTCTGTTAATTATTGAACTATAACATTGTATGAAGAAGTATTTATTATTTGACCATATGAAAGCTCAAACTTCACTTGTAAGAATATCATGAAATGAAGCAGTGCTGGATAAGATTGGATGGAAAATGGCACATCTAACACCAGTAAATATTACGCAGAAAACTTATGTCCATCTAAGATTTTAGAAAGAAAGCTTATTCAATGTATTGATATAAAAAACAGGTTTGGGTTTCAGGAATAACTAATTTTAAAGTTTTCGGAATGCCGTAGGAAAAAACTATTTGAATCTTTTCCTCTGGAAAAAATGTGATTAAAAGTAAGTGCATAAACATTTAATGTATTTTCATTCCAATAGGACTAAATAAGTGCATTTTTATGAAAGTTTTTCATGCGTTCGTGACGAATTTGTTGGGCAGTTCATATTTGATACCGTTTTTTTAAATCGACAATTTTGACTTTTTTAAATATAACTTGATTTTTTTTTGTTTTACAAACTGCATCCACTTTTAATATTTTAGTTAATTTTCTCATGATTTGACGTTTGATTCTTTCATAAATACCTATCGTCCTACTTCTGGCAAACCATGAAATTTGAGATGCGTGTTCGTATATTCTATATGGTATATTCTATTCCCAGTTGGAAGAGTAACATATTATCAACCGGGAGTTGCGAGTTCGAAACTAGGTCCAACCAAACACCAAGGTGTACGCGGGGGTTGGTGCATGTTGAAATTGTCAAGGCCTCAAATCTGCTCACGTTGGTTTGTTTGGAGGTTTGGAGACGAGTGCCAGTACAAGTGTTGACCACATCATTTGACCGTGGTTCGAAATTACGTGCTGCTCTCGGATTTTATCCTTCAAACTTGATCCCGGGCAGTCACCTATAACACGCTGTGGTGCTGCAGTGTGACGTCAATAAACTACCTTCCTAGCGTATTCTATATGGCTATTTTCAAGCTCTAATTTTCATTTTGCGAAAATACTCCTTCACTTCTCATTCCGAAAATGTACTTATCGCAAGGAAAGGAAAGTCATTCTCGAATTATTTGCAGCAATCCATTGGCAATCATTGAAAAGTGAGCTATCCCAATTGCGCGTGTGGTCACGAACCCTCTCCGCCACGTTGGTTTGTTTGGAGGTTTGGAGACGAGTGCCAGTACAAGTGTTGACCTCATCATTCGACTGCGGTTCGAAATTACGTGGTGCTCTTGGATTTTATCCTTCAAGCTTGATCCCGGGCAGTCACCAATAACCCACTGCGATGCTGAAGTGTGACGTTTAATGAACTACCTTCCTAGCGTATTCTATATGGCTATTTTCAAGCTCTAATTGCCATTTTGCGAAAATACTTCACTTCTAATTCCGAAAATGTACTTATCGCAAGGAAAGGAAAGTCATTCTCGAATTACTTGCAGCAATCCATTGGCAATCATTGAAAAAGTGAGTTATCCCAATTGCGCGTGTGGTCACGAACCCTCTCCGCCTCGGTATTTGATAATTTGCAGCCTTCGTAACCTACAGCCACATCTAATTAGTTGCATCCAATAGTAATACTTCCTCGATTGCTCATAAAGTATATCTCTCAAATCAACACGAAAGGCAGTTGTAAAGAGCGGAGCGACGCGCGCTCAACTAGTCAATATGTGAACACTGCGAGCCAGGACCCTGATAAGACACCCTCAGCTATTAGTTGCCCGCGCTCCCTGTGCTATCATCACTTTACGCTATTATTACGCTTCTCTCCGTTCATTTCCCCCTTTCACTCCCTCCCGCACTATTATCTCCAGTAAGCCAGATAGGATGTGGTGATAGGCCTTTGTTACGGTCCTGTTCGTTCCCATTGCAACAACTTAGATAAGGGAAAAGAGCTCCTGTTTGGACAGCGCTGCTCTTATCGGAGTCGAATCGTTTGTACGGAATTCGCTGGCTTTTCATTGATTACAATGGATGTGGAAAACGTCATCCAGAGCAGCCGGCGGCTCTCAATTTTGGCATCGTTTCCAACAACAACTTCTGGACCAGTGGGGAAGGGTTGCTCAATGGACTGCGGTAGCCCAGAAATATTACTTCCCTCAAAGAGAGTGTTTGCTGGATGGCCTTGTTTCCGATTGAGTCGTTGAAGGATGTCATTTTGAACTAGATCTCCCGACTTCAAATGACACCAAATATTATTGCTCGTAAAAGCATGGTAAACGCTCTAAATTTATATACCGATTTCACATTTCCATGCATTTGTGCCGTATTAGATTTTTTATTTTTTTTAAAGATTTTATGTAAAATAGTGTTTTTTTGTTTACTACATACGACTCGTTTGGTGTACGTAATGAATTTGTCAGACCCAGAATCTCTGTAGCATTATTTCCAACAACAACTTCTGGACCAGTGGGGAAGGGTTGCTCAATGGACTGCGGTAGCCCAGAAATATTACTTCCCTCAAAGAGAGTGTTTGCTGGATGGCCGTGTTTCCGATTGAGTCGTTGAAGGATGTCAGTTTAAACTAGATCTCCCGACTTCAAATGACACCAAATATTATTGCATGGTAAACGCTCTAAATTTATATACGTATTTCACATTTCCATGCATTTGTGCCGCATTAGGTTTTTTATTTTGAAATTTTATGTAAAGTATTGTTTTCCCGTTTACTATATTCGACTCCTTTGGTGTATGTAATGAATTTATCAGAGCCGGAATATCTGTCGCATTGTGTATTTATCTCTTGTTTAATTAAGCTTTAGGACAGTAACATTTCTCTTGGGAAATATTTGTTCGCATTTTAAACTAGATCTCCAGACTTTAAATAACACACATATTATTGCTCGTAAAAGCATGGAAAACGCTCTAAATTGATAAACTTATTTCACGTGTCCGTGCATTTGTGCCGTATTAGGCTTTTTATTTTGAAATTTTATGTATTAAATATTGGGGGGTTTTCTCGTTTACTATATTCGACTCGTTTGGTGTATGTAATGAATTTGTCAGACCCAAAATCTCTATAGTACTATGTATTTATCTCTGTTTAAATTCAGCTTTAGGATAGTAACATTTCTCTTGTGAAATATTTATTCGCTCTATTTTTAAAACAGCAAGTGGATTCATTAAAACCTATATTTATAGTTATCACTTGTACATAGATTCGAACCATTATGTGCATATTCAAATATTTTTTTAATTCGCTGTGTGTAATCCCTTCAAACATTATTTTTCCTCAGATATTTAAGAGTGAGGTGTGTAACTTTAGGTGAACTCAGGTGTCGACTTCGTCATCTGACCGTGATTTCAAATCACGATGTGTTGCTCTCGCATCTTTCCCTTCGGGATTGATTCTGGACCACCGACAATATCCCGTTGTGTTGCACCCGTTCGACATTAATTCAGCCTACCTACCTAAGGTATTTAATCTAATATATTTAACATTAGTTTTCATTTTGTAAAAGTCGACTTTAAAATTATTCAAAATGCAATACCTCGTGAAGCCACCTCTAGATGCAACAATGTGGCAATGAATATAATGTGTTTTTCATGCCATCCAGGAACAAAGCCTGTCAGTCTACTTCTTTGCGAATTCAGAATTTTGTTTTAAAATGCCCGTTAAGTATCAGTTACTTTGCTACCAGATCCTTATTCAATAGAGGTCGGCAATGATGCGAGAACGTACAGGCTATGAAGAAGCTCTCCCTATCATCTATGGAATAGGCCTTGAATTGTTAATGCTTACGGGTATTCTGCTTAGTTGTTGAAGACAAGCATTTTGCAAATGGTTTGACCTTGATTCTAAAATATCTCTTGCACACCGCTAGCTGTTAGTGGTTTTCCAACCCACGGTAGGCGATATAGTAAGTAGAACTCAATAAAATCTAAATACGATACTCAGTGTTATCCGGTATGACGCTGCACTGTCGATTAAAACAATGTCATCTAAGTGCTACAAGCTGAAGTCTACTGTGACAGAAAATAAGGAGCAGTTGTCGATAAGTACACCGATGTGTAATTTCATTGCCTCTTCCATGTAACGCAATGAAGCATGAGGCGTTTGTGGGTAAGGGTTATCAAGGATTTCGCTTGAATGGGTCCTCTGTTCACCGGAGGATGTCAAAGTGCTGTATTACAAAGCCTAAGTTACGACAGTGCACTTCTACTGGTCAACACCTTTGACATCATTGTGGAAATTATAAATTCCATTGGGCGTAGTAATTAAGCAGGTGTACAAGCACTAGTAGCAAGAGAGGGAAATTCAATATTTTAGTAGTTTTCACTGAACAAACTATAGTTAAAGATATTAATGGATTTGCTAAAATGAGTCGGAAGAGCACAGTTAAAATATACTACAATCTTTTATGAACAGATGTGAATCATTTTGAACACATTTCTTCTGAACCCAAAAAGTATTTTGAAACCTCCTAATGGTTTCGACGAGATATCTCATCCTTCAATATCTGACTAAATTTACTAATGACGTATTAACTCGTCATCCAGATATCGCCGAATTTTTTTTGTTGACAAGATCACTATCTGGTCATTTTTTTTCTATTGATAAGGTATCTCGTCAGTAAAAATCTAGTTAGTTTTGCTAACAACGATACAGCCACCAGGAGAGTTAAGCAATTGTTTTGCCACGCTCTTGTAGAAGGTATTTCTTAGAGATTATTAAGTCTACTTTTCAAGTAATTTTTTATCCATTTTATGATTAATTTTTGTTACTAAATTATATTTTGTAGTTTTTTTTTCATAAAGCGCTTGTATATTGTTAAGTACTTTATCTAATCACATGGATAACTCACAACAAAGTTTTGCTTTTTAAATAAATGTACAACGCAATAACAGTCATCAATAACCTGTGCGCCATAAATTGAAATTTTGGATGTCGTATGTTAATGTAATAATGAGAGTATCGTGGTTCGTTAGAAATTGGATAAAATTTAAAAAGTACAAAAACTCATCGACAAGTGCTGTGAAAATGCATTCTAGGAGTTTAGGTAACGTGAAGCGAAATGTTCGCTAATGAAGTCCATTGAGTGAGTAGCAACGTGCAGGAAATGGGGAGGATGCGAAAATAATAGCTCCCCGTTATTGATTTTTTTCTCCGCAAAGCACAGACTGATTATTATGGTGCCAACTAATTTAAGTGCCATTATGACTAAGTTTTATTACCATAATGACTGCCTCTGCTTAATGATATGCTAGGAGTATTAGATATAATGAAAGTGTGAAATCAAAGTAGCAATTTTGCTGCTCCCTTAAAGGTGTAGAAAATTCCACAGGATTCGAGGAAGTGAACTTCAAAATATTTCCTTTTCAATGTTTTCAACCAAAAAGTAAACACATTTTCTTTCCATCTATAAAGAAAATGAATCAGAGGTTTTTTTAGTGGTTTTGTTTAAAATGAATGCGTTATTCATGAAACGTTTACTAATTGCAATAATGCCGGGGTGAGGGTATTTTCTTCCAAATATAAATATCATTTTTAATCACGAATTCGAGAAGTTCAGGATTATTTGTTTTGAATGAACTTTTTCATAATATGAAAACATTTATCAATTATATGATATTTTAGCAATAGATTGTATTGTACACTGGAATATGCACAGGAATAGCATTGGTTCTTCAATGTTTTATATAGATATGTTAAATTACATACTTTTGAATACGACAGAGTCTTGTAATATTTACATATACAATTTGTACACAACATATTGAAGTTTTGAATATATATTCATGCTAAATAATTCATGAGTAGTTCCAGTTTGGTGAGTAAATGCAATCGTTGTAGTTTTAGAAAAAACTTAAATGACCTCAGTGAATATTTCCGTACATATGATATCGGTTGCGTGTAAGTGACTTAACAAGCCACTAGCTAAAACTAATCGATTCAAAATGCTTAAGATTGAAACATTTCATTCGCAAAAAGTACTCATTCTTAAACAAATACTGTTCCTCAGTAGTTTTGAAACCAAAATTTCGTCTTTTGAAAACTTAAAGTACTTTTTCGCAAACGCCATTTTTTTCGCAAACTTCAGAAGGCATATTTATCGAAATGTCTTAGTCCTAGAACATGTAGGCTTTCATTAATATATTGTAAACATCTTGACTGAATCAAATGAACTAAAAAACATTACCAGATATAAGAATATCGTTCCTAGGATAAGATTTAGTTTCTATGTTTACTAAAAATGGGATTGTCATTGGGATTATTAATGTCTTTGTAAAATTATTCGCCGATCCTAAAAGTCTCTGGTGGCACTAGTCGTTCGATATTGTACAATATACTTTAATATATTGTAAACAGTTTAGCTGGAACAAATTAACTAAATAATATTTTCAGACATAAGAATATCCGTTCCCAAGATACGATTCAGTTCCTATATTTACTAAAAATAGGATTGTTCTCAAACGCCTTTGCCACCCTCACCAACAAAACTTGGCAGGAATACATTCCTTTCCGATACAAAGCTAAAATGCGTTTGATCGCGAACGCTGCTTTTATTAATGTCTTTGTAAAATCATCCGCCGATCCTAAAAGTCTCCGGCGGCACTAGACGTTTGATTGAAGTATAAAAAAAGAAGTCTAAGCCTAAAATATGGAAATGAAGGGCGATATTCCGAGATGAGTGCCTCACAAAACCGAATCATCACAGCCAGGGATAGGCACGGGGAAAAATCCCTTAAGCGGCGGGGCTTTCAACCTCTGAAAGGGCACAGCTTCCCTTTGTGGATACTTTAAGAGCAGATCCACGTTGCTCAGCGGAGAGCTATGACTCATCCGAGATAAAAAGTTTCTCCTTTTTCGGAATGCTCCCCCTCTATAAAACCTCCTTTTATGGGCTCCGCTCAACAGTGGATGCGGCCACACTTCATGAAAGGCATTCGCGCTGGATTAGGATCCGATGCTAGTGCTTAAACAATGCCTGGCATTGCATTCGAATGCGCTTAATATGGAAGTCAAAAGTGGCATTTTAGAAAGGGAACTAAATACCCGCGATACTTGAATTGCTGTCTCAAATATGCAACAGCAATAAAAACCAGTTAATGAATAAACGTTTTTTTTTTTTAAATATGTAGTTTTGGATTTTTAAAAACAAATGGGTTCCAATTATTAATTTTGTGGTATTAAAATGCAAAATTATCAATAAGATTGCAGAAACAAACACATTACGTACATATGAAAGCAAGGTTACGTAAATACGTGGAACACGTTTACGCACATACGTATAACTAGGTTACGTAAATACGTGGAACACGTTTACGCACATACGTATAACTAGGTTACATAAATACGTGGAACACGTTTACGCACATACGTATAACTAGGTTACGTAAATACGTGGAACACGTTTACGCACATACGCATAGCTAGGTTATGTAATGACTGAAACAAGGTTGCGTAAATACGATACATAAAACAAGGTTACGTAAATACATGGAACACGTTTGCGCACATACGTATAGCTAGGTTACGTAATGACTGAAACAAGGTTGCATAAATACGATACGTAAAACAAAGTTACGCAAATACGTAAACAAAAGTTAAGCAGATACAGAAACCTAAGTTACGCAGATGCAGCAACCAGGGTTATACTGATATGGAAACAATGCTTAATAATACGGAAATATAGATTAAGCAAGTACGGTAATATAGGTTATGAAATACGGAAATATAGGTTATGCAAATACGTTAAGCTTTATTATTAGTTTTAACCATTCGTTAACATGGTGCCTGATCACTTTATTAATGAACTAATAATGTCTCTATTATCTCTTTCTATATATAATTATACATAATACTTTTATACATAATTAATTTGTTTTTTTGTCAATACAATTTTTAAGACGAAACTCTCAGACAATCCAATACAAGTTTTGATGTTGTTTTTGTACATTTTTTATCCGTTATAAAACTTTTTAAACCTTTGTATCACATATATATTTGAATTGTGAAAATTGATTCGTTAAACCCGATAATTTACATAATCTCACTCACCCGGCAAGTAAACCGATTCCTTATAATGATTGAATTCCATACTCGTTTTGAACCCCAATGTGTTGAAATGAATCCGCCTCGAAACGCGCCATTTCCATACCATCCCTGGAAGTGTTCATCCCAAGCGATGTCCAAACATTTCCGAGCGAGGGATGCTTACCATCTGAAAAGCCGGTATCACGCGACAAGATGTCCGCGAAACTTCTTTCCCCGCATTTCCATATTCAAATTCGGATTCAATATCTATCGGATAGATTCGCCCGCTGAATTTTAAAATAAC
Source organism: Metellina segmentata (assembly GCA_947359465.1). Classification (NCBI taxonomy): domain Eukaryota; kingdom Metazoa; phylum Arthropoda; class Arachnida; order Araneae; family Tetragnathidae; genus Metellina; species Metellina segmentata. Next base: position 104,820,978 of record OX375872.1, on the reverse strand, counting down.
CGTAAAGAAGAACCTATTAAAAGTATCTTTTTATAGCTCGCATTCCGACGCCTTTACCGGCTGGCAACAAAAAGTAATGAGAAAAAGAGAAAGCGAACTCTCGTGCTTGGACTAGAAACGTCTCTCTTGATGGGAGTGTCGACGAATAGGGATTTTCTCCCTACAAGGGGGATTTCGTACTAGTTTTTTTATTATCATTTGTCCTGTCTCTTCACTTTCCGCCCTTCTGACTTTTACCAGTTGAGAGTCGGCTCGAATTACATGTCACACGCCTTGCCGACAAAGCTCCCGCACCCACATACTGCTGTAGAAGGGATGGATAAAAAATCCCTCCAAATGTTTTCCCTCTTCTTGCGGTATTCCGATATTACTTGTCCTCCCCCCCATTTCCCTTTCCGAATGTGAAAATTTTCTTTTACAGTGCATTTTCCCTTTCTTCTCACTCATCGCACAAAGAGCCTTAAAATAATAAGACGATGCTATATTGTTCCCAGAAAGGATAGCTCTCGACGAAGAAATCCGATTTTCCTTTTTTGATCCGATCTTTTCCATTCAAATTTTCCAAAGCGTTGGATGAATAAAACATACTATAAGAGAGCTACGTGTTTAGGTGTGAACTACTGTTCACTGAATGGTGACTTAAGTAAGTAAATTTTTTTGGACGATCAATACGCGCGCGCGATGAAAATTGAAAGATCGAATTTGAGCATTTCAGCTTAGAAAATGTACATATTAAGTCCGTAACCTCTCCTTTTTCTTTGCTTTTCTCCATATTTTAATATTAAATCAGAAAAGTTAACACATTTTTAGTCTTTAAATTTACTTATCTGTACTGTAGATAAGTCGTCGAGGCTTTGTAGGTATGCCACCGCACTAGCAATATTTGAGTTGTAGGGGCCGCACAGGTTCGATTATTGTCAGGTGTATTTCGCCCTGGGTTTTTTCTGTCTTCTGTGTAAGTAAAATTTTCAATGTGTGCATGTTACTTAATCTTGTGTGTATTGCGTTTAACCCTTCGGTTTCTAACCCGTTACTCTTTCAACAAGGCTGCCGAGGCCCAGTCATAATTTAAAATCATTAAATAAGAATGTATGCAAAAGGCCACCATCTATGTAGAACATGTTTTGGGAACGCATGATCAAATGTAAGAAAACGGAATCTAGTATATTGAAATTATTGAAGCTTGTTTGTTGTGGCAGTTTTGAATTGATGAAGATTTAACTTGCACTAGGCGCCTTTACAACGTTACGCTTACAATTATCCATGCACTGACCCGGATTCCAACCACAGGATTCTTCCGATCTAGAGGTATTTCTATTAAATTGTGACCGTGGTTCAAAATTACGAGGTGTTGTCCTCGGATCTTTCCCTTAAGGGATGGATCCCGAAACGTCGTCAATAGCCCGTTGTGTTGCTCTGGTACGATGTTAACTAAACATTACCTTACCTATTAAATTGTTTGGAGAAGGAGGTGCCAGTTCAGGTGTTGCCTCGTCATCTGACCGTGGTTCAAAATTACGAAGTGTTGTCTTCGGTTCTTTCCCTTAAGGGATTGATCCCGAACCGTCGTCAATAGCCCATTATGTTGCTCTGGTACGATGTTAACAAAACATTACCTTACCTATTAAATTGTTTGGAGAGGGAGGTGCCAGTTCATGTGTTGCCTCGTCATCTGGCCGAGGTTCAAAATTACGTGGTGTTGTCTTCGGATCCTACCCTTAGGGGATTGATCCCGGACCATCGTAAATAGCTCGTTGTGTTGCTTTAGTACGACGGTAAGGGGTCCGGGACTCAAAATTCTAAAATCTTCAATTTTAAAGTTTTTGTTCTGACATTTTTTCTGTAGATATACATTATATTTTGCAATTTTAACTCTTTTATATTTTCAAAACTTTAAAAAGTTTTTTCATTAAATTCAAAAATGTCAAAATTTTGACGTTAGGTAAAATTGATGTATCTTAAAATATTTTATAACAAATCACTCGATTTTTGCATTAATTAACTCCTAAAAGTTCATACTATAAATTGGATTCGTGATTTTTGGTTAAAACAAATACAAATTTAAAAAAAATATTTTGTACAAAATCTACATAAAACACATAGTACACAAAGTTCGAAAAATTATAGAAAAAAAAGTAATATATATCTATACAGTTGCTGAAGACAAATTAAAGAAATATATTTGAAAAGTAACTGTAGAAAATTTCTTTCATTTTTTACATCTAGTTTTTAAGTTATATCGATTTTCACTATTGAAATCCAATTTAACACAAAAGGAGAAAAAGAGCGTTTAAATTATGAAGGCTCGTTTGATTTGCAGCTGTCATGTTTATAAAAAGTTGAATATTTCCGGTTCTACTAATGGTAGAAAAAAAAATTAGGTGTCATTTTATTCAGAAATATCTATATTATATTTCAAGATAATAAAAAAAGACTTGTTTTCATATTTTGAGTCCTAACCCCTCTTAATTAAAAATTACCAATTATTACCTATTAAATTGTTTTGCTTTTAAAAACTACTTTCACTTGAAAACAATAGAAATTCTAATTTACCTCCCACTTGGACACGTTGAATAGTTTTTTTGATTCTAGGAAAGAGCCTCGTAATTGCGCAGTTGGGGTTAGTCCGATTATTCGGCTGTTTCCAGTTGTGGAAAGTCGAGGCAGCCGTTTCAACAAGTGATCCGGCCCTTCCCCTGTAATCTGATTTCTGAATGCTCCCCCTCCATCCACTTTTGACACAGGCACTCATTACGTCGCCCATAATCACATTTTGCGTACATACTTGCAATCTGTGTGGCGGAGCTGCAGGCAATAAATGAGGAGGCGGTAACGAAGGGACGCGTGCTGCTGCCCCGAATATTTATGAAAGGAAATAATAAAGTAATGGCGAGGCTTTTTTACCCAACTTATTTAGCTGAAATTTCCCTTTATGTTTCTAGTTGTAGTGTTTGCACCAGAATTGGACATTGCGGATTCAGAATCGGTTCTCTGAAGTGGACATTTCAATGGTGTTTTATCCATTACGTAATTTTGGGAAGTGCATGTTTTCTTGCAGTCTTTAACAAATCGAGCTATATTTGACTCGAGATTAAGACGATCGGTCTCCAAAACTCTTCTTTTGGTTGCAAGTAAGGTAAAGTTTTGATTTTATGGGCTATTTTTGTAGTGCTTTTAGGAAACAAACTATGATTTACATGTAGCTAAATATATTGACATATCTCAGTTCCATACGAGTTCAGAGTAAAGTGAAGCAGTAACGAGAAAAGGAAAAACTAAAATTGCTTTTGTTTGGTTGTGAAAAAAAGGAAAGCTAAGAAAGTGCCGATTTCCCCATATTTTCTTGCAATCTTTAACAAATCGAGCTATTTTTGTCTCGTGATTAAGACGATCGGTCACCAAAACTCTTCTTTTGGTTGCAAGTAAAGTAAAGTTTTGATTTTATGGGCTATTTTTGTAGTGCTTTTAGGAAACAAACTGGCTTATATGTAGCTAAGGATATTGACGTCTCTCAGTTCCATACAAGTTCAGAGTAAAGTGAAGCAGTAACGAGAAAATGAAAAGCTGAAATTGCATTTTGTTTGGTTCTGTAAAAAAGAGAGGTTAAGAAAGTGCGATATCCCCATATTTTTTTCACGCATACAAATCATATTAGGATCTGTATGAGTGAAAACAGGGAGATCTAACTTGAAATTACAGCTCGATTAGTGAGTACCAAAACTTGAATTTTAAACGGGAGCTGCGCACATTCCAAAGATTTCATGAATGGGGCTATGATGAGACTGCATATACAGATCATTCGTGACACTTCATGTATACATTCCTTATGCTCTCGGTCTCTTGATTTTTCTTAAAGGATTTTATCTGCTAGGGTGGACTGTATCTAAGGGCTTTGGCACATGGGTATGTGTTAGGCCTCTAGCCAGCAACTTATCCATGTGCGAACTGCCTTTGTGACATTTTTTCACAAAGAAATAAGCTTGACCGCCCAATAAGTTCGCCCACAGAAGACATTTTCTTTTCCTTCCAGAATACAATTTCTATTTAACCCTGCTTTTCCATTTATAGATCGATTTTTTTTTTCTAATTTGATTTCTAAATTTGATTGTTTTTGTACTACTATACGTTGAATTTTTAATGCAACATTCCGTAGTTCTAACTACTTTATCTTTGAGAAATGCGTTTTATACTCACATCAGAAAGGTATTTTCTAACCCAACTTAGGCAATATTTAGCAATTATAGTTATTAAAAGTTAAGTTTAATTTTCAATAATAGCTGTAATTTATAGTTTTATACTAGAATAATAAATACCAAACAAGGGAAGAATGAAATTAAAATTAAAAATTATTTTGTAACCTTTAGTTTTTCCGTTCCTTAACAAATTATCTTACATCAAGCAAAGTACATAAACAGCACTGCTACTGGTGCGAAATGTAATAACTTTTTCAGGAAGTTACATCTCGAGATAAGTCTTAAACAATCTAAACCGTTTTGATGTATTTTAATTTACTGTATCACAAGCAATACAAATAAACTATCCGTATCAATATTAGCTTTATTGAAAGACAAGTAAATAGACTTGCTATATCCTTGTTAAGCCGTCTCATTTGAAAAAAAAAACACATAAAAAGAGAGGAAGTGTTATTATTTTCTGAAAATTTTCGAAAAAATGTGAAAAGTGTTTTGCTCATAGGGAGCCGCTGTTTTCGAAGACGTGGAAAACTAATAAGATCTAGAGATTGACAGAGAAAGGAAAAAAGGGAAATGTTGACGAATGCATCGATTTTCAGCCCGTGCCAAATGTAAGTGGAAAATACACAAGAGAATAGCAGGATTTTTTCCCCCAAATATTCAAAGAAACTGAATGTTTTTAGCAAGCCCATCGACCCAAGACGTGCACAGACATTCTGAAGGCGCATCAGTCTTTATTTGTCTGAATACTTAAGTTTTGAGCAAATACAGAAACATAATTTAAATTTTTATAAAAAGAAATCCGAAAGGATGGGATGACATATATGAACTGTCTTAGGTAATAATCTTTTTATTTCATGAAGACAGTTGATTATTTCTGGTTATATGAGAAATCTCGTAAAAAGGATTATACTTCATAGCAGACTCTACTTTCATTTCCCAATGAAATGTGTTTCCCCGTAATGATTACGTAGTTCTCATTTTAAGCATTTTTCTGGTATGTGATGGTTTTAATCTTTTCGAATCAAAAATCAAAGCTTTTCTACATAAAATATAGCGGACACTGCTCTGTCAACATTTTATTTAATTAAATAGGAAAAAAAAATATGAATATTTTTATTTTGACAAAAGTAATAAAAATATTTTCTATGCATCAAAAAGCAGAAAAGACTGACAAAAAAAATGAGCACCTTGTCTTCGGAAGGAATTTGAAGGAAAGAAATCAATGGATCTGACTTTTAACGAGGAACACTACTTTCATTCCAAACAATTTGTTAAAGCTAAGAAAGAATGTTCGTCTTCCATTTAGAGTTAAGCCTTGGATCTAGGATTTCCAAACTTTTCAAAAATGCCAGTCCGATTGCACTTTGGTTCTCGGAGTTCTCCACATCCGAAGCTTAGAAGAGTCATTCAGACTTCCAACTCAAGAATAATCTAAGGATTGTTTTGCTGGATTTAACTTCGTATTTTTGCCATCGAAAAAAGGTATATTGAGCAATATTCAGAGCTGAAGAAAAATAGTTGTAATTTTTTACTCCGTATAGCGAATCCGTTTCATAAATAACATTTTAAAATTTGACAATTTTCAAAAAATTAAATGAACTTTGAAAAGCGTCCGGTTGTTTTCCTTACCTTACTTTCTAAAAGAAAATTTGATAAATAGTGTACGCATAAGAGCTGTTTTCTTATTATGAATGTATAAATAGGCAGTTTGTATGTGACTTTCATGATAGGAAATCGTATATTTATGTAAGTATCTCTAGTGGTAACACTCTTTGTGTAAAATTTTTATTGGAAACTCTATTTATGTAAATTGAGAAACATTTTTTCAGATAATATAAAAATGATGATGCTTTTGATACCTTTGAATCAGTAGTGAAAGTTAACGAGTTTTAAAAGAATAGAATAAAAGCGCTAGAAATAGAACTCCTTTAAAGCTCAGCTATTTCATAAACGTTTGAGAGTTCCATTTTGAAAATAATACAGGAAATGACACATTTATCAATTGAAAGAAAATGGTAATGTATGTAGCGCTTTCTAAGCTCATATAGGTATGTCCATTGTACTCTTATATCTTTCATAGTGGCTATAATAGATTTAAAGTAAACTGCTTTAAATAACCTCTCTAAGAATCAGGTAGGTGTTAATCTAAGAAAAATTTATCTTAAAACTAGGCTGGTTTGTCAAAAAATACATTTAAGAATTAGGTTGAAACAAAAAACATCCTTAACGTATTTGTTCCTAAGAACAGAAACTTATTAAAGATTAACAATTAGTTTAAACAATTAAAAAATAAAAAATAAGAATTAGTTTAAACAATTAGAAACTGTAAAGATTAACATTTAGATAAAACAATTAGAAACTATAGATATTAACAATTAGTTTAAACAATTAGAAACTATAAATATTAACAATTAGTTTAAACAATTAGAAACTATAAAGATTAACAAGTAGTTTAAACAATTAGAAACTATAAAGATTAACAATTAGTTTAAACTATTAGAAACTATAAAGATTAACAATTAGTTTAAACCATTAGAATTTATAAAGATTAACAATTAGTTTTTCGGTCAAAATAAGATTTATAAGCATTTTGATGGTACTATAACTATTTTTTGAAGAGTTAGACGTGACAGTGTATTTTTTATAGAAATAAGTATGTAGTGCCAAGCGCCTTTCCGAAAATTGTCGGTAAATGAGTTTTTGTTCACACAATGATATGTAAATCATGCAGGACGCAAACAAAATTTCCAAAATTCCTATTAATTCTGCACTTTCTAGCGATGGGATAACTAATAAACATGGCATTTTATTTTGAAATTGAATTCGGAGTAAGAAGAGACATAACTGTGTAAGAAGAGACATCCATCATGCACGGTACTCCCTGCTATTAAACGCTGTGAATGACTCACCAGATAAGAGAGATCAGGGTGCATATGAGAACTCAAGTAGTTAAACAAGCAGCCTCTCCTGTGGCGACTCCCCCCTCTATCAATAAGTGAATATACTCCCCCAAGTTTAATTCAATTTCCCGCCTCGCATCATAAAAAAGAGCACTGTAACAACTGATGAAAACCAAAATCTCCACAAATCCCGGGATTGCGTAACAAAAGGAAGCGAGCAGTAATTTCGTTTACGGCATCTTCTCTAACGTGGAATATAATCGCGTGGATATCAGTAATTGCTCCTTCGTACATCTCCACGGATAACTGAGCACCGGGGCTTCCATCGCATAGTCGAGATTCTTCGGGGTTGTCCTAGAAACGGGCAGAGTCATGCCCTTGTAATCATCATGCGTGAATGGACTCAGAGATGATGGCATTGAGAGGATGAGTTTCCTTCCGAGTTTCAAACAAAATCGGTATTACGATCCCCGATTCAATGAGCTCACGCAAATGTTTGGATGATTTGAAGCATAATTATTCGCTAGGAAGATTCGGCCTTTGTGCTGTACCAATGGGTTGCGCGCTATGATGGTGCTTGAAAAATTGTGCACCGTGGAAACAAGGGGTCTATGGACCTTTACAAAAGCTCAGCTACGTCTGTTTTATGTAAAGTAGAGATAAAAAATGCTTTCTAAGAAAAATGTTTTTTAACATCAAATAAATATTTTCGATTAACATGTGAGATAGAGTTTTACGAAAAATATTCCCAAAAAATTATTATTTGCTCTTTTGAAAAATCATACATTATTGAATATATGAATTGTAGAAATTTATAAAAGATGAGAGTCCATAAACTCATATAAGAGAGACTAGGAGAGATTAAAGAAACTGTTTTTGTAATTTTTTATTGATGTCTAAGTCGTTTCGACGGCATACCTCATCCATCAAGATCCGACAAATTTTTCTAATGAAGAGATAACTCATCATCAAGATATTGCTGACACTTTTTATGATGACAAAATCAATATTTCGTCAGATTTGGTCTAATGACGAGATATCTTGTTCATCAAGATCTGTTCACTTGCTGATGAGTTTGCTAATGACAAGATATCATGTCAAGACAACCACCAGGATGGTTAAAATAAAATTTCTACGGTCCAAAACTTGAAATAAATCCTATATTTTTATTTATTTTTTAGTTTTCAGGAAGCTACAGTTTTTTTATGTATATTATACTTACCACAGAGTTCACTTACTGGTTCAAATAATGGCACTCTAGAAATATAACAGCATGAAAGAGAAACAAGGACATAAATACTTTACTTTTTGCCCAAATTTTCCATGATGTTTTCGCCCAATCACATCTCAAGTGTAAAAGTCTAGCTAAATTATTTTGTACTACTAGCACTGCTTTTGAGTCTATAATAAGTCCCGACAAAGTAAGAGGATTTAAACACAGGACTTTCCCAATCCTAACACTCGTGATTCATGAAGGTATCAAAAGGAATAACCATAAAAGAAGTCGAATATTTCTCCAGAACTTCTATAGAGCAGAAAGTTCCTTTATCGTTACTAGAAAGAGGGCTGAAAAAGAACTACCTGTAGATTTTAAGAGTGACGTTTCACGGTCCGATGTGCAGCACTTAAACAAACTTGAAAATGGGAACAGTTCTGTCGGAGCAGAAATGGGAAACGGAACTTTTTCCCGTCTAACATTTATTAAGGAACAGGTGAAGCTGAAACTGACATTGGAGTAAGTAGTATCTAGCAGTGTCAACCCAATGGCCGCAGAGGGAACTTGGGGGGTTGTCCGTAAATTGAATTACTCTACAGATAACTCGACGAAATTAAATACGAACTAGTAAATCAATTAGGTGTAATGGGTTATATGTCTTGGAATTGAAATGCACGTACCCAGATTCTTTTCTCTTCCCGAATTTTACTTGTTTCGCTGCATATTATTGTGGATAGATTTAGTAGTCCTCTGAAGGCTATGAAGAGATACTTGACTTTCCTTTTAACTACTTATACCTTGTTTCTAACCCACTCATATTTAGTGCCAGCCTTTGTTCTTGTAACAACACTAAAGATATATTCCAACTAGATCACACATCTTCTGCACTTATACAACTTTTTTTCTCAAAACATGGAAAATCATAAGAACACCTACTTTAATCATACTTCTAACGATCCAATATCGGAACATAGATGTCAGCATTTTGAACCCACTCAGCAGAACAGACGAAATCTACTAGTGCCACAATAAAGGTTGTTCTACAAATCTAATTATTTGCTTGTTATTTCTCTTTATATTACTTTGAAAGAATTATTTCGGTGCATATTATACAAAATTACTTTCTGACTTTAAGAAAAATGACTTTATGAGCTTCAGAAAAATAAAGTTTTAAACGCTTGTATGTATCACACATTGACAGTAATTAAAATTTCTAAAGATATTTTTTCTAATGACAATACATGATTTGAAATAGTGTTTTAATCAGTTCTGCCCTTATGCCACATAACCCTAAATAAATCCAACCCCTTTTTAGAGGGCCGAATACCAAGCTTAAGCACATTAGGAAAAATAAGAATTTCGGGTTCATATTCATCTATGCCATAATGGTAATGTAAATGGTAATGTTTTTCCTTACCAGTTAGACAACTAAGAATTATAAAATTTAAAAAATAGGATATTGCAAAATGCTATGCAGGCATATTATCTAGGGTTTATTATTGGACGCTAAAAGAAATGTGTATGATTTAGGAGTTTTGCACCTTTTGAATTAATTTCTGTTTAACCAAAATTTAATTACCTTTAAATTGCAGATAGGAAGTGTGCAAACATTTGACAATATAAAATTAAAATTGTAACAATGTCATCCATTATGTTGTACTATTGTTAATAACGTTTTTTACATAGGTTTTGCAATAAAGTCGCAGAACATTAACAGTTGATAACTGGTAATAAACTGATTAGAGTATTGAGTAAGTCACCCAGAAAATACAATTAAAATTAAAAATTTGATAGGGAAATTTTAACCAATGAATTCCTATACCCAATAGAGAAACGGTTAAAACATACCTTAAAGATGCTTTTCTATTCAAACGTTTTACGTTTTTCTTTCTAATACTATCGTCCAACAGTAATGCATAAATGTATTAAAATCACACTTCAGATTTCCACCTATCTTAAACTCTTATTGTAGCCTTCTAAATTTACCCTAAATCTTTTTCTTCTTCTCGATCCACTTTAATGCTAAAAGTAAACAGATGTTTCACTTAAAAGAAAAAAGTCCCAAAGAAAGGCCGGGGCAATCCAGGAATGTTTTCTCATATATCGAGAGAGCAATACTGCAGGGGGGGGGGCAGGGGCGGAAACCGATGTACACGTAAGGCGAAACGAGTGTTGGGTCCCAAGAGAAATTAGGGCAACTTTTTCTGTTGTACAGTGTTCTCAACGTAATGGGTTTTCACGATAGCTGATTAGAGCTCTACAAACTGCGGTGTCAAACGCGAGACACACAGGGTAAATATTTCCTCTAACCGTTACATCTGATGTGTGTAAGAGAGAGCAAATACAAATCTCGATAATGTGGGTCTGCGAAAGACGTTTGTCACTATTCAATAGTGCAGCTAGTCGCGATCTAGATTTAAATCCTTTGATGATTTGTATGCTTAGGTGAGGAGGTTGCATGTTTCAGAAACCTTTGAATTCGTTTATAAAGCCCACTCAAGTACACCTACCGTAGCAGAATTTCCATTGTAGCTCAGAATTTGGTCACAAAATGTTTTTGGATTTAAGGAGTGTTAGACAAAAAACTGTTTATTTATATATATGTGTGAATAGATAATTTTATTCTGTTCATTTTGATCATGTTATATATAAGTGATACAGTTTATTTATAATACACAACATACAATAGTTATATATAAAATTGATCAAATAAATATTTTTAGGATTTTATGGGATTTAAATAAGTACACAAAGATCGGTACTGATAATCAAGATCTATCTGCATTGTTTAATAATACCACATGCATCGATATAGATCAATTGTTAAGTTTTCCCACATCTCTGTATAAGGAAAATCTCGTTTGGATACTTAGTAAAAAGTAGTTTTGAGGGGTTTCAACTAAAAATAAAACCATTAGGGAATTCGAAATAAGATCCCTGAAATTTAAATAAAATAATAAAATAACAGTAATTAAAAATTAAAAATACCCTTTCTGTTTCATGGAATTGCGCGTGTTCAGACACCCTACCTCTAGACTCAAAAACACGCACAAAATGAATTTTTTTTTCATGTCTCTGGGGGATGAACCCCATAAAAAAAATGAACTGGCGGGAGAAACGGAAATCGCTCATTGGAAACTAATATTGAAACATGCTTAAACATATGCTCACGCCATGCGGATAGACAGCCGCGTAAGCAGATGTATAACCACCTGCTGCAAAAAAAAAGGCCTTACTCATTTCCTAATAATCTCTTCATGTGACATGAAATTAAAAGATATGACCATTCTAAAATGCATGGGAGCCTTTACAAATGTATCAAATTAAAGAAAAGGTTTGTAAATTTAATGTAAAAATATGTGGTGAGGGCTTCCAGTCTGTTTTTCATTCTACTTTAGAACTAAATTCTAAGTTTTTGTGATATTTTTGTGTTGGAGGAGGGGGTCATCATCACTAGTAACAAGGTAGTTCTACCCGTGTCTGTCCTTCTAAGGGACTTATCAGTTTGATGGGTACTCCTGCGTGCTTCATTAAAATAAAAAAAAGTGAACAAAATTTAAAGTGGAGATTTACTCTTTTATAAGAATAATAGCAAAGTTAACCCTTTAAAACTTAGTTGACCCTCCCTTTGTCTTCCTATCTATTTGATCGTAATCTGACCGAGGTTGAAATTTTACAAGGTGTTATCCTGACCGAGGTTCAAATTTACAAGGTGTTATCCTCGGTTCTTTTCTATTAGAAGCCATCCCGGACCGTCGCCAATCGTCTTTTGCTTTGTTCCAGAGCGATGTTAACTCTCCCTATCCTATTTAAATACAGACATTTCCTCTAATTTCTAAGATTGATACGCTGCATTAATTATTTCGAAAGAGTGTTTGACATCGTCTCGTATAGTCAAGGAAGTAACGTGTTCCTATAGTAAACTGACCATGCGGAATTTATTGATACAGCTTACAGCGCTCATAGTGGCGAAAGAAGGAAGTTAAAATAATGACTTGAAAACTAAAGGAGATCTTCAAAAATGTTCACTTAGAAAAATGTGCGCAATAGCATAATAAAAGCACAGAAAAAAGTTTCATCATCAGTAATATTGGCGGATATATTCGCGATTGAAATTTGAACTATTCCATGCCTTGAAAAAGGGGTAGTCCTGAAATTGAGAAGCATTTTCTGCGGTGTTATAGAGATTTCCTGCATTAAGAAACCACGAATTTAAATTAAAACACCAAAGAGAGTAAAAGGAAATATAATTACAAAATAACATCTGAAAAACGCACTCCGGAAAATAAAAACAAACTGACTATTCGAAATCACACAATTTTCGCGCAACAACTAAATTACACGATTGAAACCTCTCGGCTATACAACCACGTATGAAGATTTACTATTTAATAATTTTATTCTGATAAACTTTTTTTTTTTTGGGGGGGGGGGTAGCTTTAGCCTGGTTGGTAGAGTGATAGACTGCCATCAGAGGCTTGTGAGTTTGATCCGCGTCTGTACCATCCAACTGCCGACGTCTAAAAATCAGCTAGTGTACGACGTAAAATCCGTCGTGTCATGAAAGTGCTCCGGTTGGCTCAGTGTCGCCAGATCAAGTGTTAATGCGTCAACTGACCGTGGTTCCAAATCACGCAGTTTGTCCTCGGATCTTTCTTTCAAGATTCCTCCCGGACAGTTGCCAATAGCCTGTTGTGTAGCTACAGCGCGACGATAATTAATTTTCCCCTTCCCCTGATAAACTTTGCGCCGACGGGAAAATGTCAGAAACAAATGCCCGTCGTTCAGCGGATGATTGGTATATCCACAACAACAGTAAAACTTAAAATTTATTTGTAGACGAATAAGATAAAAGCGTGAACTAAACGTACTTATAAAAATGAATACGAAATTTTGTAGATTAAAACAGACACATTGTGTTGTCATTCCTTACGTATCAGATAAAAAACGCCCGAGCTGGTGTTTTCACTTCATACGGTACGCTGTGATGAAATGGCGACTTTCTGTAACAGTCAGTATTGTGAGATGGTGCTTCTCTAAGGCGAATGCCAACGTAATGCGGTTCAGACTGCAAGGACGTGTGCTGTTTGGTTTCCAAATGGTCCACATTCAACTTCAGCAACCGTTAGAAACGTTGTTCGACGTATCAGAGACACATGTAACACTTGAAGTCGACCTCGTTCGATCAGACATGCCTTGTAGAATACCAGCAGAAGACAAACTGGCGTGCGCTTTAAACTATACCTACAGCAGTACTAGACAAATCAGCAACCAGAGTATCTTAGTACAAAGCCAAGTATGGAAAATACTGCACGACAATGGTGCACATGCCTACCATACAATTCCGCAGCAAGGATTGTTATCGGGAGACAAGCAGCGACGCTTTGACAGGTGTAATTGGGCATTGAACGAATTGGAGGTTAGGCCAGAATTTGTTCCAACATAATATGGCTGGACAAGGCTACGTTGCACCAAACGGGATGCTGAATTGACACAACACCCATTTCTTTGCACTAGAAAATCCCTCATGGGTGTTTCCGTCATACAGCATGTGCAATGGTCCACGAATGTGTGGTGTGGTACTTGGGAGGGTCGTGTAATAGTGATCGGTGTTCTATGATGACTTACTAAATGGACCGAAATACCTCTAGCTTTCACAGTATGTGTTACCTGCCTTTATCGATGATATTCCTCTGGCGTTCTCGTCTTCCCTGTAATTTAAACATGATGGCGCCCCGCCGCTCTAACCGCACGCAGTGCGACAGTTTCTTGCAACAGATTTAGCTAACAGATAATCGGCTACGGTGCAGCGTTGAATGATCTCCATGATCACCAGATCTTACCCCACTTGATTTCTTCCTCAGGTACATCAAAGATTGGGTGTAAGAAGCTCCTATGCTGGATCTGCGGCAGCATATCATAGATAGCTGTGTTACTGTTACACCCTAGATGATAAGGAATGTGCATGCTGCCGTGCTTGATCGAATACAAATGCGTATTGTGGCCGATGGTGACCTTTTGAACACACTTGCCATATTTTTTTAGCAATAAATTTCTTGTTTTGCTCATTTGTGTCTCTTACTTTTCCAATGTGCCACACTGAATAACGCACATTTGTTTCTGACATTTTCGCATCTGCTCAGTGTTTATCAGAATAAAATTATTAAATAGTAAATCGTCGTTCGTGGCTGTATAGCCAATAGGTTTTAATCATGTATCTTAGCTATTGCGTAAAAATTGTGATTTCGGATCATTAGTTTTTTTTTTCCGGAGTGCATTTTTCAGATGTATTTTTTTACTTTCTCAGCTGTTTGAATTTATATTCGACGTTGCTTAAATCAGAAAAATTGTACAACACCGGGGAACACGTTTCTGGAGAATCTCTTACCTGGAAATTTTGAAGGTAAAGAAAAACAAAATCGAGGGGCATTTCAACCTCATATTTCGATAATAACCGAAACCTCGGATATTTGAGTTCCAAGAATCAATGAAACTTAGAAATGCTCAAATCTATTGATATCTACCCGAAATGCGTAATGATGCCAAAGATGCTCTTCTATCATCGTTATATGTTACTCGTGAATTCCTTCGAGTACCATAAATAACGAAATATTATATCTAATCCCCTAAGGCTAGATACTCCTGGATTTCAGACTTAGGTAGGGACGCATGATAGATTATTTTTCTATACACACACTCCACCGATATGTTCAATCTATGTTAGCCATGGGACCTCCCCAAATGGATTAGAGAGCAGGATTCTTTCCCAGGAGGAATCGTGCATAGCTTTCCGAATTGTGTGACTTCCAGAACACTTTTACTACCAAAGCAGCTTTCAATTCTGTGTTTTTTATGAAAATAGGATTCACATGTCAGCTTGATGTGTGTATTCAGTTGAATAACAATTGGTATTTCCGTGAAAATAGAAAGTTGAAGTATAAAATTACTATTAGGATACATTGTTTATTCGCTGCAAAAATTTGCAGATTTCAGATGTTTGCATTGGGATAATTGTACAGTACAATGCCTGTCTATAAGGCAGTATTACATATTTTAATCGTTTTTACCAGAGGATTATTTCATGCTGCTTATATAAGTAAATTTTGTAAAACTGAATGATTGTATGGACACAGAAGTAATTGCTGATTCAGTGCTGTGATTGTTTTCTATCTTCACGGCTCAGATCCGTTTAAATAATATATTAAAAAAAACACTAATATACCTATATTAATTTATTATAGATACATGCAGTTATTATATATATATATATATATAATCGTTACAAAAAACGTACTATCTAACTAATACCAACACACACTCCCGTACCTAGTGTTGTGAGACACTGTACCAGTTTAAATAACTGTGGTTGGATGACTATAGCATGGCATCGAGATGACATATCTACCGAGAATGTTAGAGCACATTACATATATACATCATTACATCTATGCAGTAATTACATTATATATATATATAACATGCAAGGGGAAAAAAGATTCAGCACCTGCAACGTTCCTGAAGAAGGTAGAGGGCTTATCGCCCAGGACCTTCGGCTCACCCCCTCCATCTCTTAGGATAATCAAGTCCTGATTATATTCAAAGAACCTCACCATGTTAATAATTTAACCCTCGAGCCCTTGTTATATGCAATGTTCCTGAGCCATGCAATTTTAAGGTGGTCGGTAGGAGTTCTCATATGCCCTGAGGCTGTAAGGGGATAACTGTGATGTAATGTAGAGGTGTGCCAATTTCACCACATTATCAGCTTTCAGACTTGATTTTCTTAAACCTCGTTAGGTAGGATGGGAATGGAATATGTCCTGTGATGAAGAGTGTCTCTTCCCTGATCTAACTTGTAGATTTTAGTGACACTTTTGGTAATACATCATGCAGCGTCCTGCATGTTTCCCCTTCGTCCTATTCATTCTGCCACGTACCAATAGCCAGCTCATAATATGCAGATAATATACAAAATATTTTATGTGCAGAATGTTTTAAAAGCCGTTATTCCTAAATACTAGACTTGGTGATACTGTCTTAAGAAGTATTGTTAGTAACCAATAACATTTTTCGTAGTTTAAATATGCCAATTTTATCCCTTTGTTTTGAAACTTAATTCTAAATATTAATTGATTCATAAAATTGTTTTTTAGTACGATTGCAAACATTACATTTTAACTTATCTTTTAAATATAGTATGAGGTCTCACTCATTATTAAACCAGTTGGTTTTACTATTAATAGAATCCACAATATGCGTATGTTATACTCGTACGTACTGTTTTAAAGGAAATGTATTTAGTGGATCCATACAGTTAACTGTATATGAATATATAATGTTGCTCACGTGTTGTAATAGTACTTTTCTGTGGTGTATCCTGTAATTTTATGACCAGGTTATGTTTCACTTGTATATATATATATATATATATATATATATATATATATATATATATATATATATTATGGGATCAAATAGATAACTGCTAGTTAAGACGGACACTTTATTATGTAAAAGGGACATGGGACAAAACAGTTAACAGTTAAAACAATGAGGAAGAAACATCGGCAATTAACATCGTCACATAACATTCAATAGAGCTCGTCATAGCTCAGTTAAAGCGCGAAGCTCTTGCTTCCGCGGCTTACATTCAGCGTCTGATTAGGTACTATGTGATGCGGCGCGTCACCGCTAATGTATACATACGTGTAGAATGGGAACCGACGGGACTATTTTCCCACAATCGGCCATCCGACAACGCATGCGACCTCGCATGAAAGCAATATAACACAGGGAAATAAAGCACTTCATGGGGAAAATATAACATCAAATAGAAAAATTAAACAAAAATAGAATATGGCACTATTAAACATATTTGACACATTTGACTCACTAACATATTTGAATAATTAGCAATAAATTCAAAACAGAACATAATAGTTTTGAAGGTCAAATTATAATGCACAAAACAGTAATGTAAATGAAAAATAGTAATCAAACATTCTAAATGAAGCATATAGAACATGAAAATTTAAAACAAAACATCATAAAAAAAATTTCTATAGGTAACCTGGTATGCAAAGTAACAGGGAAAGTACAGTTATAAATGTCAAGGTTTATATGAATGCAAGAGTTAATTGCACACAGAAAAAAAAATTAATGAGTGGGAAAAAAATTAGATATTTCAATCAAAAGAAAATATTTTTAACACAAATGGAAAAGAATATTTTTCATCTTCATACATTAACATTTTGTAAAAAAAATTAAGAAAACATAAAATCTACAATAGACATAATGGAAATAAAGTAAAATGTAAGATGCAAAAATATTAAGTGAATGGCTTAATATATTCAGCGATGGTGGTAGTAGTTTTTGGCACTTCAAGCTTAGCAACAACTTCTTTAGATGTGGTCGATTTACACCGATAGAGCCAACAGAACTTGGTGAATGAGTCAATCACAGCTAAAATATGACGATAATTTTTGTTTGAAGTTGCTAACGGTCCGAGATGATCGAGATGGTATGTATGTAGAGGAGTATCGTCTTTGGGAAGAGGATTTAACAGACCCTCTTGTTTGCCGGCTTTTTTGTTTGAGAGAAGGCAAGGTATACAAGTTGATATATACTGTTCGATCTTTTGGTGTAATTGAGGAATATAGTACTGCTGCTTAAAGAGTTCCTCTGTTCTTTTAACGGCAAAGTGACCTCGTTCATGGGCACTACGAATTATATCAAGGTGCATCGATTCTGGTACAACAAGAATGTCATTGCCATTGACGAATTTGTAAAGAACACCATTCTTTGTAGTAAAGTCATTATAATTCGATTTTGATGGTAGTTCACAGATGGCGCGAAGAGAAGCATCTTGTTGTTGAGCACGATGTATACGAATAGTAAGTGGATCAGGAGATACGGAAACAACTTGCACACGACTCAAAGCATCAACATGAGCCATTTTTGTTCCTGAGCGATGAACGATTGAATAATCAAAGTCTTGAAGAAGTAAAATCCATCGAGCAATGCGCGTACAGACATCTTTTTTTGTCATTGTCTTAGTGAAGGCATCACAGTCGGTCACTATTGTGAAGTGTTGACCTAGAATGTACACACGGAATTTACGTAAGGCCTCGACGATTGCAAGGACTTCGAGTTCGTAACTGGAGTATTTGCGTTGACTGTCGTTTGTTTTGCGACTGTGGTAATACACGGGATGGAATTTATTGTCGGTGTCCTTCTGAAGTAGGATACAACCGAAACCATCTATTGAAGCATCACAGTGCACTTCAGTTTCAGCATTTTGGCGGTAAATGGCCAAAACGGGATTTTCACATAAAAGTCGTTAGAGGTGAAGAAATGAGGATCGTTCATTTGCGTCAAAATGGAATTTACAGTCTTTACGAAGCAGGTCACTAAGAGGTTTAGCGATGAGTGAGTAGGACGGTATAAATTTACGAAAATAACCGGTCAGTCCGAGGAATTTCTGAACATCTTTCGTGCATTTGGGTTCTGGATAACGGGTGACAGCATCAGTTTTAGAAGGCGAAGGAAAAAGTTTTCCAGACTCAACGATGTGTCCTAAAAATTCAATACGGCGGTGAAAAAATTGGCATTTCTTGAAGTTAATCTCAAGTCCAAAGTCCTTGGCGACATCAAGAACTAAACGAAGTCGGGACAGAGCTTCAACATCATCTTTGGCAGGGATAACCAAATCATCCATATAAGGTAGAACAATTCCCTCGACTATCAGGTCACGAAACACAGTATTGATGAAACGTTGAAACACAGCGGGGCAATTCACCATACCAAAAGGCATACGTTTGAATTGGTACTGTCCACGATATGTGACAAAAGAAGTGTATGGACGACTTTGTTCTGCAACTGAAACTTGATGGAAAGCATTTTTCATGTCCAAAGTACTGAACACTTTAGCATCTTGCAACTGATCAAGAATATCCTCAATGAGTGGTAGGGGATATCGATCTTTTTCAATCACTTTGTTAATTTGGCGATAGTCAATAACGACACGGGGATCACCATTCTTTTTACGCACAACAAGTGTTTGACTTGAGTACGGCGATGAGCAGGGCTCAATGACATCATTGGCAAGCCATTCGTTGACTTGTTTTTCAACTATGTCACGTTCCACAAAAGGCAAACGGCGAGGTGAATGATAGATTGGCTTTTCGTCGACCAAAGTAACACTCAGTTCGACATCAGTTGATTTAGTCTTTTTCGGCAAGTAGGACTGGAGCAATTGTTGAACGTCATCACGGATTTTTCTGGGAATGCTGCGGTCCACATCAAACTCTGGGGTATCGTCCTCGATGTGCAGGATGAAATTTTCGGACAAAGACGTCGAAGTGGGGTCAGTTTTTGTAAATTTTATTCCATCCGGGGCAACAGTCATGGTTGCTTGATGAATAACATCACAGCCAATTAGGATGGGGTACGTCATGGAGGAGTCGGGTACAACACGAAAAGTTGTATCAAAGTTAATTCCATCAATTTGGATGGAAGAAGTAAATGTACCAATCACTGGGGTCTTTGCTGAACCAAATCCAGTAAGGAGGGAAGTATTGTGCGTCAATTCAGGAGAACCAATGAATTTCCATATACCATGCTGCATTAAAGTTACGGGGCTTCCAGTATCAATTAACGCAGAGTATTTGGTATTTAAAAGTGTAATTACTTTACATGTGTGCGGAGTAATTTCTTTAATTGAACTAACAACATCGGGTGATTTCTGAGACGCGGTTTTTTGGCATTGGGATGAAATATGACCAAAATTTTTACAAATTAAACAGCGTTTTCCACGATTTTTATCTGGGCAGTTTCGCGAAATATGGTTTGTACCATTGCAGTTATAACAAGTTAAATGTTTGGAAGAAATCGAAGTTTGGTTTTGTGATTTAGAATTTTGAGGATAATGATGAAGTTTAGAATCAAAAGTGCGACTAGTATTTGTTTCATTATGGGTACGAGAATGATTATTAGAAAAACGATTTTTACTCTGAAAAATCTTTTCGTAAATATAACTGCTAGTTAAGACGGACACTTTATTATGTAAAAGGGACATGGGACAAAACAGTTAACAGTTAAAACAATGAGGAAGAAACATCGGCAATTAACATCGTCACATAACATTCAATAGAGCTCGTCATAGCTCAGTTAAAGCGCGAAGCTCTTGCTTCCGCGGCTTACATTCAGCGTCTGATTAGGTACTATGTGATGCGGCGCGTCACCGCTAATGTATACATACGTGTAGAATGGGAACCGACGGGACTATTTTCCCACAATATATATATATATATATATATATATATATATATATATATATACAGGGTGGTCCCGAATTCATGGTACAAACTTTAATGGTAGGTACAGGACATTGTAACAATGATTTATTGTATAGGAATGTATAGTCGCAAGTGACGCGGTGAGGCGAAAACAGGGGAAATAACGGCCGAAAGGAAAAACAAAGATTTTATTGAAAGCGTTGTTGACAAGTGTCATGTTTACAGTAATTGTTCAAAATTGCGTCCACCAGTATCGATACATGCTTGACAGCGTCGGTGGAGCGATTGGCGTACACGTTCAAAGATGCCTGGTATTTCACGCACACCTGCAGCAGCTACAGATAAGCGAGCGACGAGATCCTCATCTGAGTCAACTGGAGTCTCATAAACAAGATGCTTTAGATGTCCCCATAAAAAGTAATCGAGGCTCGATAAATCGGGAGATCGGGGTGGCCAAGGGACTGGTCCACCACGCCAAATCCATCGAGTACCAAACGTGGCATTCAGGTAATTCCGTACATCAATGCTTACTACCCACGCGGCTCACTGGCGGAAGCTATCTTATTTTTCTGAAAGAAGTGTTACCACAACTGCTGCATGATGTTCCGATCGCCATTCGTAACCGCATGTGGTTTCAGCACGATGGGGCGCCAGCACACTTCAGCATTGATGTACGGAATTACCTGAATGCCACGTTTGGTACTCGATGGATTGGGCGTGGTGGACCAGTCCCTTGGCCACCCCGATCTCCCGATTTATCGAGCCTCGATTACTTTTTATGGGGACATCTAAAGCATCTTGTTTATGAGACTCCAGTTGACTCAGATGAGGATCTCGTAGCTCGCTTATCTGTAGCTGCTGCAGGTGTGCGTGAAATACCAGGCATCTTTGAACGTGTACGCCAATCGCTCCACCGACGCTGTCAAGCATGTATCGATACTGGTGGACGCAATTTTGAACAATTACTGTAAACATGACACTTGTCAACAACGCTTTCAATAAAATCTTTGTTTTTCCTTTCGGCCGTTATTTCCCCTGTTTTCGCCTCACCGCGTCACTTGCGACTATACATTCCTATACAATAAATCATTGTTACAATGTCCTGTACCTACCATTAAAGTTTGTACCATGAATTCGGGACCACCCTGTATATATATATATATATATATATATATATATATATATATATATATATATATATATATATATATATATATATATATATATATAAATCACAATTTCATTTTTTTAATATTACATATATATAATTTAAAAAATAAGGATTATTATGAAGGTAGTTTTATCTTTAGATAAATTGGTAAATGTCAGTATTTTACTATCCCCATTATTACTTAAAATCATTCAAATATTAACACTAAAATATAATGCAAATATTGTTCTAGATACAGATATTACAAAGCTAGATAGTATTTTTGCAGCAATAAAACATACACAGAACAACAAACCTTGCTCAGCAAAAGCTATATACTGAAGCAGAGGCCTTTTTTTCCTTCCAGCATACCATCATACCCTAAGGATTGTCATAAATTCTTGCAAAGAGATCCTAATGAACGTCTTTCCTGCAATGCCTCGTATCTCTCATCCTGACAGAAGTTTATCCTCAATGCACAGTACCATATAGAGTACAATGGCGGAAATTGATCTCTTAAACACTCGTTTTTGTATCCAAAGGTCCTAACAATTTTCTCTTCCTGAATTTGATTCGTGTCTCCTACTGACTTATATAAATGTAGTTAGGCAGTGCCGTAACTAGCTACAATGTGCAAGAACTAGCCTTTTGACCCCTTAATTAATTAGGTTTGGGAAAAAAATCTTAAAATAAATACATTACAATAGATTTTTAATAAGATTTATTTTAATTACACTTTTATGGCTTTCATTTCAACAAATTCACTAACTACTTCATCATAATTAATATTTTTAACGATATTGTATTCTATTGAAATTATAGAAAGATTGGATAATCGTTCTTGACTGATAGTTGATCTTAAATAATTTTCTTCTATTAATTTCAACTTGCTAAGACTTCCTTCGCACGAAGCAGTAGAAACGGGTAGAGTTAGAAATATTCGAAGAGAGACATTGATATTTGGGTAAGATTAAATTAAACCAAAATCATGAAGAGCCTGTAGAACATTAAGCGCAGATGCAGTTTCTATATTTTGTACTAGCCACTTCTTTTCGTGGGATCAGGTGTGACCACTGCTCGCTAACCCCTTGTTATTGCTAGGAATTCCCATCTGGTTTGCGAAAATTCGTAGCCTATTGGATAACAGACACCACCGGCAACGTTCATTGTCAAATACGGCCAAGTTCGAATTGCGAAGAGATCCGACCGTGACGTCACAAACTGTTGCGGAAATATAAATATTCAATTGAAAAATTATTTAGTAAAAAAAATAAATGTATAAGGTATCTATTTGATGTAAAATTTTCCCTCAGATTTCAAATGCGTTGGAATTTTTAATCTATCTTTAACGATCCCGATATTACAAAAAAGAACTAAACAATGGAAGTCAAAATGTTTCTTTTTTTAGCGCAGGAAATGAAATCTGAGATTTGTTGAATCTCGAATCAAAAGAAGGTTATTTTTGGTCCAGTCGATAAACCGTCTCCCGTTTTTTCATATGACTAAAATAGTTGATTAAAATTATATTGATGACTTTATTCAATCATTATCCTTCCATTACAGTCAACATGTTCATATCTTATCATCTGACTTATTCGCTCTTTTCTTGAAACATCAGGGGCAGTCGAATAAAATGGTGTAGTACTTTGCTTTCTTTAATTCTGCATATGATTTCATTTCTTTCTAGTTTTGTCCCCAACTAATTTTACTATTTCATTTTTAATAGTGGGTGATAAATAAGAAATTGAACCTTTTTAATGTTTTCCAATACAATATGTTCATTTAAAGAAGTATTATAATGGCTAGTGAATTCAATCAAATTTTTAAAAATGCCGCAATTTGTGCCTCCAATAAATTTGTTTGAACTTCTAAGAGCAGTATTATTTTTAGCCCATAATAGAATAGCATCCAATATTACTTTCGATATTTCAAGCCACATCATTCTTCCTTGTTAATTGATTTAACTACATAATCATTAATCGGATTTCCTGATTTTAGATTCTTTTCGATCACTTTCTTTTCCACATACGAATTTCGGTGCTTCGGAGAATTTTCGTGTTAGGAATAACCGGATAAAGTTGCCTCCAATCATGAAATCCTGCATTTTGATTAATGGAATATAAAATCCATTTTCTTTTAATAGTTTCTTCCTTAATTTGTTTAACATAAACCAGTCCTTTGTAAATTTTCACCCTGAATTGTCTGCTTTCAACGTGTTAAAGTTAATGTTGTCGCCTTGATCTGGACCATGGGATTATATTAATTTATTTGTAATAACAGGGCTGGTATGAGGATCGTTGTAAGTTAGCATCATTTCTTCTGGAACAGTAGAGAGCATGTTTTGTACGACATTATCGATTTATAAAACATTACTTTGCACAGGCTCGTCCGCTTTCGAATTATTATGGGGCAACTGAAGTAAAAGATCTTGTAAAACAGTATATTTTTCTTCTTGCAAATCACTTCACTATACAAATACAAAAGTACAAAATTACCGACAGAAATAACCAAAACGCAACAGAACAAAATTGACAGGGTTATCCAAGCACGTTCGTCACGTGTCTGTTAGTGAAATCATCGAAATATAGCAGTCAAATAATCTTAATATCATTATTTGCATTCTTACCTGTTTTCACTAACACATATACTCGAAAACACAAGTATAGGTACTACGTTGCTGTATTCAAACTGTAACTAACCTAAATTAGGCAAGTTGACATAGACGCGTTGCAAATATCAGTAATTTCTGCCATTCATTCGAATGTTCATGTTGGAGAGCAGACATCTACGGTAAATTATTCATTAAGTAAGGCACAATCTAATCGCCAAACCGCGCAATAAAAAGGCGGAAAAATTTAAAAATATATAATTTCTTGTGAACAGCATTTTTGCCCCCCCCCCCCTCCTTCCAAGTGGGCTTGTGTGAGGTGCACCTGTTACAGCTGCTTAGTTACGGCACTGTATTTGGGGTATATTAAATTAGAATGGAGACTAGAGATTCTTCATAATTAAAATTATTTGCAAGATTTGTTTTTATACACTTTAAACAACATGTAATAAAATAGAGGTATCTGCATTTTAATTGAAGCATTTTTCAGTTAGTATTTTCGATTGCATTTAAACGTAAAGTAAAGTTGTAATTTTTGTAAAATCAGTAAAATAGGTATACACTAGAAGAATAATAGAAATTTAAGATATCGTAATCACATATTTTGAAAATAAAAACACATATAATAGGCTAATTAACTATACTTTAGATTTACAATAAGATGCAGCTATTTTTTATTGCTTGAAGCTGGAAAATATATATGCATTTGACTTTGTAAATTGCCTTTTATTACATACAAGAATATATATTAAACATTAAAAATAAGACCTGTCACTACAGAGGCTTAAAGTTTTGTTATTTCAGTTCCTTGATTTGATCATAAATTATTATTATCTTATGATTTAAAAAAAATGCCAGAAAAGGTGTTTCTCTTGAATACATAGACAAAACGCTCACAGAATAATGTAAATAATGTTTCATTTGAAGTCCTCTCCTTCTAAATATTAGGATTAAGGAAAAGAAATCCTCGACGTACTCAATGTAGTATCTTGTGAGCATATCTGAAGTTCATAAATGAAACCAAATACAGCATTTGTGGAAAAAATAGGAAAGATTTCGAATTCCGAGAGAAGCCTTAGACAGCTTAAGTAGTCTTTTTAAATGGGAAAATGCTTCAACTATTACACTCGACATAAAAAAGCAATTAAATATAAAGGAGCGCGTACAATAAAGACAACTTGATGACAGCAGAATGCCCTCATGAGACAGTGTGGACAGTTTTTAGTTTGAATGCTTTCCTCGTAGAATTTAATTAACTGGGAAGTGTTAAAATTAAAAGAATTCGGTTCGAGCAAACTGCCATCTTTTATTTTAAATATCTGCACAATTTTTAAAGGAATGAAACTATTTTAGTGAAGAATATATTTACTGCATACTTTACGGAAATTGGGAATATACATCTTAAGTTAAACTTCGGTTATTGTAAAAGGTTATTGGCTACCGCAGCCTCTTAAAATAACTAATCTCTCTTTTGCCTCCCCCCCCCTCAGTCAAAATTACTTTCTATTCAAGTTCCTCTCTTAGACTATTTATTTTGTATTTTGCAGAAAAGTTTATATAGTTATTACAAACACAAAACCAACCTCTCCTTAATTGCTTAACAAAAAATTCTAAAATGTAAATTTAATCTAATATATTTGCGAATAGGATAAAAATAACTTTATATTTAAAAAAAAACTGAACTATCAGTATCTATAAAGATGTGTTTAATATTTCGTCATTCAGATACGATTTCCAGATTAAACTATCAAATAAAATTTCGAATTTTAAAAAATTTTGGTTTTAGCTATCGATTACGATTATTCCATGAATAAAAATAAAGATAGTTTAAAAATGGAAATTCACACCTCAAAAGGCTATTTTATATAAAACCTAAGGCTGAAAGAGCAGTATTTCTTTGTACAATCATTTTATACCTCGACGTGTATCTGCGTTGCTTCTGCACACATTTTGGAGCTCAGTTCTGTAGCAGATTAAACAAAATATCAGTTGAAAGTTGTGTAAAAATTATGTAACAATTATCTGCGAAACTTAAAATCTCGCACTAAAAAATAAAAATGCGGAATAAAATATATTTCTCCTCGTTTTCCTGAATTTATAAACACTGAATCTTGAGAACGAATAAAAAAAATATGTTTCAAAAAAAGAAAAACCTTTCGTAAAGAACGCCAAATTTCATGAATTGAAATGACTCGTAGAAACCATTCCAAACACGTGCACTGGGATAGATAGGTCCGTTGCTGTAATAAAATTACCCTAGGCAAACTAAAATGCCAAGCATATTCGAGGGAGACATTAAGGTCATGCTAGCGCAGTAGAGCAGGGCTCGTTGAATTAGCGGTGGGTGCATTCGAAAAGACTCGTATGAGGGGGAGATCACAGGGATCTGGGATCCCCGAAGGCGGGAGATAGAAAGCATTAATGCATATGAGGAAGTAATGATGCGGAGGGAAGAGGGGAAGCAAGGTTTTAATCATCTTTCGTAGGTCCCTCTGGGATACGGGTAGAGTAAATTGTGTGTAGAATAGCTGCTAACTTAAGCTTGACACTTGCCATTCATCATACCGACCTCCGTGTCACTTCGGAATCCGCTAAATCTTCATTTTGCGGCTCGCGAGCTCCTTTTTACTCACAGCCGGCTCCGAAGGCATTGGTTTCATTGTATGGAATGAAAGTCTGGGGTTTTTACGTAAGAAGATGTTTCCTTTAGTCGAGTAGTTTTTATGGAGTTGCAGTTCTGAATGTAGGTGTAGGTAATGATGTACACTAATTGTTTATAGAAACTACTAACAACCGGGTCCGAAGGCATGGTTTCATTTTTTCGAATGAAAGTCTAGGGTTTTTACGTAATAAGATGTTTCCTTTGGTCGAGTAGTTTTTATGGAGTTTTTCAGTTCTGAATGTGTGCAGGTGTGTAGGTATACTGTGATGTACTCTAATTGCTGATTGGAACTACTTACAGCCGGCTCCGAAGGCATTGGTTTAATTTTTTGGAATGAAAGTCTGGGGTTTTTACGTAGTAAGATGTTTCCTTTAGTCGAGTAGTTTTTTGGAGTTGCAGTTCTGAATGTAGGTGTAGGTAATGATATACACTAATTGATCATATGATTTACTTACAGCCGGCTCCGAAGGCATTGGTTTCACTGTTTGCAATGAAGGTCTGGGGGTTGTCTGTGTATACGTAATAAGATGTTTTCTTTAGTCGAGTTGTTTTATGGAGTTGCAGTTATGAATGTAGGTGTAAGTAAAAATATACACTAATTGTTCATATGAACTTCTAGCAAAATGTTATATTGGTGTTTTTACAATCCTTTTCAGTGTTGGGTAGTTCGTTGATTTTCATCAATCTTCGTATCTAATTATGTAAGTCATAGTTATGCAGTTAGCTATTTCAGTCATTTTTTCTATACAAACTCTTCGTAATTGGGACAAAGAAAGTGAACGATTTGACATTGAAGGCAAGTGGAACACCACTATTTCAATTAATCAAAAAGTTGTTTCTTTCTAATTTGGTCATTTTGCAAATTCTAATTCCTATCAAGAAGTGTAAGATGTTCCTAGAGATTTTTCTATAAAGCATTTACCCTTGTATTCTACTTAAAATTAGTTAAGATATATTTTAACGTACAACTATATCATCTTCATATTGTTTTCTTCGCTTGATTTGGTGTTTTCCAAATATTCTGCTGCAATACTGCATGTCAGTATATAACTTAACATTCAGTGATACATGGGAATAAAAAGCTTTTTTTTATAAGCAATGCAGTTCATAGTGACCTTTCGTTGATTTCTAAAAATGTCTTTAAAAGGAATAATTTAATCGAAAGTGATGCGATTATAGAATAAATGATTAAAATGAATGTTCACAAAATAAATATGAATAAGTTACATACAGACATAAGTATTGAGAAAATTACATTAATACATTTCGTGAGTAGAAATGCATGTCGCTTATTTTGTTTTATTTGGCTACATTATCCTTCCTATCAGCTTATTTTAAACAATACGTAAAGAAAACTCTTGGATTTGGATAATTTTGTATGTATTAGTAGTATAGTGAATGTTATATAGTTTATGTTATATTTTAATTAAATAATAATTTAATAGTATACTATTTAGCATCTCCATTCTATTATATATAATAAAGAGTTTAAAAGCTCATCATTTGCAAATGTATTCTGAGTAACACTAGCCTAAGTTTCTTATTTAAAACTAAGATATTTTTCTTCTGAATTAATGCAATGTATATTAATTCAATTTATGGATGCAAACTTACAGTAAATTAAATTACGACTAACAATCTTGATAAAGGTTCAAATAAATTTAATTTTGTCAGCTACTGGTTTTTTATGTTATGAGTTTTTTTTTTAATTTACCTAATATCAAGTAAATTCAGAACGGCAAATTGAGCTAATGGGAATGTAATGAGTGAAGACTTCAGTAACGATTTAAAGAGTAATACCTAATAAATAGATCATTTTCAGTACAATTAAATAGTAAAGCACACTCATTAAACATAAGCTCTATCAATTATTTAGAAAGTTCGAAACAATAAGAATAATATTAAATTTGATTTGTTTGGAAATGCTTCGATCGAAAGATTGCCATTTTGTTTAAGCTACTTTAACATTCATCTATCATCATTGATTATCCATCCATTCACCTCAAGTCTTATAGGCATGCCTTTTTAATAGTTGACACTCGAATAATTGGATTGTTATCCCAAGGCAACGATTTTCTGTGTTCCTGAGCAAAATTGGATAAACCTTATCGCATAATCACATTAAGAGTTATGATTAGTTTCTTAGTGACTAAAAGGATTTCTCTTGTTGTAATTTAATGTCATCACAAGGACACAATAACGAAATTTCGCCTTCTGTACGAAGCTTAATGCAAAGTATATTTTATTAACAAATATGAAGAATTGCAAAAAGTGAATATTTTCTGATGACATTAAGATAAATATTTTTTACCCTTCTTTGACTCATTCTTTAAAATATCCTAATTACGTCTTGTTAAATAATGCATTCAAATGTTTTCTGAGCATTAGTTACAAATGGTTCGCTAAAATTAGTTGATATAACGACCTAAATGTGAAATAAATTCATATCCCCAATTGTTGGTGGTTTTATTATGAATTATATATATATTAAATATAAGTGGGTTTTTACAATACCTTTTGATTAAATACAATGAGGAATGCAAACACTTTTTTGAGTTAAGTTCTCACATTTAGGTACAACGTTTCATACTTAACTTAAAACTGTGTTGGTATGTTGTTTAATTTTATACAATATTGCATTGTTATTTTAAACTATTATTAGGTAAAAAATGTTTTCTAAAATTTACAACACATCTATGAGCGACATCTTCATATAGGGAAAAATTTAACAACTAAGTGTCAATCATAAATAAAATTGTTATAATTTGTAAAACGTATGAATCCTGTGTTTAATATTCATGAATTTGAGTTTCAACGCCCCCCCCCCATATATAAATATTAAATTTTATTTATTGTAATGTTAAATTTCTAAGAAATTAATTGATCATACTAGTAAATTACTTGTGAATAATATAATGCATCATTGTAGAAAGTTTTAGTGTTATAATACATTTGTAAATTCAGAACACACCTTCAAATAGTTTATACTTTGAGACAAGATTAGGTGTAAACACATCTTTAAACCCTTACTTATCATTTAGAACTTTAATTTGTAATTAAAGTAAAATATATTTAATTTCAAGAAGCATTTTATGCAAGAATAATATCCTGGAATTTATGAAATTCTAGTTAAATTAAAAACAAAATATCGTAAAAATTCGTGTTTTCTATAAGCTACATCTTAGGAAATATAATTTGTTATCAGTAAGCAATATTAAGATCAGAATGGAATTAAATGATATTTAGATAATGAATTTACGTAATTATAGCTTAAAATCGTTTTTTTTTTTTTTTTACTATCTCAAAAGGTTCAATAAAATAGTGTGGAGTTAAAATTGTTCCATTATAATGTTATTTTGCTATAAAATAAAAAAAAAATGATATAATTGAAACTTGTATTGTATTTGCACGTATATTTATTCATGAAACTTTACATCCTACTTTTACAAAAATAAACATATTTGCAAGTATGGTAACACAAGAAGCCTAGAAATACGGAAGGAGCCAATTTGTCCCCAGGCTCTTATTGAGTGTTAGATTTATGTTACACACACAACACACACAACTTATTTTAAGATTCAAATGATCAATAGTAAATATAATAGAATATGTACTAGGATATTCAAATTAAAAATTGATCACCTGCTTTTTATATAATTTTATTTTGTTTACTTGTTAAAGCATTCCGCACACTTTACTTCTCTCGATGAACATTCCCCACTTACTGCCTTTTTGCAATTCACGCAGTTATTTTTTGTGGTGTTTCTCATGCAAAATCTCTTATTTCTGCATTTCAATCTTTTATTGGTGATGTCTTTTTTAACTACCTGAGACAAAATCTGAATATTGGCTGCATTAATCTTTAGGTGCCACACATAGAGATCGAAGCTCTTCACAAAGGTGAGCGATGAAATTTCTCCTGCGAAGTTTCTCCTTTCCAGTCACCTATTTATACAAAACCCAATCATTTACCGCATACATGTCTAAAATATTAAAAAATACTTCTATAGACCATCAACGAGATCCTGATTTTGTATTTTGCGTGCGTACCATTTGGTCTACAATGTCGAAGTCGTACTTAGTCTGGTTATGAAAGTGTACAGTTTCTGGTGTCTTGGTATCTGGTTGTTTCTCCCTTTTCCCAAATAACTTTCAGTAGAGACGCATGAGGACATTTTAAAACACAGCTTGATCTACGGGGCGATTGTTATATGCTCCGGTGTAAGGAAATCCGTTGATGATATATTTTATGTCCACACAAATAAGCAACCAAAATGTAATGCCAAATTTGTCTGATTTGTTTGGTGCATATTGAATGAAAGGACATCTTGCTCTAGTTGGCAACAACGTCTCATCTACTGTAAGATTCACTCCTGGTTTGAAACAAGCTGCGCTGTTTTTGATGAAGGGATTCCAGATTGCTGATGCTAAAGCAAATCTATCAGTTTTAAGACGAATTGATATTTCTGACAGAGGTTGAATTGGAAGAATCTCAGAATATCCTTTAAACGATCTCTTGGCATAGACTGAGGGAAAAAAGGG
Organism: Metellina segmentata; assembly: GCA_947359465.1. Lineage (NCBI taxonomy): Eukaryota > Metazoa > Arthropoda > Arachnida > Araneae > Tetragnathidae > Metellina > Metellina segmentata. Next base: position 104,789,408 of record OX375872.1, on the reverse strand, counting down.
AGGACTCCAAACAATTGAGGGGTATTTTTTGCCCCATGCAGTCCTCGCATACAGCATTGGAAATGAAGTATCTAGTTCCTCCAAAGACACTGACTAGGTATTTTTACCTAAACGACGATGAGCTTCACCTTCTGTGCATTGCTGTATATTACCGTTGTATGACAAAAAATAAGACACCAAGCACTAAGTCCACTGTCTTCGCAAATGTTTCTTTTAGCATACGAGGTCAGTCACTGCGTTTCCCGTAGCACATTCTGGGTTCCATGACGTTCTGCAATCACAGAAGGTTCCACCTTTTGCCAAACTGCATTGTCAACAGAAATGTCTTTGAATCTGACTGACTGTGGACCAGAAAGTGCAATAATAGAGAATTTACGACAATGTTTCCGTCCACTTCTGCTGAACATATCGTTGATACTTCCTTCCCAAAATAACATTCGTTGTGTTTCTAATCTTTGCTCACAATATGGAAGGGTTTGAAAATAGGATGTTGGAAGGGAAAGGAAAATAAAACTACTTTCAAAGTCGTTCCAGGATAACTATCGTCATAAAAAAAATCACTGTAAAATGAGATAGTGGCCATTTTGGACCCTTCCCGTTTTTGTGCATAAAAGGTTCACTATCACCGCTTCTATGACAGCAAGACCAAAGTGATTAAATACACATTATGAGCTAATTAATTGAAAGTCATGAAATAACAACATATTCAGTCCATGGGAAAGGGGTTACAGGGCCAACCACAAGGGGTCAAAAATAGCTACTTCCGTCTTTCTAGTGTTAAAATAAAAATAATTCATTTAATGCGTATAAAATATATTAATACATTTGAATAAAATTATTATTCAAAACTAATTATAACGGGCAGAAATCACAAATCTAGGTCTTTTCTTCTGTTTACATTTCATCAGAACCTCTGAAAAATATTTATAAAACAGTTATTACAGTTAATTTAACATGTTATATATACCAATATAAAAGGAATATTAAATATATTAAAAATGGATCAAAATCTCAAATTCTCATATTATGTTTAAATAGTTTAAAAATTGAAACATTTTTTAATAAATGTTTCATGGAAAATATATAATATTGCTTCATTTGATCGTGATATTAAGGGTATTAAATGTGATTAAAGTATTACATATATATATATATATATATATATATATATATATATATATCTTTGGGATTACCTGTTTCAAAAAACACATATATTGAATTTCAAATTTCATACAAGACAATTTTAAGACAAAACTTTTGTGACTTAGATTTGTAAAAGTTTAACCTCTACTATTATAAAAGAAAGTGTTTCTATGTGTGTATCTATGTATACAGTGTCCTGACAAATCTACGGCACTTACAATAATGAAATTTCCCACAAAACAAGCTAGTATTTTGAAATTTTTGTGCACCACTCGAATTTTAAAATTTAATCCTGAACATTTCTTAATTAATTTATTGGCATTTAATTATTATTGTTTTCCTTAGAATGGCAACAGCATAAAAAGAGATCAAAGATTCTATTTATTTTTTCCCTTTCTTTTGCCGGGCAACGATTTCAGCGGATGAACCTATGAAATAAACAGTTTTAACTGGAGTTCTGTATTTCTATTTTCTATCTCCTTGAGGGTTAAATATAGGGTACAAATTTCAATGGATTTGAAATCTGTGGAAAATTGTCCATCAGATCAATACATAAAAATGAGATTTTCTTTAAATAATCTTTCAATAGAAACTTTTACATTCTTTCCAAATACGAATTCAGCCTTCGAGATCGTTAAATAGTGTAAAAAGTTCACAGATTCATTTCCTGCGCACAAACAATTCGAGCGAAAGGAAGCAAAACAAATACAAATTTTTCATTGTCATTGTTTAGTTCCTTTTTTTAAATCAGGTTTGTTCAGGATGGATTAAAAATTCCAACGGATTTGAAATCTCCGGAAAATTTCTCATTCGATCGATATTAGGGATGCGACATCGATGTCAATGTTTTCAAAACATCGATGTTTTTGAAAAAACTTCGATGTATTTAACATCGATGTATTGGAGTCGATGTTTTTGTAACATCGATGTTTATACGTGTCGATGTTTTTACGGTGTCTATGTTTTATTTTTAAATGAAAAAAGTATCGTTTAAAAAATTTTAAAATTAACAAAGTAGCATAATTTTTATAATCAGCAAATTGAACATACTTATAGACCAAAGTGGCCAAGAGTGAAGGGCCTGAAAAGTAGGGATGCAACATCGATGTCGATGTTTTCAAAACATTGTTGTTTATAAAAACATCGATGCATTGGAGCCGATGTCGCATCACTAGTTGCTAAACCAGTTTTAAGAAATGGGGGAAAAAGTTTAAATACACTGAATTTTAAAAACATCGATGGTTTGGGGGCGATGTATTATCAACATCGATGTTTCAGTTTTGGACATAGATTTTTTACTGTCGATGTCGCATCAATAGTTGCTAAACCAGTTTAAGAAATAGGGAAAAAAAGTTTAAATACACTGAATTATAAAAACATCGATAGTTTGGGGGGCTATGCATTATCAACTTCGATGCTTTAATTTTGAACATCAAAGTTTCAAAACATCGATTTATTGCTGTCGATGTAGCATCACTAGTTGCTAAACTATTTTTAAGAAATGGGGGATAATGTTTAAATACACTGAATTTTAAAAATAAAATTTCTTAAAATGTTTTAATTTAAAAAAAAAAAAAATTTATAATATAATAAAAAAATATATCCATAATAAAAAAAATTTTAAATAAATAATTATTAAAAAAAATGTTTTTAAACATCGATGTTTTGGGGGCGATGTATTATCAACATAGATGTTTTAATTTTGAACATCGATGTTTCAAAACATCGATGTTTTGATGTCGTTGTCGCATCCCTAGCTATAACTACAAGTAATCTCGATCTACAGATAGATCATTTCTATGTCGAGATGATACCTGAATTTTAATACCAAATTTTGGATTGAATAACTCAAGCTATAAAGGTAGTAAAGTCATGAAATTTCGTATTTAGATTAATTTAAAAATGCAGAATTTAATTATGGCATCAAAACGTGATATTTCCTTTAGAAATTTCGTTTTTTTGTGCAAAATGTGATATAAAGACGTCTTTTTATGCATTTTTTAAAATTTTAATTCGTACAGGACGTTATTTCCTAAATAATGGTACCTTTATTTTTATACCCACGCCCTGCCCACTCACCATATTGCGTTTACCGGCAAGGATCTAAGAATTTTCTCGAGTGTAAATAGTGCTCAAAATAAATGAGGTTGTTCGGGTTTTATTCCTTGACTACATACACTTTAAAGGAAGTCATTCCATCCGAAATTTCCAACATTCATCCGGATATGCTGCAAGGTTCAATCATCGGTGTTCTCACTCGATTACGAAGTGTATTTCCTTGTGATGGCGGACACATTGCTGAATGCATGTAAACGCAGTATTCCGTGTAATTCTGTGATTCGAACGCGTAAATCACTTCTAACTTCACAAATATTAACTATTTTTTTTTCTTCCAAGAAAAGTCCCTCATTGCAAGAATAACATTTTTGGGAAATGTAATCAGATATACCAGTTTTTTCAGATTTTGCGATTTTTTAAAGTCTATACGAGTTTACGGGACATTCGCTTTAAAATCTGAGAGTATGGAACTTAAGTTTAGCAGTTCTTTTATGACACCACATATAGCGCCAACTACGATGGACCAAAGGCAATTTTAAATTCACAAAAAATGTCAACTTGAATCATCTCTACTATCATAAAAGAAAATGTATGTCTAGGTGAGCGTATGTGGTGTACAGACGAATCTATAGGACTCACAGTAATGAAATTTGACAGGCAGATTGTCATAATTTTATGCGAATTTCATTCGACGATCGAATTTTAAAATTTAATCTAGAACATTTTTTTAATTAATTTATTGGCATTTATTTATCATCTGTTTTCTTTAGATTGGCAACACTGTGAAGAAATTACAGATTCAAAATTTTCTTTTCATTTCCTGAGCGCAAACGATTATAGAAAAGCGAAAAAAAAAATGAAAATTTTTGATTGGCATGTATTTATATTTTATTATTTAGTTCAAGTTTTTATCTTCGCAATCGTTAAAGATAAAGTGAAAATTTCAACGGATTTGAAAACTGCGGTAATTTTTACACCAGATCGGTACCTCAAGTAGTCCTAATTTTATCTTTGATGTTTTCAATATCAGTAAGGACACGAAGGAAACTGTCACGGGCAGCACCGCCTACTAGTACTAAGTAAAAAACACATCTTAAACTATCTGAACAAATTTAGTAATTTGAAAAGCAATGGAATGAAAACAGAATACGATAAACCCAACTGTTTTAGAATGACATGCAACAAAACATTAAGTCTGATTTTATTGTACTACTCGTTACAGTGGAAGCGATTACCGACATTCAATGTAAAGTACTGAGTGAAGTTGAGCAAACATCCTCAGCATAGAGCATCGCTAGAATAATTTTTAAGACTGAATGATATAAGCTTTCTAAATAGTTTAAAAATGGTTTCAAATAAGTACTTGTCTGCACTCCATCACACAAAAACTGATGAGTGGGTACTCAACGATCGTTCTTTAAGTACTACTTCAGAACGTTATTTTGAGTGATTATTATTCGCGTAACAACTCAATATAAGAAAATAATCATAGTTTACGGGAAAGAAGGGTCAACAATACTTTTCCATACATTTGGACGGATTTATATTACATACAAAATTTAAAGTTATTTTTACAATAATTTTTTATTCACACTACGTTATGGAAATGGCGTGGGTATAGAGAAATAATAAGTTTAATAAAATGAGTTTTTACATTATGTATAATGTATATATACAACATTGGGCGAAGAAAAAATTTTCCTCATGTTTTGGTTTGTCAGACATTAGTGTATAATGGTATTAACGTGTTGTCGAGTTCGCCATTTCAAACAATATAAAGGTAGGGCTGATAATAGCTCTCCTACCTTTTTAATGCGGTAGAGCTCCGCGTCTAAATACGTTTTTGTGGAAACAATATAGTGTATATATTTCCCTACAATAATGCATAAAATCTGACTACTTGTTTGGGGATGTTTTTCGTGGTTTTCGTGGCCTGGGACCTTTGAATGTTGTTCCTGGTCAATTGAACGCCGACGCCTACATGAAAAGTTTGGACAATCAGGTTCTTCCTACGGTTTGGCAATTTTATCGAACGGTTATGTTTTATGTTACTTCCAGGATGACAACGCTCCATGTCATGTTGCAGCCTCTGTGAAGCTGTGGTATCAAGATATGGATCCAAAACGTCTTCCATGGCATGCTCAGAGTCCCGACCTAAACCCCATAGAACATTTGTGGGACAAGATAGAGCGACACTTACGGACTAGGGAACCACATCTGAAATATACAACTGAGCTGGCGACATTGTTGCAGCAGGAATGGACACAAATACCTATAGCTGTGTATCAAAACCTTGTTGAAAGTATACCCAGAAGGGTTCCAGTCCCAGTTATTTGGGAGCGCACTTCCCTTCATGGCAGACCGCATTGGAGTATATCAGATTTTGCTGCAAGAGCAGGGAAGGGCCCCGAGTAACAGAAGGGTTACTAGTGTAATTGCAGCATGTGGGGGACCATCACCCTATTAAAGCGTGCATTCTTTCCCTTATACCATCACATCTTGCTGTCCGGTCCATTATCAAATAATTTATGCGGTATTCGAAATTATCACTACATAGAGACGGTCAATTGATGATGACCGTATGTTGATGTTTTTGAACAAATATTGTACGGTACAGATAACAATATTTTTGTTAGAGCATGTGGGAAAATAAGTAAGTCTCTCAAGTAATTGCGTGCACTGAATTTTATTGTTTCACATGCTTTCAAAATTTATTAGATATGTGAGCTTTTACCTTTTCAGTATTCAGCATGTAACAAGCTCTTAATTTGTTTTGTATCAATGTATAATTTACAGACCTTTTGAATTTTCGTAACTCATATGGTCTTAATAAATTACGAATTGTTAAGGTAATGGTTATCAGACCATTTGATTAAAATGTTTGAACAAAAATGGCCATAATGTATCTAGATATATCCGTGATTGGAATGAAAAATACCAAAAATACCTGCTGCTAAAAAATGCTTTTACCTTTTCAGTATTCAGCATGTAACAAGCTCTTAAGATGTTTTGTATCAATGCTCTATTTACAGACCTTTTGAATTTTCATAACTCATATGATCTTAATAAGTTACGAATTGTTAAGGTAATGTGGTTATCAGATTATTTGATTAAAATGCTTGAACAAAAATGTCCATAATGTATCTAGTTATATCCGTAATTGGAATGAAAAATACAAAAAAAAGAGAGTCAAAGTTTCATCATTTGAACGTTCTGTTAAAAGATATATACATTTTTTTTACGAACTTTAACCAGTCAGATATCGTTCTAATTAATAAAATGATTAATTTTAAGAATCTCGAAGATAAAGAAACTAAGTATTCCTAGATTATATTATAAAATCTAACAATTTGACTGCGGTATCCAATAAATATTTTTCACAGTATACTCATTATTTACCTCTAAACATGAGAATTAAATAAAAACGAAATTATTTGAATTTTACAAACGTAAACTTTATTTAAAATTGTATCGACTTATAAATACCAGAATTGAAAATTATTTTCTTCCAACTGCATACAAAATGAAAAGTTACTAAAGTTATTTAAAGATTAAAATCCGGAATGTGCGCGAATAAATTTCCATGCGCAAGGATCGCCGACTTAAAAATGCTTCGACTCCAATTCGAAGAGAGTGATGAACCTTTTGTTTGAAATTGCTTTTACTTATTTGGATTGAAGCGCGAAAATCCCACAGACCTATATCCCCCGTGAGGAAAGTCCACTCGTAAACTACCGTAACCATAGCTACGGGAGAAGCAGGGCTATGGTGATTACAACATATTGTCTTGGAAAAGTGAACGCGCTCGAACCTCTGGGGAAAGTCAAAAGAATGTAAATCACGCGGCGAGTTGGCACGCGGAAAAGACATGCTCTTTTTCTTCGACTTCTTTTCTCTTTTGCCTTTTATTGCCATTTGAGACGCTCTGAATAATGTATTGCATAAAGAAGATGAAGGGAAATAAAATGTGCGGCTAAATAAAAGCTTTAAGCGGAACGCGGGCGTAAGAAAAAGCTATTGGTTTTAATGGTGTCACACCAAGTTTTGTTCCTGCTCTCGCTTCTCTACGGTGGAATTCTCTCCCGCAACATTGTTTCTTGACAAAGAGATTAAACTTTGGCGAGGGATTTTTTTACGCTTCAATTTCATTTAAGGGTGCTGGCTTTCAGAAGCTTGTTTCGTAATATTCCGACTTTTCCCTGGTTTTTATCACTAAGTGGAACTGAAATATCTCATTTCCGCTGAGGAACGTTGCTATAATTTCTACTGCGTTTATATTAACGCTACTACTGGTTAAGGGTAGCGTGCTCTTTGCATATAAGAATACAATTATGTATATTACTTTGTAAAAAATAATTTAATTATTATATCTTTAAATGCACAGAAGAAACGTTCTTATTACAGATGCATTACATGTTCTCAGTTAGAGTAAATATTATAGTGTTGTCATATTAGATTTTTTATGAGCCGAATTCCTCAAGAACCACGGTTAAAAATAAAATACTGCATAGGATAGAAAATCCTGCGATTATAATTTCTGTTGTATTTCATTAAATAAGCATTTTTATACCTCTCATTATGCATATTTGTGATAATTCAGAATCCAGTTGGTGCGTTTTAAAAGCACCTAATGTTTTAGGAATTCAAAAATGCAAATCATTGCTAAATTTCAAGAAGTTTCATTCTTGTACTCGTTGAAAGTTAGCCCTTTATTTTAGTTGTGAAATTATCTTAAATGGCAGTCATTTATGTGTAACAAAGTTTTATTTTTCCGGAAGGATCAAGAAAACAGTTTGGGTTGAAATATTTATTGATTGAGTTTCACAAAACAATTTTATTTTAGTTTTATAATTTTTATCTCACATCCGTTAAAGAGTTTATGCAATGTTTAAGAGTTACCCCGTAGCTATTTACATATATCTAATATATTTTGAGAGATTATAAGATCCGGAAGGGAAATTTAACAATTGGATATTAGATATACAACGAACTTGTCGAACAAATTATCCCATATTCATGTAATTAGATAACAAAACTTTTGTAGATCTAAATTAAAATTATTAACTATCGTTAAACTTAGTATTTTATGACGAACACTGTTTATTAAAGAACTATATCTGAAATTAATTTAAGTTAGAGTAGTTTAAATGGGTTTTTTTGGGAACTGCTCTTTATGTTATATTACTTTGAATACAACCTGAACATATAGTTTTGTATTTACATAAAAGTATGTAGTTAATACAAAAAGTATATACGTATGATTCTCCCATAATTTGGATACATATGCAAAGTTAGCATATACTCTTATAATTTATCGTCATCTAAATGCATGAGGAGAGTAACGTAATTCCAGGTGTGTGTGTGTGTGTGTGTGTTTTCAAAATTATAATTTAAAAAAGTATGTAAAGTAAATTTAGCTGCATATTAATATTTTACATGCAAGACTTATCGTTAAATTGTAACAAAAGTTTTTTACTGCTGCTGCTGCCTTAAAGAAATTATATGCTAATCAATAATATACATGTAATTATACTATAAATAGCACATATTATGCATCATCATGACATAACAAATTCCATGCTTTGAATCGAAAGCTTTGAATTGGGTAGCATCGTAATTATAGCCTGGATATTTTGAAAGCGGTAATAATACCCATTTTTGTGGAACACATGTAATACTTAATTCAAATACACTACCCTAATTAGTAAAAGCATACGTAATTTAATTAATTTGTTACGTACATACAATCTTAATAATTTATGAATGGTACACTATTACCTTCTGCATATTTAAGAATATATATCCATCCCATCATTATTATTTACTAACAAGATCCTGTATATTTGACTACTTGTGTAAGCTAATGATACTTATATATCTGTATAGTTCTAGGTGTAGAAAGCTTGCATGTTAAGCTTCGTTCTTTAACAGCAAAGGAAGTAGAAATATTATTTTAAGTATATTTTAGTTAAGTGAATATAATATATTGGATATTCTTTAAAAATAGACATTTTTATTCTTAAAATGTAAAGGATTTTAACATTTTTCCTGATAATAACAATTTTAAAAATGCATTTCTTTTCTGAAAAACCTATCTTTGATTTTGGGATTGAAACTTCGAAATTATTTTTCAAAAGGCAGGTAGAGGGTATTAAATTTACGTAGCTCTGCAGAAACACAATGGGTTTATTGGCGACTGTTTGGGATAAAACCCAAAAGGATAGATTCGAGGACAACACCACGTATTTTGAAACTTGTGTCAGATGATGGTGTCACACCTGACATGTAACCCACTCTCCAAACTTCCACAAAACGCCAAAGTGAGGACATTTGAGGACACGACAGATTTAACATGCACCATCCCCCTTTGTACCCGATGATCTTTTGTTGGATTCGAACCCACAACAATCCCGTTGTTAGTCCGTTTCACTTCCAACTATTTTTCAATAGAAGAGTTAGCAATGGAAAGTACTGTTTTCACTGCAACTTTCTATCCCTCTAGGACATTACCTTAGAAGCAACAATATCTTTTACGAGAGTAAAATGAAAATACACATTATAGTTGCATAAAACAAATATATCAAATGCCCTCAAAATACTATATTTAAGCATTTTACCTTTTGAAACGCAATACTTTATTTATCTGGGCTGCAGTAGCTTTCTATGAACATAAAAACGAACGAGCAAAAATTTAGCATAATTTGAATTTCTCACTGTAGCAACTGTATTTAGCAATTGTGTTTTCTCTTTGTCGCTAATAGTTACAATGACTAGGATTTGATTTTGTCCTACAAAGTAGAAGTGTGTGAAATTTTACCCGTATATTTCAGAAAGTGTTCAGTTAAGTATTCAGTCATTTATCTTTCACTAGCTTTAATGATTCTGAAAACGGAAAGTAATATTGAGTTTACTTTAATATGCGTGGAAATGTTCTGCTTGGAAGCTTCGTGTAATTACGAAACACTCCACCTGTGAAACTGATTTTCTCTTGGAAGTGTTAAAAGATGCTACACTTAAGCATGAGATTTCTATTTCTCCTTTTTACTGACTTATCACGTGTTAACCATCCAAGTGTTTTGGACGTGATATCTCGAAAAATAGCTCTATGATCTGACCGATTTTGCCAATCTCATCATCAAGGTATTATCTACCTTTTGATGATGACGTGATCAAGATCTTGTAGCTACAAGCTATCTTGTGAATCAAGATCTGATCAGTTTTTCTAATGACGAGATACCTCGTTGAGGCAATCACCGAGGTGTCTTGCCTAGATGTTTTTAGAATTTTAGACGATACAAGTATTAGACGTTATGAATTCCTTTAGAAATACATAAAATATATGTGTCTTGAGTTGATACTGAAAGGTATTTCTTACATAAAAAGGAATATTTCAAGAGATGACGGAGGAAAATATTTTTAGTACTTCAAATAAATTTTTTTTACTAATGTTAACATCTGATGTAATCATTATTTTATTTGTAAAAGATTTAGGTTAATCTTTTTTTTTTCTTGCAATATACATATGTGTAGTATGGATTATTCAAAATATATTTTAATTCCTTCGTTGCTTAATATGTAGAATTTTTTGGGTAAAAGGATGTCTTATGACAAAAGACTAAATTATAAAACTTCGAAAATATTCAATTTTTTTTTTGGTTTTGCTGCTCTATGTACTAAAACATGTTTACTTTAAAACGTGGGCTTGAAATTAACCACGAAGTGTTAAGATGGGTACCATGTTTACTTTAAACTCAAATTTGTGGTTATATATAATATAAGTATAACTTTTCATTACACATGTGTATCAACTCATTCAATATAACATCACAGCGTATTAATAAAAGTCCCTTGAGATACTACATTCATTTAATATTTAAACGTTTCCTAAATATCTACAAAGCATCATTGTGTTTCAATAATGGTAAAGTTCTGTATTTGCTGGAAATAATTATCACGATAGATATTATATACATGCTCAATAATAAGTTAATTTTATTATGTATCTTTACAAAATACTAAGAGCATTTTAGACTTAATTCTATCCATATAATTAATCAATATTTCTTGAAATATTACAATATCTGTGTGTAAGTACAAATATTTATCTACAATCATTTAATACTCTCTGAAAAGCTGATTTTCAAAGATTCCTATTTATGATACAAATTTTTCATAATGCGTCTGATTGGAACTCTTTAAGATTAAGTTTTAATATTCTTCCTAACTCTATTACATCAGTTCTAATAAATGTTCACTAAAGTAAAGCTTAACAATTTGAGATTCGACTATATTGCCCTTTTGAAACTTAAAAATCTTAGGTAAAAATATATTTTTGGAAAGTTGGAATATATTCAAGAAAACTTAATAGATTAATACATAAAATGTAGATGTAACGGAATATAATTACATAAACAAAGAAATGCTGTGAATATTGGAATTGTTTGGAACTGTTATTTAAAATAGCAAGTATGTGTCTTTAGTAGAAAAATGTGGAATTATCTAAGAGATAATTTTTAATCTTCGTTCAAGTGTATGCATTAAAAATTATTTAATGTATTCAAAAGTTCTTTTGTACATTTTAAAAGTAAATTATTACTTGAATTTCACGATGGCACATTTGTATTACAAGAATTACAATTCTTTGGGAAACTGAAACATGGGATGTAGTATTCAGGAGATACAAGAAAATTTACTAATATTTTGTGAAAAACATGCAGTATTATGTTAAAAATAAATAGTGATTTTAAAATAAAGCACATTTTCTTTGTACAAGATAATGACAGTGTGAGCCGTATTTATATGTATTTAAATAACAACATAAAAAAAAATTAAGCATTCGAACGAAGCAAATAAATTAAAATCTACCTCAAGTTTCATCAAAAATATTGTATTGATAATTTAGTAGAATGTTATGATAGAAAACAACATTGACATTTAAAAATGCGCTGCCAATAAAAAATAAATTTTCACTTTGTTGTCAGATTGTATAGGATTTCACCATCTAAAATGATCAAAACACATATAAATGTATTTTTATATTTAAGAAATTATCAATTCCTTGTCCCTTAATAACCTTTATAGTTTTATTTCGAGTAATTATTTTGTTATATTTTGTGTGTATATTTTTCGTTTCTTTTATATAAATATTTTTGGTCTATAAATGATTCATATCACGTTTGGTTTTTGAAAAAATAAACAGTCCTGTGTTTTTTCCGTATTAAATTTTCTACAGGAACAAAATCGACAGACAGCTGAATCCCCTGTCCTGTATTTTCCAGAAATCTAAAGATAAATACAGCATATCTTTAGTTGTATGAACGGATCAATTTATTTTTCTTTTAAAAACTAAAATTGATAGCTAAAAAATAGGAATACATCAATGTTTACAAAATATATATCTTAAGATTATTTCCTTGAAATCCATTTCACTATTTTATATTTAAATGAATTTTTAATTTCTGCATAACGTAGTACTAGACGAATATAATGTTAGTGAGAAGACATGTAGGGTGTTCCGCTTATGAGTATAGTAAAAGAAAAACTTGTAACATACAAACAAATTATTTGAATGAATTGAAGAAGTGATGGTGCGCATGTTGAAGTGCTCTAGACCTGTACTTCTGTGACTGTATGTACGGAAGAAATATTGTAAATAAATAATAGTGTATACAAGTAAAGAAAATATACTTTATTTTAACATAGTCTTAAGAGGAATACCCGGTACAAGAAGAATAAACAATTTATCGTTAAACAATTGAATTTTTCGCTGCTTGATTTGTTGATTCGAGTTACGTAATTTGTAATCATTGATTCCCACGTATTTTAATTCCTAATTTTTAAAAGAAATATCAAATTTTTTCTTCATTAAAGCATTGTAATCATTTGGATTTATCTTCAGCTTTCTGTCGAATGGAAGATTGGGTCAGTTTACCAATTTTTGTCCAAAAAGAATACTTAAAACGAAATAAAAATGTTTTTCGTATAAACCGTATGATAAACCATTCATATTGAAAGGTATATTGGTAGATTAGAAATATTTATTTAAAATAAAATATAGTTATGCAGTAAAACCCCAATTATCCGAGTTTCCGCATCAACCGAGCTATCAAATATTTCTAGATTTTTTATGTGTCCTACATTTTCTATTTTTAAAACTACCGAAAAAAATTCTGAACTTGATCTCATAAACACTCAGAAAAACGCGAATACAACAACGCACTAAAAGCTATCGAAAGCGCTATTAAATATATAGAACAATAAGAAGAAGCGACACCAGCAATCCTGTTAACCATAAAAAAATGTCGAAACAATAATATACTGCAGAAAAACGCCAAAATAACGTAAAACAAAAAACAATTAAAGACTTTTTTAAGTAAGAATTGAATAATCGTAACAATACAAATTGCATGTGGTGTATCTGTGTAACTTTTGTATTTGTTAAAATATACATTTAAATCTGCACGATTTATTTTATTTACAATTTTCGCTTTAACCGAGTTTTTCGGTTATACGAGTTAGTCTTGGTCTAAATTAACTCGAATAATCGGGACTCTGCTGTATTTTAGAGAAGTCAAAATAAAATGCTTTGAAATGTATCTTAACAGCCTTACTGATATAGTGCTCTTTTTTCGCAATAATTCCAAAATTGTGTTAATGGTTTGGTAATGGAATTTTAATTAAATTTACATTACTCTCCAAAACGATTTCACACCCCTTCTTATTAGAAAATTACAGAATAAGAAATTCTAGCGAAGGTAACGAAAAATTGAAGCAAGTGAAAATTTGTCTTACCAGGGTAACATTGGCTACTCCGTATTTCTTTCAACCATCCAAATGTTCGTGTCTTAAGTGTTACTGTTTGGCGTAATTTGAACTTCAGGAGAAGCGGATGGTCGACAATATCTCTTGGAATACGAAGTGAAAGAATCACGCCCTTGGATTGGTCCAGATGAAATTCCTACCTTCTCTTTATGTAGCATGTAAGGGGCGTATCCATGGAAACGCATCTGTGGATCTTCTCTTTCCACCATCAATGGCTAGTAGGAGTCAAGAGTGATATGTCATCGGTTAAGCTCCGCCCACATCATGTTAACAGAGTTTTGGGGTAGTGTCAAAAATCAAGCGCCCCCGAAATAAGGAAACCTGAAAAAAAGCAGATTGTTTAGGTTACTGCTTGAATGCGTGTATTTTCCTCTCCCTTCTCAATGCTTAATTTTCAAATACTTGTTCGGTGTCAGATAAAGGTGATTGTATGGTTTCGACTATTTGTGAAAAAGAAACTGAAGTTGTGTAACATCGGGTACGTGATATTGATTCGACTGTTTTTTAGTTGTGGATTCAATTTAAATATTTATTATGTATTAACATTTAAATATTTGTGTTAAATAATCGGTAAGAACTGTCGTCATGATTATTTTTGAAAAACTATTAAAAAAACACGTTCACAAATACCTCTCAATGATACTCAAACATGATACTCTCAATGAAACTCAATACATTAATTGGATATGGATTTCTGAATATGCTGATAACCGTCTAACGGGAGTAACCTGATATAAGTCTGAAGTCGGTTTTCATGGATTGTTCAAGCACATGTGATCTTGGCTAAGATCTTAAGTAGTAAAAATACTGGTCATAAAAGCACAGGGGTAAATTTGTTCTATTCATTCAATACAATTATAGTAGTTTAGCATCAGTTATAGTATTTTGGAAATATTTTTTTCGGGCCCATCACTAGTAATAAGACTAAAATTAAGATCTTCAGCACAAGTGAACAAGAAAAAATGTTTTACCTAAAATGATCCTGAAATTATTTCTATCAACTAGAAGCGAACACTGAGAAAGCTCATAACATGAAACCGAAAAGGATACAGAAGAGCACCTTTTTCAAACTGGGAGAAAACTGCGAATTTGTTACTATCGCCATCTACCGTTCGAATATCGCAATAAAATTTAAAGATCTGGTCAGCTCCGATTTTTTAAACCTTGTACAGTACAATTTAAATAACAATTTGTTTCTGAAAGTCAAAAATGTTACTACGTAGTCCCATTCTAATTAATATTTATGCTTGTGCACTATATTAATATGTTCTGGCTTTTTTCCTTAATTAGCAAACTGAATATTTAAATCACTGTTTAAGAACCAAAGAGATTTTTTTTGGTGGAAAAAAATTCCTGCTTTTGCTATTTCTAATCTTTGAAACAAAATGAATTCATAATTTGTGGCTTTCTTTTATTTTTTATTGTTTGAAGCTTTCTTCGATAAATTTTAAGGTCAGATTTAATTTATATACGTTTATATTATTTCAATATTGAGGTATTAATTTTGAGTATTTTAAAACTTATTGTCTTTTCTATTTTAAATAAGGGGGGTTTTCAACTGTTTCCATTCCTAAAAACCATGGGAAAATATAACGAAGATATAAAATGTATATACCTGGACAGTTTTCTCAGAGTGCGTTTTAGATATTATTCCAACTTCTAACTCGCACTAATGTAAAATAAATTCAATAAGCATGCGATTATTCCACGAACGAAATATTATAAACTTATACCGTAAGAAAACAAATTTCACTGCTTTAATTTCGAACGTTAACCGTCAAATAAATTTTACGTGAGTTCTAACATTTATACATTTTTTTAATGTATATATATATATACATTTATATATTTAAAAATTCTAACAAGAATGGATATATTTATGAAATTATCTGTACATACATAGTGAACGTTTACGCATAAAAATTAAATTTTATTAGAATCGAGAATTTTGAGTAAATGCATATCTCATGAGCTTTACGATTAGATATTATATAGATACCATCTGTGGATTTTTTATCTGTTTATTTTTGAAGATTTTAATTCCCTAGAAGGCTTTTATATTCCTCTAATTCTAGAAGTTTTGGGGAAAAAATAAATAATTAGATTTCCTGGTGGATTGATGAATGTTTCAGCACTGCAAGTAATAACTCTAGTCAAGAACTTTTGTTTACATAAAGTAAAAATGTGCTATAAAAGGAAGGTCATGGGATTTGTTATTTTATAACTAATTTAAGTTTGTATGCTGGTAATAAAAATAAAATCACTGTTCCAATTAGTAAGAACAAGCAAAACACTTATTTTTACTAGTTTCTTAAATAAAAAAAATTAAAATTCGCATCGTAAAAGTTTTTTTATAAATGACATAAACTTCAAAAATATCTTACAATTTTACCAATTTTTAGAAATAGAAGTATTAGTATAAAATTATGTAAGTACTTTTTTCAATTTTTCAGACGAGAATTGATTGATAATTTCCAAAGAACATGAGTGGATAGTTAAAACATTTAAACTTGTTTGTTGTAATCGTAAAACGCATCAGCAATATGCTACAAGAAAGAATTTATTATTTGCAGAAGTTAATGAGAGTTTACGAAAACTTCCAGGAAGATAAATAAAATTTTACTAAAAAAAAAGTCCTGATTATAGAATTACATTTCGAATCCACTTATGTTATCAGTGTGAACTAAAGCACCATAAATTGATTCTATTTGTTACAAAATTTTAACTTTTAAATCTTGTACTAATGTTTTTGAATTATATTTTACTGAAGCAAAAGTAACAACTCTATTTTGATATTTACCCCAATTATTTATTACAATATGAAAAACCGATTCGTACAGTATCACAGAATAAAGCAATAATATTTTTAAATTTTTAAGTAGTTATAATTATCACATAGTTTCTGAATAAGTTATATTTTTATGCTTCTAAGAATCGATCTTAACTCATCTGTACGTGAGAAAACCATTCTTAAAAACTGCAGTCTCTAAGAGTCTTAGAAAGTAAACGATTTGTGTTCCAAACAGCTTTTGTAATAATCTAATGAAAAAATATCAGTTTGTTCAAAATTATTCTAATTTTTTAAAAATATAAGATCTGGCAACTCTATCTTTGTTTACTATTCATGCGAGGTTTAATAAATTAGTTTTATTACAATTTCTTCCATTGCAATTGAAATAGTTTTTCGAGATTTTAATAAAACCCACTGGCATGATTTGGCTAGTTTAAAAGTGTAACATCATCTTTTATCTGACACATTGAATAAAGTCCGCAATAACACTTCAGTAACATAAAGTGAAATTTATCTGAAAAGTTTTACTTTGTGGAGTTTGATTATACTTAAAATAATAGATTCACTTGGATATTGAATAAAGATATTTTTATCATCCAATTTCAAGTCTTTAGGGAATAATCTTGAATCGCTACGACTACCTATGGTTAAACCAACTTACATTGATATCAGATGTCTTAAGAGTTAGGAACACTATATAATTCCTCCCTAACGCTTGTGGTAAATTGATCAAATATGTCTGTGTATATCTCAGGAGAAGAAATACCCTGAAATACCTCGTAGCGATAACAGCTATAATAGACAGTGTGGGTAATTGAAATTACGTCGAACAGAAGCAACACAACGGGCAGCGACCGTTCGGGATCGATCTTGATAGATAAGATTTGTGGACAACAGCCGTAATTTTGAACCATGGTCAAAAGGCGAGAAAGGGTCTCCGCATCACGGCAACACGAGGGCATTTGAGGGCATGAAAGATTTAGTGGGCACCAACTCTTACGTACATGACAGTCTTTGGCTGGATCTAGTTTCGAACTCTCATCACTACGTGTATGTACAACATTTTAGTCTATTAAACATTTACAACTGAATTGGACGAATATGCGACATGCCTTACAACTTGTGCAGGATCAATTACATGCATAAAGTATGATAAGAATGCATATAGCAAATTGGCATTATTGCAACACCTGAATAAAGTAACATTCACCACTACAGAAATTGGTTTGTCACAGGATCGAGGAACATACTACTCACATGTGCCAGTCACTCTTGGCTCTGGTGATTAGTTTACAACAGCGGTTTGTTGCTTCGCTGGCGAAGTTGTCAGACTTCTCGAAAAACTCGGGGTACCTCAGGGTTGCGTTGTTCTTACACACCTAAAGAAGACCCTGAGGATATAAAGTCTGGGAAGGTTTAAAAAAGAGGAAATAATGTCGCACGAGAGTTCTGGAAAATCGTCGAGTTTTTAAGTTTTTTACAAAATAATATTAGTTTTAGTTTAGTTTATATGAGTCTAATGGGTAATTTGGTATGAGCTGGGTCTCAGCCTAATTAGTATCACAATTTGTTATCAACTAAATTATAACAAATAATGTTATGGTGCTCCAGTGTGACGTTAATTAAAAATACCGATACCTAAATAATAACAGCATCATGTTTGTCGCATACTCGAATGCGTGAAAATGATACCATTTTCAAGAATAGTGGTGAATCTTTCGTCTTTGAGTATAACTCCCAAACTATGAGCCAGTATTCACACAGTGGAATTATTGCACGCTTCCTAAGCAACATCAACATTATACCGGAAGTTTCGTTTGATCAATGTGAGAAAGTGCATCATGGCTGCGTGCTTTAATACCAGATAATAAACTAGACGTATGATCAATAAGTTTGCACTTGGAGATGAAAAGCTTATCTCCAATAGCAGCTTTTGAAAATAAGTATTCTGACAAGGCAACTCTATCATGCTAACGCACGTATGATAACTTGTGGGGTATTTTATAAACAACGCTTCCGTGAGTCTGACTCATTTGTTAGCTATCGTTTTTAGATTTTTTTTTTATCTATTTATAAAATCAAAAATGACACTTAAGGGCTAATATTTAAAACTGAACAGTAAATTAAAAGACTAGCTCCTACAAAAGCTCCTATATATATATGAATTAGTTACATGGCTTCGGAAGGGGTACTACCTTGAGGAGATTCTTCAATGTTTAAAAGATTTAGTATTTTTTAACCAGTTGTAATATTTTTTCAATGGTCGTGTGTATTTTGATACAATTACACTAACAGCTAAAAAGGTCTGAATAGGGTGGCTTTAATTACGATCCCCCAAAACTTCAGCCCCTTTCTTTCAACAACGTTAATAAAATGTGTTACTAAAAACTAGCTCATTATTCATATTTGTTGGAATAAGTATCAGGCTAATAGATCGACTATTGCGAACGAATTGTTTTGGCATATAAGTTTATTTATTTGAATGAAGATTCTTTATTCCTTTCAATAATATAATTCCATCATTTATAAGTACCAATTCCTCACTGAACTTTAAAAGTCAACTCTATTCTGAAAAGAACATGCTTAAAAATAAATTTAAAATTTCCCCCCTTCATTCCTTTGTTACGCTTTTTTCTGTACTTGTTCACCTCAAATGGCATGTGCAGGTGTTTTTCCCCTTTGAGGGGCTCCCACGCAAATAGCCGTCCGGCAGTCTTCTCTGTGTAACTTCGAACATGTGTCAACCTTCTTTGCCAATAGAATCTTTCCGGTGATTCTTTCAACCGCGATAGATGAGGTTAGTTACTCATTATGCGGGTTATGGTGAAAAACAATACTACACTAGCCGGAAATTAAATTTCGTATTCTTTCAAGTGTAGAACCCCTTCAAAACTGAAGTGGGGGCGCGCGATTGCCTGGTTGGTAGAACATTGGATTCTCAACCGGAGGGTTTCGAGTTCGATACTCGATCCAACCAAAGACCATCGGGAATGCGGGTTTTGGTGCACGTTAATTCTGTTGTGACTTCAAATTTTCTCAATCTCTCTCCCTTCGGGTTTGATCCAGGACCATCATCAATAGCCCATTGTGTAGCTCGTTTGAGTCCAGACCATATCCAATAGCCCGTTGTGTTGCTCCTGTGCGACGTTAATTAAAATACCTAAAATACCCAGACTCACCAAAAGCCCGTTTTGTTGCTCGAGTTCGACGTTAATTCACCGACCTACCTAAACTGAAGTGTTGTGCAGGAACTGAACAGTTGAGTCCGGATCCAAGCGATCGAAGGGACTCCCCTTTGTCCATTATTTCCAGGAAATCGTAAAATCGCCGTGATGTCAATACAGCGGGTCGTGATGAAGCCGAAGTGATTATTGGGTGGTTGTGAACAGGGAGGGAGACTCACCCCTCAGTCGATTTCAAAAGGTTCTGCGGGGTGCTCTGGACTCCAGAAGAAACTAAGTGCTCTAAATTAGGTACACACATCTCTTGTCTCATTACAAAGAAACGTTAGTGTAAATAGTTAAAACATTTTAGCCACTTTATAAATTTATTTTTAATCTGCATGAAAAAAATAAGCTTTAACACCAAAAGATGATATAAGTATAATTTCGAAATGATTAGATTACATAATCCATTATAATCAAATTAAGCTCGAAGTTATTTTATTTATTAACAATCAGTTTTGCTCAGTGGCAAAGATGAGATCAATTTAAATTCCAAGACTACCTGAATTAGATACGATGAACATAAAATATCCAACCACAGACCAATGAAGATGTGTTTGCATATGGTTACATAGTTACGATATTTGCTTAAATTTAAAATACGGAAAGAAAGATAGAGGAAGTCATGACAAAGGAATGTGCTTCGAAAAGAATATTCGGGATCAATAAGAGATAAAAGCTTTATAAAAGTCGGAATGAATAAAGCTACTTTGAAAGACCAAAAGGAAACTTAATGTAAGTGCACTGAATCGAATTTCAAATATTTCCACAGACAACATTTGCTGGGTACATAATACTGGCGAATAAGAGCAGTAGAGCGTTTATAGCTATAAAATATTTGCTCCAAAAAAATGCATATATGCTTTGAATGCTCTTTCTCGAACAATGGGGGAATGGACATTTTTTTCTTGTTTAATTCCGGAGAGACTTTGAGGCCTTGCTTCCTGTTGCGATTGTTGTAAATGTATACGCTATGCTATGAGTAGGCGGTAGGTATTGTAATTTCATGAGAATGTGGGAAAAATTTGTTTATGTAAGAAGTATAAGTTAACTGCATGAAACAAAAAAAAAAGCACCACCGTTTCTTACATTATGATAGTGTCTGAAATTTACAAGACCAAATTGTAATTTCATCAACGTTTGAAGACATTTTGAACACTTCTCCATTACGTTCATATAGCCTATCTATATTAAAAAGCATATGTGCGTATATTTTTTGTACAAATCTATGCCATTTGACCAATCCGCACCAAATTTTGAACACTTATACTTTAGAACTCTGCGGAAATACAGGCTATTACTTTTTTGTCTGCATACCAATCTGTAGCACTTACAACCATGAAAATTGGCACATACGTAGTCAAAAAAGTGCCTCTCGAAACCCCAATTTTAAAATCTAAAATTTGTTTTCCTGCAATAAATGGATATGGACAAGGTAGCACGTTCTACAGGAAACTGAAAGAATACAACGGTTCTTATTTCGAACCCACGTTTTTCTCTATAAGCATAACTTTTATGACAAGGAACGCCGTGCGAGTAATAATTAAAATATATTTAATTTTTCATAATTTACATTTTGTAGTGGAGCACGAAAAGCCCAAACGAAAAATCCATTGATGATAAATGAAATCTAGCCAACCAGAATTAATGTTTTATTTTATAAATTTTATTTAAAATTCTGTGTTTGTGTATTTGCCATGGGGAAATGCCGCTGTCATATTTAAGCATTACTGAATTTCATAAATCATTATCGACTTTATCAATATTTTTCTAATATCTTTTTTCGAATTGCTCTATTTCAGCTAAGGAAGTCGAAATTGGATACTTTGCACGTCTTTCGTTTTTCAGAATTCTGTATTTTTTAATCGGAATTTCGTTTATGTTTCTATATATCTTTGCCATTTTGCATATTGCAATACATTATTCAAGAATTAAATGTA
This sequence comes from Metellina segmentata, assembly GCA_947359465.1. Classification (NCBI taxonomy): domain Eukaryota; kingdom Metazoa; phylum Arthropoda; class Arachnida; order Araneae; family Tetragnathidae; genus Metellina; species Metellina segmentata. The sequence continues at coordinate 104,767,431 of OX375872.1, read as the reverse complement.
TATATTTGCATCCAAAGTAAATTGTAGAAGCTATGAAATAGATTTAAGGAGGTTAAAAAGTATTTTCGGTACAAATTAAGTTATTGCATTTTTATATGTAAGAACAGTAATTATTTTAATTCACTTTTCAGTCAACATTTAACTATTTCAACCCGAGCAACCTCGGGTTATTCAACTAGTTAGGTATAACAATTTAAAACGCTTCTTAAAGGATAAAGTAATGTAATACTTACTCTACGAGGTGTGTTAGATCAATTGAGGTAATTGTAGGGAGCACACTTCTGCTCCAAAGGTGCAGCAGACAGTTACAATGATAGTTATGTGAATACATACACTGTTGATTGCGTTCAGTAACACCAGTGTTCATATGTGGAGACGTGATCAAAGCGAACATTAGTATGCATTGATCTCTAAAGTTTATTTGCAAAAACAAATTGTTAAGGACGTGTTGTCAATACGGCTTTTAGTATTGATGCATTTTCAGTAGCAGACGTAAGTCTGAAGCAACCACACTTTCTGAGTAAAGACACCGTCCGTTGACATTTGACAGAAGCAATAAAGATTATATTGAAGGTACATTACTCTACAATAATAGACCGGACAGCAATATGTGATGGTAAAAGGGAAAGAATAATTGCTTGAATAGTGGTATGGTCCCCCACATGCTGCAATTATACTAGTAACCCTTATGTTACTCGGGGCCCTTCCCTGCTCTTGCAGCAAAATCTGATATACTCCAATGCGGGGTTCCACGAAGGGAAGTGCGCTCCCAAATAACTGGGACTGGAACCCTTCTAGGTATACTTTCAACAAGGTTTTGATACACAGCTATGAGTATTTGTGTCCATTCCTGCTGCTAGAATGTCGCCAGCTCAGCTGTAGATTTCGAACGTGGTTCCCTGGTCCGTAAGCGTCGCTCTAACTCGTCCCACAAATGTTCTATGGGGTTTAGTTTGAGACTGTGAGCAGACCAGGGAAGACGTTTTACATCCATAGCTTGATACCACTGCTCGACAGAGGCTGCATCGTGACACGTAGTGTTGCCGTCCTGGAAGTAACATTCGTCCACTCCATAAAATTGCCAGAGTGAAGGAAGAGCCTGACTGTCCAAATTGTTCATGTAGGCGTCAGTTTTCAATTTACCAGGAACAACATACAAAGGTCCCAGGTCATAGAACGAAAAACACCTCCAAACAAATAGTCGGATTGTATGAAAATCCGCTGGCGTCTGATCCATTATTGTAGGGTAGTGCATATTGGAAAAATTCTCCAGATCATTGGACATGAGTTCTTGCGAGTAAGACATATTCTTATAGTTGAAAAGGTTTTATGAAGTAACTCGGCCTACAAAGATACGCACATTCTTGAAAAAAGTCCAATAGAGTGAGTGGTATGGAAAGTATATAAAGGGTTATTTTTAAGTAAATATACTTATTAATATGATACCAGTGCTTTATTTACAAGAGTTGCAATTGACCTGAAATTCATTCACTAAAACATTGTCGTAATACATTATACTATAGTAGTTACAACTAAAATTTAAATGAGTATGAGGTTCGTATTTTGTATTTACACTGCTGTTCATTGAAAATTCAGTAACAATATGCTTGATTTAAAAATGAAATTCCTTTGAGAAGGACATAGGGTACAATGTATAAATGATTGAAATTATAGAATTATGTGTCAAAAGGAACATGCTAAAAACACTAATCTGTGTGTCTAAAGGAACATCCTAAAAACACTAATTTTGTGTCAACCGTTAGCAGAACTGCTTGCCTACGTCATGACATTGTCCAATACAGATTCTGGATAGCTATCTAAAATGTCATTCCATGCAGATTGAACAAGCATCTAAAATTGGTCAGTTCTAATTGAGGGAGATGACACACAGATAAATTTTCGAGCAATCATCCCACACATGTTTGATCGGGAACACAGCGGGCAAACGAGCAGAACAAGCTAGAAGTGGTGCTTGTTGTTACATATAAAACGTTTCAGAATTCGCTCTACATGCAGACGAGCATTCACATGCTGAAAGATAACTCCAGAACGGATATGTATGAGAGGTATAACTTCTGGTTCCAGAACCTTTGATGTATAGTTGACTGTTTATAGTGCCTTCGATCATTAAATACGAGAGTATGAATGAAGCTGAAATGACACCCCAAACCACTACACTTGAAGTAAAACCACATGACGCTTTGAAATACATACTTTCAGTTGCTATTCCGCACTGTACCTGAGAAGTAGTATTGTCCACTTTTCATGGAGATCACGAGATTATAGCTATACTCGTCAGTAAACATGATTCGCTCCCATAAAGCGTTCTAATGTCTTTGCTCATAGTATCATCCATGGGAGCATCTGACGTCTGAGATTTAGGGTTAAATGAAGTTGCAGTAACGGACGACGAGCTACGAGTCTTCGCTGCAGCACTCATCAGGTAACAGTGCTGGCAGACATCGCCTGATGTGTCAAACGCCTCCATTGTTGGCAGAGTACCAAGTGATTATCTTCCATACTATCTTCCAAGTGATTTCCTAACGTAGCCATAGATGACCCAGATCCCATCACTGTACTAACTTTTCGTCCAACGCATGTGGTAATATGATATAACAGATCACATTCTCAACTCTACCTCTTACTCTATCACACTACAATTGTTCATAATGTACTCTCGTTTAGAAACGAGGCATGCAGAACGAGGCATTCAGGCAAACGAACTAGCAGAGCAATATCAATCCAACTCACCGACACAATGTTCGAGATTTACTTTTTGAAGCCTTTTATACCTAGAGTCACATTTCAGTTTGTATGGTGCGCGCATCTTATTTACATACTCAGCTGAAATTTTAATCATTTTGTCATGATAAGTTGTCAAATTTCTGTCCCGTCTATCAAATTTATGTTCAGTCCAACAACTATTTTTAGGTGATGCATCTTCTGTTCATAAGTCAGACTTGGCGTTTGTCCGTTCTGCATACAAATCTACACCGTTTGACCAAGTAGAATCAAATTTCCTCTTAAGAATCTTGCTGAAAATATAGGGTATGTGATAGAGTGGGATTATGGAATTAATTAAGGGGGGATAAATTATAAATAATCACCCAGTGGTAATAGGGCAAGACACCAGAGGGAAGGACACTAGTTGATCCCGGTAGCGTTGTTCATGAAGCTGTATAAAAACTACCACGTGTTTGTGGAATCTTACCATGAGTTACAAGCTACGGAAATTAAAAGTCAACATCAAAGGATACGGCAAGAAAACTTTTTATTCCAACTTAATAATGGTCTGGGAAACCTGGAAGATCTGACTTGAGTGGAGTTGAAAGACCTAAAGAGTACTTCCACGGTACCACGTACTATACGTCCTCCTTGTAGCGTCTATATCACCAGAGTTCTGTCTGAGAAGTTTAAAAACCACCGATTCAATTTAATTCGGTGTTGCCAGATGATTTACGTAATGATATAGCTTAATGGCTAAGCGGGAATAAAATGCAAGGGGTGCCATAAGGTAACAGTCTAATGTAAGGTGATGAGTATCATCTTGGATATAAGCCCATGTTATATTTGTCCTATGAAAAGAAGGTGAAAAAAATTAAATCTTCCGAAATGATATTAAGGATTGCTTCAATTGCGACTGAAACTAAGATTGTTTCTCCAATATTGCCGTTGGAAAAATATTCATACAACAGAAACTAAATTCTGTACAAATTAAATAAAATTATACGTACAAATTGGTTCCTGAAATTACTAACTTTGAAGGATCTGTATCAAATGAAATAGAGATTAAAAAAGATATTAAATTGCATATAATGTAGGCATGTTTACTAGAGCCTTGGCATTGTAAGAAATGAATTTTAAGGACGTATAGTGACTCAAATATCACAATTACAGCTATTTTGACTTTAATTTTTTAAATATTTTTTTAAGGAAACTTATATATTTAATGCAAAAACTGCAAGCGAGAAACCCTCTATAAAGTACTATTAATAAAAGTACAATCTCGCTATTTCATATCTGGCAACAAAGAAAGCAAGGTTTCATTTTTCGTTTGATTTAGAATTCTGAGTTTATATGTGCAGTAACTCCCGAAGAGAGTACAAGGTGCATATATTTCTTTAAGAAACCAAACACTTAATAAATAGTAATTTGAACTTAATTTTTGTAGGAATTTAGAAACTTAATAAGTTGAAACCAATTCGATACCAGCTATAGTATTTATATGAAAATATATTTTTTTTAAATCAAATTTTGCAAAATTCTATGACACAAAACTGAGTGTACACCCAACTTATTTTGTACAGAAACGTAAGAAAATGTAAACTAAAGTTTTGTCGCGAGTATTTTTACATGTAAAATAGCATCCAATCCCAGGGGCACTGAATTAAGAAGATGTTTTTTTTGTATTTTTCCTCATTTTCTCTTATAAAATTGTTCTTAATTTCTATACTCTACATATGATTTAAAAAAAATCATTTTCCCTTCTAGTACCACAAACTGTCAAGCCCATTACCGTCCTGAAATAAAATTCATGTTTTTTTGCTTGTATATGACGACTCCACAGACAATGAACAAACTAGTCTAATTAAAGGTTTCGTACCAATTAAAACAGCAACTATACTCTTCACAAGAACCTTGGACTTGAAAACTTGTGGCCATGATAGGAAACAGTGGTGGAATATCACGATATTCTGAGCACAGAAGAACAATTTTTTGTAGAAGTAGGCAAAAATATTCAGAGAAGCAAAGCACAAATGTTTTACACTTCCTACCGTTTGGCTTAAAAACTGTTCTACATGCAAAAATGTAAAAAAAAAAAAATACGTTTTTATTACAAAACAGGATGGATGTATACTATATTTTGTGTGGGACACAGATTTGAAGTATCTCATAAAATTCTATCTTCAAAAGATTGAAGCTAATCTGGAATTGCTTTTGCAGCCAATATGTTTCTAAATTTGTGTGTGTGTACTTTACTATTCCTACAATAATTCTGTTTAAATTATTTGTTAGATTTTGGTCTTTTATGGAAATATCTTAATTTTAAGAGCCCACTGTGAGTAAATTAAGACTAAAATCTTGCCGTCATTTTTGAATATTACTAAGTATTATGCCACCCAGCCAGTATGGTGGTTATGATCCTCGGTTGTCACCGAATGGGCCCGTGTTCGAACCCCAACATGGATGTAAAATTGGGAAAAGATGTCGGACTTTCGCCTGGAATGGATTCTTGTCTTGAAAGGAAAGCAGCGCACCCCTTCTGTTCTTTGCTGGGATCATCGTTTGTAATAATAAAAATATTCTTCTTCTGTACTTATCTTGAATGTTTCTGTTAATCCCTTGCTTTCATATGTATCGTAGAAGAACATACGACAACAACAACAACTAAGTATTATGAATATATGTTTCTTGGAAATATTGTTGCTTTTTAGCCTATTAAATCAGTTCTAAATAAATTTGAAGTAGAAATCCGACGCATTTGCTCTTTTCTTTTGTTTTCACGCTTACTTTTTTTTATTGAAATTTCAACTGTCTGCTTGGTTGCTGCTGAAAGTATGAGTTGCATTACTTTGGTATAAAAGGAAATTATTTAGTTTTGATATTGTAGTTATTTATTTAGTCAGTGAATAATAGATGTAAATGCGCGCGCATTTCTTGATAACACCTGTATATTTCCACAAACTTTGCTTAAAAATATTTCCCTTTTATAAGAAATTACAATTGAAAAATTATTTATTTAAAGAAAATCAAATGGTAAGACATCTATTGGTTGTAAAATTTTTCGCAGGTTTCAAATACGTTGAAATTTTTAATCTATCTTTAACCATCCCAATTTTACAAAAAAGAACTATACAATGCCAGTCGAAGTTTTTATTTGTTTTGCTTCCCTTCGCTGGAATCGTTTTGTGCAGGAAATGAATATGTGATCTGTAACGATCACGAAGGCCAAATTTGCATTGGAAAAAATATGAAAGTTACAATTAAAAAATTATTTATCTAAAGAAAAGCATAAAATTTTTACGTATCCATCTTATGTTAAATTCTCCGCAGATTTCAAATCCATTGAAATTTTTACTCTATTTTAAACGACCCAGGAGATAGAAAAACTACAGTTAAAACTGTTTATTTGTTTTGTTCGTCCCCTAAAATTGTTGCTATGAAAATGAAACGAAAGAAACAAATTTAGAATCTGTGATCTCTTTATGCTGTTGCTTTCTAAGGAAAACAATACTAATTAAATGCCAATAAACTAATTAAAATGTTCTAGATTAAATTTTAAAGTTCGGGTGCTACACAAAGATAGCAAAAAATTAGGAATACATGTGTGCCAACTTTCATCATTGTAAGTGCCATAAATTCGTCAGGACACCGTATACATACAGACAAACAATTCCTTTTATAATAGTAGAGATAAGACATATTGCGCAAAACTTTTGTAAGTAAAACGAGTAGCTAATCGTATAATGTAAATATTAAAAGATTTTTACCATATTTATCTATCAAATTAAGTTATTTAGTTTTAAATCTACTAATATGCAAGTAACTTAATCATTCTGAAGAAGTAATTCATGCATACCATTCAGAAACTAATTTACTGAATCAAAAATGAGTGCTATAATAAGATTCAATTTGAAACTACATGCAAGTAACAAATTTTAATTGAATAGTAGGGCAAATTTTAAAATGAACTTTGGTAACAGAAGTGCTTCTCGCTTTCTGTATGAGTTGAATTTAAGCAAATTGAAGTTATTTTTAAAAAGGTTGTTAGCCGTCAAATCAACACAATTTTTTTAAGAATTCTAGTTGGTTACCTTTGCTATGGCTGAACTGAAAGTATTTATATAAAACCAGCCTTTTTACTTTGCAGGTTATTTAAGGGAATTTTCAAGATTGACATACATAGTAAACGAAATTTTCAATAAGGTGTTAAAATCTCTTTAGGCTATCAATTTCATTTAAATAATTAAGACAAATGGTTATGAAATATAAAGAGCCACAGCCACCCAGTTGGAAGAGTAAAGGACTAGTAGCCGAAGGTTTGCGAATCCGAAACTCGGTTCGGCCAAGGACCGTCGTGTATACGGGGCTGGTACACGTTAAAACTGTCATTTACACAAATGTCCTCACTTTAGAGAATAGAATGGCAACTCAGGCTTTAACCTAGTCATTTGACCGTGGTTCAAAATTACGAGTTGTTGTCCACGGAACTTTCCCGGGATTTATTCCAGAACGTTGCCAATAGCCCGTTGTGTTGCTCGAGTGCGACGTTAACTAACTACTTACCTATGAAAGATAAAATTATACCGTTTTTATTGAGTGAATACTGATTTCTAATACTGAAAATCATACTAAATTTTTTAACGCTGAATTAAATTTACATCCAAATAGCTTCTAAAAATATATAACATCCAAATGAGATACTATATTGAATATGTTTTTTACATGTAGTAATAGTACATTTCTCTTATATATCTTATATAAAATATTCAACAGTGTCTACCAGGATGTTTATTTAATACCAGAATAAAAGATAAGGTCCCATTAAAGGTTATGAGAGAATTCTTTTATTTCCATGACCTCAAAGTCAGAGGGAGATGATAAATAGTAAAATAGCTTTAAAGTGCATAGAAGACACCAGAGTTTAAAAGAGTGGCTTTAGTTCCCTATGAATACATTCAAAACGGGCAGGCAAATTATTCTGGTGATTAATGACCCATGGCAAGACATTAGCCATAAAGACCCCGAATGCGTGTTTTCTGCACACTGCATAAAGTAAATACAAATGCTATCCGAAAATTTTTATTATTGTAGCTTATGTATATAGTAGAAATCATTTTTCTTTGAAGACAGTCTGCGTTTCCTAAGTTGGAGACTGATATGGCTCAGTCTATGAATTGAAAGGAATTCTGAATTTCGTAGAACAAATTTGAAAGCAAGGGGTTTGAAGTCTTCAAACTATTAAAATGTATTTTACTGTTCGTTAAATAATATCTAATCTTATTTATATTCATATTAGCTAATGGTGTGTGGTTTGAATTTGGGTGCAACAAAGGGAAATTTTTCTGTTCCTATGCAAATATGCATTGCATGATCAGTTATTTGAACTTAGTTAAATTAGGGAAGATATTAATTTATATTTGATTTTTCTGTGTAAAAATTCCAGAAAAAATTGTAAAAAACACATATTTTCTCTAGCAAATTGATTGAGGCAAAACAAAAGGAACATATTAGGAAAAATTATCAACAAAAAATCTTTTTTGAGCAAATTAGCATTAGATATCGCCGTTCAAAAAACTTCCTGAATAGTTAGTTATATCTGAATTAGAAATATGAATGATTAGCATAATCTGATTTTGCAACACTGAAATTATTTTAAGGATAAACCAATGAGCTATTAAAAAAAACTGTATTTTTAAATGCAAAATTAAAAACAATTTCTAGTTTACGTACACCTTAACCTAAAAAACAGGTGGTCGCAATTAAATTGACACTTCTCAGGGCCATATGTTGAGGTTAATCTTAAGAGTTTAAAGAATCATATTAATTATATCTGTTAACTAATTGAAAAAAAAAGTTTTACACTAAAAGCTTTTCACTTATTTTAAATTTCCGTTCTGTTTCTTTTGAAATGTCTTTGTTTACAGATATTCATATTATAGACGTTACAATTATATTTGTTAATATGAAAAATGGTAATATTTTTGTAATTATAATAATGTCATCATTCTAATCATAATTATTTTATCATTCTAATCATAATTATTTTATCATTCTAATTATAATCTTTTTATCATTCTAATTATAGTAATTTTATTATTATAATTATTAGCATTTCATCACTTTTAATTATAATAATTTAATCATTCTAATTAAAATAATTTAATCGTTAAAATAAAATAATTTTATCATTAGAATCATTATATCCAAGTAGAAGACAGACAACATTAAATAATGAACATGCACACAAAACAAAGGTTTTTACTGACACAAAAGATGAAAGTACACTAAGAGTAAGTTAATGAAATGTGTTTGTTGACACTTAGTAACAACCGATCTTTTTCTCGCCACATCGACATTCACCAGTTTCCAGCATTCCACCCACGCGTGTCTTCCATGTTCAGATAATTTCCAGGTTTCCACTCATTGTTCCCAACTTGCCTACTTCACATTGGGAGACTGCGATTTAAGCACTTCATAATGAGCTACCGTTGGAACATATCTCGGTTTGATTGCGGGACGACTATTGCTCTTTGGAAACTGAGTGTGGGTAAAATCCAAATAATCTCACAAGTAGGAAAACAAATATTAGCTGTAATTAGATAACTATAATGCTACTTTCCATTAGTTTGATACCGTAGATCCAAAAAAAAGGACAGCTTCGAGCCAATGAACGATCTTTGTTGTGTTAGGAAAAGGGATTGTTAAATTAATATCGCATTGGAGTAACTGTTATCGACGGTCCGGTAACAGTCCCGAAGTGAAAGATCCGAGAACACCTCGTAATTTTGAGCATGGTCAGCTTACGAGGTCATCACCTGAGCTTGCACACCACGCCGACTTATGAAAGGATGTGATGTGATAAAAGTCTAATCGAGCACAAAATTGCAGAAGTGAGAGAGGTGGGACAAATATATTAACGAAAATATTAACATTTGCATATTAACAACTACTATAATTGTAGCATATGCACAAGCATATTAACAAATATAATTTTAGCATATGCACAAGCATATTAACAAATATGCATGTCTTGTATCTGGCGCAGATTGATCATATATGGTGGTGGTGAGTATAAGAATGACAGACAACATAAGCTATGACAGAGTATTGATGCATATTTAAAACCGCTAAATTATGCAGTAAAATGAATGGTTACGCTTTAGCTTCAATCGTTACATTTGATGTAAGATTTATTTTTTAAAGTTTTACTTGGTTTCGAAAAAGCAGAACACGTGTCTAAAAAACAGATCACGGAGATAGAACTTCCATAAATTTAAGGGAATGAATTTGTTCACTTAAAATGAAGTTTCATCTTCCCACATCATCAATATCCACTCAAAATATAGTTTTTATCTGTTTCAAAAGATATATTCAATAAAGATGAGGGTAGCCGTCTTAAATTATTGTAAAATCCTACCATTCATAACTTTACCTTTAAACAAACTGTCGACAATAGGAACCAAAATTAAGCAGAAATAGCTAGACATGTAAAAAATGATGCACACACACATTTTCTAATTCTCCTCTTCCTCAAAGTAAAATTGTTTCGTCTTGTCAAATAACATGCTTTCAACTCTACATTTTATTTTACTTAGTTTAATATAAAATGCTTGAATATGTATTTAAAATTTTGTTCGACAGTTGGAATGTGAATACCTAGGAACGGTACATAAAATTAATGCTGGAAATTATGCTTGAGTACTAAAAAGTAAAGGAGCCACTTTAGCTAAGGGGTAATGGCTAAAAATCGATGCCGTAATTACTTTACATAAGCAAGAGTGATGGACATAATTTTGAACTCTAAGATTTTCAATTAATTTGTTTCGATCGAACAGCTTAGTGAGTGTGAGTGCGAAATCTCATTTAAAAAGCTTTCTCCTGTGCTCACAATATTTTTACTTTTGAATACGAAAGAATAAGTGAGTGCTTCTCTAGAATTAATCTAAGCCTATTTATATGTGATTTTGATTACAAGCGAAACATAAGAAAACGCAAAGCATTTTTATGCTATTGTTCTGTTTGCCACTGCATGCGACTGTCCCTAATTTGAAGGAAAGCTCATTATAATTGAACAAAAGGGATTCCTTCTATTTCAATAGGTAAGTTTCGTGTAAAAGTGGTGTGCTTTGTTTAGTAAAACATCCTTCTCAGTAAATCGATAGTTAAATTAACACATATTTTCTTGTCAAGTGGTAAATAAAATACTTCCATGGTTTCAGAAAACCCATGTCTACGACTATTTCAGGTCCTCTTTTCATTTACAAATCTTTAATTATGTATTATGCATCCATTGATTCTAACTCCATTTTCACAGAGCAATAAGTGATTAGCCATTGTGTAACAGTTAATAAGTTGTTAATATTGAATAAGTAAGCTGTAAATAGCTGGTGAATAAATTCCTTAAGTAATTTTTATTTGCAATCAGATGTCAGATGTAGATCAGATTTGAATTAACATAGTTTTCATAGTAGTGAAACATATGCTTGTAAAACAAATGAAAGACTTCACTCTATTTTTCCCTATGGCTTGGCTTCATAATTAATTATTTTATCACTACACAATTCCATTACATAAAATTATAAATCTTAAACAAGATTTATTTATCTATTCACTTAATATGTCTTTGTTTTAAACACATCACACCAATGCGACAAATAAAACAAAATTATTCTTTGTAAGCGTCACGGAAATGAGAATACTTCATAAAAAAAAAAGCATGTGATAAAATATTTTGCCTATTTAATTAAAATCAGAAAACATTTATTTATCGTTTCAATGTGCTGACCAGCCGGTATGGTGGTTAAGGTTATTGTTAGCCTCTAGATCGGAAGGTTCCTGGTCCGAATCCGTGTTAGGGCATGGATGTTTGTATGCGTATGGTGTAGAGACGGTTGGTGCACCTTAAATCTGTCGTGGCCGAAAGTTGTTAGCTTAGTGTGGATGTTTGGATGGTGGGGTGTCAACTCAGATGTTGCCTCGTCATCTGACCGTGGTTCAAAATTACGTGGCTGTACACCGAATGGCTTAGGCTGGGACAATAGTAACTGGTTGAATTATTGTACCAATGTTATTCCTGACTTTAGTTTTATTCCTAAATATGTTTAATTTTAAGGAATGTGCATTCGGAGATGTATTAATGGATGGGCTAAATTACTTTCCTTGTGCTTCAAAACTACTCACAAATTTCTTTTCAAAATAATCTCAGAATAGAAAAACAATGGTATGATATTAGCATGATCTCCAGACTATATTACCGATGATATGATAAACGTATTTCGCTATATTCCGACTCAATGTGAAATCAATAACCCACAAGAGGGAATAAATTATGTGAAGGCTACATTGATCGATTATTCAAACTAAATACGTTTTCTGAAATAATGAATTTTTTAAAAACTTGTAATTATCCTTTCCTCAATTTCATTTACTGAATGATTCAATATACTTTAAGAATTGTAAGTAATCTAATATTTTAATATTTTGTAGTATTATATAATGTGTGTGAGAGAGAGAGATGCAATTTAAGGATTCAATATATCGTAATATTGCTCCGCTGATTATAGCTGAGCAATTTCTGAAATAAATACCAAGGAATAAGCAATTTCATCCTAGATATGTATATTCCTTCCTAGTTTCTTTTTTAAGGTAAAAATATATAATAACTTGACTATCAAGTCTAAGTCTAAATGAATATGTATCATCCAAAATCTGTCGTTACGTTTGACGTTTCGTGAGTTCGTGATGCAACCTCATACGATTATATTCTGTTACAAAATTAAAACTATATACCCTCATAAAATCGATTTATTAATAGTTTTAAAGTATGTATTAAATATGAGGTCTTACTGTACAAAAACTAATTCATAACAAGATATTCCGAGATTCTCCTTGCTGGCCCATTAGTTTGTATATCGCTGTTTTATAAATAAAAGGTCAGTGGCACTCTAGTTAAGCTGATTCTATCACATCGTCCTCTTGCTTTTTTTGCCCTACGATCCTTCTTAAGGCCATGTTATTAGGTAGGAAACGAAATTTAACAAGGTGCTTTTGCTGTTTTGATGGGAGCAAGAAGCAGAATAACAGCCAAGAAACTGGATGAAGACACTAGAGGTAAATCATGGGGATTGCTCAAAATAATGCGAAAAGCTTTCGCCTCTTTTCGGTTCTTTATTCCTCTTCACAACAGCCTAATTGGTGACCTGGTAGAGTATTTATAACATGGACGAATGTTCCCCCATAAAACATTTGGTTTCTTCTACTTAAATATTTTGATCAATATTACAAAATATTGCTCACGATGGTAGCACTTGTATATTAGCTGAATATCCTTATATATATATATATATATATGCATCAATAATACCATAAATTTTTACGTATTCACATCGTTGCTTGTATACGTGAACACAATACATGAATTGGGAAGAATACGTTGATACGTTTGGTAGAGTAGACTATTTAAAGCGGTGCAAAATAATTTTTTTTTCAAATATAACTGAGTTACTCAAAAAAATTAAATGCATTTTTCTCCCACAAGATCCTCAAAAGAATCGTAGTTTATAGATATTACTACAAATGTAAACACATAAACACTGGAAGTAATATTGTATAAAATAATGATTAATTCACGATGACTTATAATCAATAACAATGATTTTCTTTATACGTTATTACTGTACCCAAATAAAGCAATAAAAAGTATAAATGTTATTAAGAATTTTTTTTGTGTTCACAAATATTAAATAACCCCATAGAGAATATAGAAATAAAATAGATTTACACATATTTTAGCAGCTTTAGATACTCAATATTATTTTTAATATAGATAAAATAGTACATAAAAACATGTAAGATTAATAAATATAAATTCGTAATTTTGTGTGAGAACGTGCTTTATAAAAATTGTACCGAAGTGAACGTTTTACTTGTTAAGGACAATCATTTATTGGATTACAACTTTATACTAATCCTTTTTAATTTACCAAAATTGCCTCCAAGTTCGAGAAATGGGGTACCATACCCATAATTTTGGTTAAATTTATGAAAACTTTTTTTAGTAGATAAATGTAATTTTAAAAATAGGTTAAATCATCAATTTTGATAAATAATTTAAATGTACACACGGTATTCATGTCTTCACTTTCAACTCCTATGCAATACTACCAAATATCTGTTTTCATACGGTTGAAACTCATGTGGCCAATTTTAAGCTTAAGAAACAGTTTACTTATCCTTCTGGAAAGTATGAGAATTGAGGCATTCATCTTCATTCGACTATCTCAATTTTTTTCGGTTGTGTCCTTAGGTTTTATTTAGGTGATTATAAGAAGATAAATTTAGCAAGGAAACTATCTTAAAGTTAAAATGCAACTCCCCCTTTCTCGTCGAGGCTCGGTGGTTATGCCCACTGCGCTAGCAACTTTAGAGTTGTAGGAGGCGCAGATTCAATTCCTGTCAGGTGCATTCCTCTCTGGGTGTATTTCTTTCTCTCTCTGTGTTAGTAAACATTTCATTGTGTGTACGGCTATTATTCGATATTGTATGTCTTATGTCTGGCGCAGTATGGATACATATGGCTCTTGCGCCATTAAACCCCAAATCAAAAATAAAAATAAACTCTTTCACTCACACGATGGAAAAACTTTTCATTAAATATAGAAAAAAATAATTATGACGCTGGCTCTCAACTAACCCAAATGCTTAAGCAATTGCTGTCAATCTTGATGCGGTAATAGACAGCTTCCATTTACGGAATTTCGCGAATTTACGTCTCATTGCACCGATTGCTGGCAGAAATGAAGGCTATACCACCTTTATCCTAGAATTTAAATATAAGATATTAACTATTAAAATCCTCTGTTCACCATTTACATGTTTCGGTAATGCAATATTTTAATAAATAAATAGCTATCCTACGAGAATCAAATGTCCGTGGTGTGGATGTTTGGAGAGTGGTGTGCCAGTTCAGGTGTGACCTCGTCATCTGATCATGGTTCAAAACTACGTGGTGTTGACCTCGGAGCTTTCTCTTCGGGATTTGATCCCGGACCGTCACCAATAGCCGGTGTGTTGCTCCAATGTTACGTTAATTAAAAATATCAAATACCTACGAGAATCAAATTTAAAAAAGGAAATTTAGTAATCTAGTATTTTAATTTAAGAGCCGGTTACCTTTAAGAATAGTACATTCAGACGATGGAATATTCGAATATTTAAATATGTTTTTTTTTTCCACTGATATGCATACTTGCGAAACATTCCTAAAATGAGAATAGAAACATTCCTAAAATGTTTTCACTGAAACTGTAGAAACAAACGACATAAATTAGCAAATTTCTGAAGGCAAGCATGAATTTATATAAAGCAGCTGCAACTCGCTGAGTTCTCCAAAGTTATTGTTGATGGAGTTCTTAAATGTAAATTGTCATCCATGCTTTGTTTGCGATAGAGAGAATACATCCATAAACACAAATCCCATTACGCTTTCTATTAACCTTCCTCATCATTACTTGGTCTGATTTCTGTGAAGAGTTCTTATTTTGCCCTTTTTGGGGTAGGAAAGGGTGACACGCGGGCTTAACGATTTAATACATCCTGAGTCTTCCACAAAATGGAGCAACTAATCGAGCCGAAAAGTCATTAAGGGCATAGATAAGCTCACAGTCCAATGAAATAGGTTATTAGTGCCAAATGCTATTCGGTCATGTGATGTGGAGGATGGTGCTAAAGGCTCGATTCAAAGCTTTCGGCGCAGAAGTGAGCACAGATACGAACAGTAGAAGCCCCCAATAGGTTATAAAATCATTAATCTCACAGACATACGAATATCACGTAAAATGAATCATTACATTAAAACGCTTGGACATACTTTCAATGACGGAATTTATATTCTCTTGGGAAACAAGAAGTTATATAGGCATAAAAAGCCTTATTAAAGAAAACTTTTGACTGTTCATTACTATACTAAAATAGCACGATCAGCTGATAAGTTGAGCTGATAATAATATTAATTAAAAGCTCTTCGATCTATTCATTAAATCGTGTCTATTTTACAAAGGAAATATTTTCAAAGTCAGCTTATCAATATCCTATAATTGAGGAAGATCTGCTTGTATAACCAATAACCTCTATCAGAAGAGTATCGCATATTTATCCATTTGAGGACTCCAGGAATGATCAACTATTATTAAAATTCCATAATTATTAGACATTAAAAATATAAATAATTATTGAATTCAGAATTGTAATAAAACTGACACATTTTATTACTTTTAGTTTATTAAAAATATTATATCACAATGTTAAGAAACGGATATTTCTAGTCTGCACGGGTCATATCTGGTTAAAAATTTCCAGTATTCATTGAATGATTGTACATTTTAATTATAAAGCTGTTATATGCAATTTATTTTCAAAATCAGAATACATAAAAGAAGTATTTGTAGATAGTCCAGTGTCACGCACATGTCTTGGAAACAATATCACCCAAAGAAAATAAAAGCGAATACATAATGCATTTCTGAAACTTATACATATATTTTGTTTTTATTGCTCTCATGATTTTCTGCAATATTTCATAGCAGTAATGAAGATTACTTTCAAGCATATGCTTAACATTTTCTTTTCGTAAATCCACAAAACACATTTTTAGAAGTTATGCTTAACGATATTTTCTTATTTCGTGTCATTTATAATTGAAGTTCGAAAAAGAAACTTTATCTTGATAAATTACTGGTTATTTAAATACGTATAATAGTAACACTTCGTCTCCTCTTCTACTTCTCTACGCTTATCCAAGCGTTTACTAACAAATTTCATCCCAGTCTTGTGGACACCATGGCAACGGAAAGAGATTCTCCACTTCCTTCCTTTATAAATCACTCTTCATCTTCTAGAACGTAAACTTCTATTGACCACATGCGGAGTTCTATATCTACCTCATTTACTCGGGATAATTTTAGTAATTTCTGCCACGGCTAGGGCAGCATATTAAGGGTTACTTTTCCTATTAAGTCGAGAAGAGAATTAAAAATAAGGAACGGGATTTGTAGTATCGTATCCATGCAAGTCTTAAAACCCAGGATAAAACTAAAATTATTGGGAGAATGCTTGAACTTAATACTAGGTGACGATGACTGAATCCATTCTGCCCCATTGGCTGATACATACACATCAATTGAAAAATATTTATTCCCAGGTTAGGGAAATTTTGGAAATTTCAACATTTATTTTGCAAATGTCAGTCATTGCAGATATTATCTCAAAATGATACACAAAAAAATTGAAATTTTTTTTTATTAATCCTCTTTAATATTTACTATAATATTTTTTATAATAATAACTTTTTCTTCGTTGTGAATTCAATGGAAATATCTAAACATTCTTGCAAATCTATCTCATTTAACTGCCAATTGAACTGATTGAATAATCAGATGGAAGAGGGGAAACAACTCTCCAAATGAAGAATAATCACTCGACTTAGGCTACATTTTAATAAGTTAGTATTTGGTTGAGTGAACATTTTTTTCTAGTTTCAAAAACACGAGTTTGGTATCTCCGATATAAATTTTGAAACTTTTCTGATGTGAAAGTGTACTAGTATTCATAAGTTTATTGAAAGCTCTCCTCCTACGCAACAGTCTTGCTAATGCACTTTAAGTGTTTTGAAAACGTGATTTTAGATAGGCATTTTGACAGCTAATCCTTTTTACTGCAAACAACTGTTCAAAAGAATAAACAGTGGAAACAGCAGCATAGACCTGTTGAAATATGCAGTTTGACCCAAACACTTAATTAAATATGACTGGCAAATTTTATAGTTCAGAGAAATGTATGAAACCGAAATGAATTCGATTTCTGGGCCTTCATGATATCTAAAGCTCAAGTCACGAGATTCATCTTCGTGTCAACTGAATAATTGTTTCCGTGCCTTTCCCAAATCGTACCAATAATTAGCTCATCGGGTCCATGGTTGTTGTGAAGATCGATTCTGGCAATGATCAGAATTTAATCCACTTGATTCTTTAATTCGAAATTTGGAACAACGGACGATAAGAATCAGTGTCCAATCAGAGTTCGAGGATCGATGTCATACAGATTCAGTTTGAACTTGGTCATCATCTCAGATGTTCGTGTTTTATTTGTATCTTTTATGTACCTTATTTGTTAAATTAAAGACTAGAGTTCCTTTTCAAATAAGCTTTCCATTGACGAAGCATAACAATAGTATTGAAGCAATTCATTATTCCTATTCCTATTCACTAGGAAATAATGTAAAACGGAATTTGTTCGGACTTGGTAGATTTAGCATAGTACTTTTATACAGTACAATTAACTTTTATAACCCGTTAAAAAGCTGTTTTACCAGTATCCTGGTTCAATTCGACAGAGGTTGGTATGGTCTGTAAATAACAGAAATTAATTTAAATGATTTGCCGACCAACCGGTATAGTGGTTAAGGTGTTAGCCTCTAGATCGGAAGGTCCCCGGATCGAATCCGGGTTCGGGCATGGATGTTTGTAAGCGTATACCAGCTCAGGTGTTGCTTCATCATCTGAACATGGTTCAAAATTACGAAGTATAAGTTGTTAGGGGCAATGATGGTCCTCCCACTGTGTGCTCCTTCACAAATGGCCATCACTTACGGCCTTGTAGTAGCCAATGACTTAGGTCAAAATGTGCCCGCCATTAGAAAAAGAAAAAAAAAGTTTAAATGATCTAACTGTATACAATTATAGCGTTCATATACATTAGTAGAGTCAGGCTAGGTGATTGTAAGCATGCGATGCAAGCGCCCACTTGGTATTCCGAGAAACAAAAAAGTTGTGAAATATGAAAGGTGGCAAACTTGAGTATGCAGTATGGCGATGCCGCGTTTCTATGAACTACAGCTGATAACTATATGTTTAGTTCAAAAATTTGTGTTTGAAACGTTTGGATTATAAAGTTGCTGTGTGCTGCATTTTCTTCTACCCTCCATAATCTATAGAAAGGTATGTTGTTCCAATTCTTTATTACTGTCAGTTATGTTTTTACCGAACAGAAAATCATTGACTTATGCTTCTGGGAACTTTAATGCACTTGCAGTTAAATGTTTACAATTACCCCCTATTTTCCAAGGGACGGGGTAGTTGTAAACATAACTTTGCCAATAGTATCATTCATTTTGAATAGAAAACCAATGTGTTTTTCTGCGTCATTTTGTATTTAATCGTATTTAGTAGGTTTTAATTACTTTATTGCAATTTTCATGTTCTTGGGGAGAAGAAAGACTGATTTACTAAAACATCACACATATCGTGAAGTTCTTACAACTGACTAAATTCTGTCACACCTGTTGGAGGCAGAAGAGAAAAAAAAACAAAATGAAGCCCAGTGAGAAGAAAATGAAGGAGCCAGGAGTAAGCAAGAAACTGAGAATGAAGCAATTGGAAAAGAAAGCAAGAGAACTCGAGGACAGCAAGGATAAGGAAGTATTGAAAATATTGACTGAGAATGACGATAACGAGTTTGAAGTTCTTCAATCATTTAAGCAAAATATGAAAAACTAGCTTCTAGAGGAAGTTAAATGTTTGGAGCCATCCATAGAAGACACTAAAACGACTAAGTTTCTGCTTTTAGATGTTGAGGGGCAAAGAGAAAGAAAATTCAATGTCGTTTCAGAAGGGAAGTTTCAGGTCACCGAACACAAAACCATTGATAATGCAAAGACTAAATTCGTTGTAGCTGAAAAAGACAAATTTTGTGTTACCAAAGACCATGTCAATGCAATTTTACCTTCTGCAACTTGTTGCAAAAAAGGCCGTAAATAAATTTTCCAATTTGAGGGCACAGTTAACGTGCAAGAAATATAATGTTAACTTAATTTTTGAATCCAAGTTTGTATTTTTTCAATTTTTTAATTTGTAATTTTTAAATGTGCATGTTTTTTTAACACTAAACACACTCTCTATTCCATATATGATTGAATTAATTATTCCTATGTATTCCTTGAAGTTTACCTCATGATCAATGCAACTTTCAAATGTTACGATAATTTGCTGAAGTAAGACGTGGGAGTATGTGGTACATGTAAATATCAAATCGAGATAATTGTAACCATGGTATTAGAAGGGTCAAAATACCATTGGAGTTCCATTCCATACCATGACAACTGCTCGTACTGTCACTTGTTCAGTATTCAATATCAGGATAAAATCGTTGTTTACAATATTACCCCTACTTTCAGGGGTAATTGTAAAAACGTGGGTTATTGCAAACAGCCGAGGATGTTGTGAAATGTCTTATCTGGAATCTTCATAATAATGAAATATTAAAGTAGGATAGTGACAAGTAAATTTAGTAGGGTGAGTAATGTTTAATTACTTCATCAAGAGTTTGAAAATAGGGATTGAAAGTGAACAAACAAAGTTTGTTTTCAATATCCCCGTCTGACACCACTGGCTTTGTTGCTTTATTTCTGTGTCATTGTTCAAAATTCGAATATTTACTAAAACTCAACTAAATTTTCGTAAATTTCTCGCTTCCTTAAGTCCCATCGTATTTTTTGCACGCAATTTCGCAGGTTAATACGTTAAAACATAATCTTTTCTTAACAACTCATAGATTTCAGGTTACGAAATGTTTATTTTCTTCATAATCACTTCTATGGGTAATCTCTTTGAATTCTATCCAGAATCTTAAGATCTAACACGTTCCTCTTTCTATCGCTCTCTTTCTTTCTGTCTGCGTGTTACTTGTTCAGTACAACTATAGCAAAGAAAATAGATTGATTTTTGATCTCGAAACTTTGACATAGTTTGGACATTCAGCAGATATGTAAATGCAAAAAATGTGTATTTTTAATTGAACTATCTGATTTTAAGATCATTCTGTTTGGCACAGTATATTTTATAGCAACGTTTAAATATTTCTTATTTATGTAACCTGTCTCTCGTGTTTTGCAAAAAGCTGTATTAGTTAGGCTATTCGATTACCTAACTGATGGGAAAAGAATAACCTACTTTAAAAGCATTTGCAGCATGCAGTTTACATTCTTTTGGATTATCCATCATCTCACTGCAGAGTTTAAATGCAATTGTTACATCATTCGATGACAGTTTAAAAATATTGAAGAATCGAAATTTGGAAATAAGTAAAAGCAAATTTAAATTGATATAAATATCGACATAATATTTTAAAATTCAAAAGAAAGCATTGTATGTGTGGAGTAAAACAAAGAGTGTAGTGAAACAAGGTGTGTACAAGAGTAATGGTAATGGTAATTTTAGTTAACGTCGTACTAGAGCAACACAACGGGCTATTGACGACGGTCCGGAATCAGTCCCTTAAGGCAAAGATTCGAGGACAACACCTCGTAATTTTGAACCACGGTCAGATGACGAAGCAACACCTGAGCTGGCACCCCACTCTCCAAACTTCAACGCCAACCCAACGTGAGGACTTTCGGCCACGACAGATTTAAGGTGCACCAGCCGCCTCTACACCATACGTTTACAAACATCCATGCCCGGACCCCGATTCGAACCAGGAACCTTCCGATCTAGAGGCTAACACCTTAACCACTATACCGGTTGGTAGGCGTGTACAAGAGTAAAACAAAGATAAAAATGAAGCAAAGTAGATGAAACACGTAATGTTTATGTTTCTTGCTCTCACAAAAAAAGAGCTCCGTTAGCGAACGTAATGTAAAAAGTCATTTCTAACAATTATGCGTGATGTGATCAGAGAAGCTGTATTTATGGCACTAAAAAGCTATTTCGATCACATCAGTAAAAGTAAATTGCAACATATAAAGTCGGATTTACTCTTTAAAGCATACACGTTGAAAACCACAAAATGAATTAATTGAAACAATATCGGAAAAACAACTGCTAATTTCAGAAAAACATCACGATCGTTTATTTGAGCATTAAAGTTTGTTACTCAGAACATAGTAGAACTTGTTTTTATACGAAAAGTTCTTGAAGTTAATGTTCCTTTAAATCATCTATAGGTATAAAAATTAGAAAAAAAAAAGCGTTCAATATCAAATGCTTGAAATAAAGTACAGAAAACAAGACGCGAAAAAGGAAACGTTAAGCTCCCTAGGGGAATGGATTTCATCGAATTTTCAACATGCTTTATAACCCTAAGAGTTTCTGTGGCGTCTGTGATTCTGGCTCGCAAAACACGCTCCCACTATTTTTTGACAAGGTGAAGTTATTGCTATTGCTCTTACCAATGCCTCATTTAACGTCATTTCTTACTATTGAAGCGTGCGCAGAAATGAACGTTTGGAACCCTCTTACTGGGACAAAAGGAGTGATGTTTCCAAATACCTGCTCATTACTAATATCAATTTTTCACCACTTTTTTTTTACAGGGCTGAGAATTTCTTCAAGTTCATATTGTGCGGTCCATAATTACTTTATCTGGGACACTTTCCGGTTATGTAAATCTTGTAACAGATTAATTCAAATATTTATCTACGAGAAATATTTAACTTATAACTAAGACATTCATTTAATATTAGTCATGAGATTAAATAATAGAACAGATTAATTAAAAATTTAATTACAAGCAAACATCTACATGAGACGTAATAAGTACCTTACATTGAATTACACCATTATATATACTTTTCAATAAGCCTCTACTTTTAAGAACAAATTTATTTTTTGAATTGAAAGGAGGAATTTTTTTATGATTATTTTAATGTAATTTGAAATTATACTAGGAAAAGTATGAAATTGTCCGACTGAGTAGGTAGGTATTTTAATCAGCGTCATAATGGAGCAACACAATGGGCTATTAATGACAGTCCGGGATCAATCCCAACGGAAAAGATCCGTATCTAACTAAGAGTCGTGATGAACGTTTCATCAATATTAGTGGGATAATTAGTACGTGCATGACTGGTTGTAAGTTTCTTTACTGTAGATAAATTAGAAAAAATAGTTCAAGTACTTGATCAGGTTTTAATATTGATTTCAAAAATACATATTTCAACTTCGCTTTTATGTAATAAAACTTGACATGACTATAAAACATCTAAAAATAGAGTAATCGTTATTGATTTTAAAATTAATTTTGAAATCCTCGGTATTAAAAAATTTAATTGAAGATCACGTGGTCACCAAAATTTAACTTAAAAGTTGTAAAAATCATAGCCATTTATCTTAATCTCTAACTTTTATACATGATTCCAATGATATTTAATCCAACGATAAGTATGTTATTAAATGTTACGATCATTTCTATACAGTTTATTGACTAAGATTTTTTACACCTCAATAACTTCCTTTTTATGGAATTTAGTGGAAATATAAATTTTATTCGTCGAAACTCACCAGCCTCAAACTAAACATTCGCAGTTTTAATATTGATTTCAAGCATGCAGTTTTCAATTTCGCATTCATCTATGGATTTTTGACACAAAAATAAACCACCTAACATTGAACTTATTTTGTGCCATCTTTTTTATACGCATGATCCTAATGATATTTAATTCAACAAGAAGTATGTGTTCAAATCTTTGCACGCGATTTATTGACTACCCTTTTCGACACCTCCTTCTTTTTATTCCATCTGGGTGAAAAGATAAATTTGATTCGGCGGAACTCCCCTGTCTCAAACTAACATTGTACTCATTTTGTGCCATCTTATTTATACACATGATCCTAATGATATTTAATCCAACGATAAGTATGTTATTAAATGTTACGATCATTTCTATACAGTTTATTGACTAAGATTTTTTACACCTCAATAACTTCCTTTTTATGGAATTTAGTGGAAATATAAATTTTATTCGTCGAAACTCACCAGTCTCAAACTAAACATTCGCAGTTTTAATCTTGATTTCAAGCATGCAATTTTCAATTTCTCATTCATCTAAGGATTTTTGACACAAAAATAAACCACCTAACATTGAACTTATTTTGTGCCATCTTTTTTATACGCATGATCCTAATGATATTTAATTCGACAAGAAGTATGTGTGCAATTCTTTGCACGCGATTTATTGACTACCCTTTTCGACACCTCCTTCTTTTTATTCCATCTGGGTGAAAATATAAATTTGATTCGGCGGAACTCCCCTGTCTCAAACTAACATTGTACTCATTTTGTGCCATCTTATTTATACACATGATCCTAATGATATTTAATTCAACGAGAAGTATATGTGCAGTTCTTTGCACGCGATTTATTGACTACCCTTTTCGACACCTCCTTCTTTTTATTCCATCTGGGTGAAAATATAAATTTGATTCGGCGGAACTCCCCTGTCCCAAACTAAACATTGCCAGTTCTTCCTTGAAGGAGAATGCCATGTGCGAATTTTTCCCAGCCACCTCCAACAAAAGCAAACAATTTGTGCATTCCAATTTAGTTAAAAGCGCAGGGATGGAAGCGAGTAGGAAATAAAGTGCTGATTTTCTGCCCCCGAATGAAAAAACAATTTTCTTTATTTACTCGAGCGGAGCTTCTTCAAACTGGAGAATGCCACACCATTGAAAGTCCCTTAAATCTTTAAACGGATCAAAGAGTTTTCAACAGTGAAGACCCCCACTCAATCCTTTCTTTTTCTCTAATCTGAGCAGCTTGCATCGTTCTCTCCAGATAACGGGGCATGCGCGTGAGCAGTCGCGCACTCTGGCAATCCGAGAGACAGGGAGGCAATCCGCTCGGTGTCTCACACTGACAGTATCCTCGCGGTTTCTACGAACTGGGCACAGTGATGGGATCACAGCAGATCTGACTTTGCGCCACTGCTCTGGAGGATATATCATGAGAGGGACAGTTCTGATATGGAAACTGCTCTGCTTCACTTATATCCTCGCCTTAGTTCGGCCCGTGCCCGAGAAGATACCAATCGGTAAGTCCGTCTCTTCCGTTGCCGCGGAACGTGCTTGGGGTTTCGGGGTTAAAAACATACAGCCCCTCTGAGGGGGATTCCCTTCCTCTGTATTCTTACGGAGGCTCGTGCTTGTAAACAATCCTAGCTCACTGTATTCTGCGGAAGTATTTCAGATGCTGGCATGCTTTTGTTTACGAAATACCGTAGAGTGTAAATGTATTAGTTGAGAGCCGGATAATTTGGAAGTACTGTGATTCAAAATAGAGAGATTGTACTTGTTGCATTTAATTTTTTTATCTAAGAAAATACTTGTTGCATTGGATGTTCAATGTAAGGAAAATACCTGTGGCCCTTAAGGTTTTATATAAGTAAGAAATGATATTTTGAAAATATATATTTTTGGGATATTAGAGCCATAATTCAAAAATCATAATATACAATGAATGTAATTAAATAGTAATGAGACAATTTTTGAAAAAGTCATGTCAATTCAATATGCATCTTTATTATGTATTATTGATTACGTAAGAGAAATTAATGCACGCACGTGTACAAATTTCTTTGGTGTGTGTTACACACATATTACAGCATATATTATATTATCAATATTAATATTTATATTCGTGTATGCAGTAGTCATGAGTTGCAAATGAAAATAATAAACAAATGATTTCTTTAACCGGCAATCTAACGAGAGGTGTACATTTAATTTTAAGACAGGGAAATTCTCTGTCAATAATGCAGATCAATAACTGGAAAGACTAACATCTCAGAATGGCTTGCATTTTACAAAGCATAATTATTCAGCGATAAACTTAGTGAGCTTTTATTTCCCAGATGTTTGGACATCTATTTTTGACCGCAAAAGATATTGAGTAAATGGTTGCAATTACTTTTCGATGGTATCTTCATACATTAAAATAGATGATAGTTAAAAACATGGCTTCTTAAGTCCGACTTTTTCTTTCGCCTTTATTTAAAATAATATTTATAGGGTGTTCATAAAAATGCTTAAATATATTGAAGTTATTATTTAAAAGATGGTTACAATGTATTTCATTGTATGTGTGTATACATGAAATTCTTTGTTTCGATTTGGCATTGTATTTCAGACCTCCTAATAACAAATCAAAATGTAAAATTAATTTTACTGACTTATTACAATTTAAATAGAACCTAATCAAAGTAAATATATGAATATTAGTTACCATGGTTGAAGTTACGTATATACTAGGTAACTTCTGGATTATTTTGAAGAAGGATTTTAAGCCTGATAATAATTTTTAAAAAAAATTATTTTTACTGTTACTGTAATTTTAAAACTTAAAAATTAAGTATTTTTTAAATGTTATAGAATACTACAAAATTTAATCCATCTACTCATGATTAAAATGAAATGCCTGAGGCTCAACATGACTTATATCCTTTAAACATGATGCCCATTTGCTTTTACTCTTCTTCAATTGAACTTTTTCGTTATTGTTTTATATTTTAGGTGGACAAATGTGGATTATTAGAAAATTCTTTTTGATGAGAAACTTTTTAAAACGTGTGAATATTCCGAATAAAATAATACTTCATGCCAACGCGTATATTACTATAAAAAGATTCAGTTATACAAATAATTTAATAACTCACATTCCATTAAAGTTATATTTCATAATACACAACAGAAACCTCTGCCAACTCACATAAAAGCATACATATTAGTACTAATTAAAATCAAAATTGAAATTCTTTATAAATAAAGACACTTATTGACTTGATATACAGTAATATTTATTTTCTTCCATATTCAGTATTTTATTTATTGCTCCTTCCGAACGATGATGTAAATAGTTTCAAGTAGTACATGAAATAAAAGTATTTTTATGCTCTTTAAATGTTTAAGATTAAAATTAATGGACTTATAGATAAATTTAATTATTTGTGTCTACTGTATGCAAACATACCTGTACAAACGTCTAAACAATTGAAAATTTACTTTGTAATTTATTTCAATGAAATCATATTTGTACGCAGCTAATCTAATTAAAAGCTAGTTCATTGTTACAGTACTGCATTTCATTTGAAATTGTAAAATCCTGGGTTTCAGAATACGATAGATCATTTTGAATTATTACCCAACAAGTGATAGAATATGCTTTAAATAATATTAACCAACCTACTTTGTTATAATTAAATTGAGAAACACGTTCTGATTTTCAAGGAGTATGTGCTTAAACTTTAGTCGTGTTAGTATTAAAAACTAAGGACCTATTTAAAAATGGAAAATAAATATAATATTAGTAACTGAACTGTTGAATTCACCAAATTATTTTAAGGTTATAAAAAGTTTCACATTCTGAAAAGAAATGTTCATAATTTTGAAACTACAACGCACATATATTTTTAATTAAATTACGCTAACAAACTTGCACCTAAAAGGAGGTAGTGTAATTAGTTGTGTTAATAGATGTTCTGAAATATCTCCGACATTAAAGAATATAATCGTATTTCTACTACAAGTCTAATTTAAAAAGCTGCTTTCTTTACATTTAAAAAATTAGCCCATACATCTTTCAGATAAAAATATAACAGTAATCTTGCATTTTTGCACTTCCTTTGCAGCTTTCTAGTTATTCAGAAATTTTAATTTTCTAGAGTATATATACATTATTTAATCGAAAGAAAAAGGACGAAGGCACAATACCTTGAAACTCATTTGTCTCGGAAGCAGTATCGTGATAGTTCCCTGATACGAAACCAATTATAAAGACACTAAAAGCAATTAAATTAAAAGCTCTTCAAGGAACCCTACTAGGGATTGGTACTTCACCTATGAAGTTTTCGCAATAAAATGAATCTAAAAATCATTTAATTTCAAAATGGTGAATCTAGGGATGTAGCGTAGTAGCGATTTCTAAGTGTTTAAGCGTTTTTAGATAGTTGATGATCAAAGACTTACTTTACTCAAAAACATTTCAACCATGTTATCAAGTTTATAATTTTTGTAGAAACTTTCACAAAACATCTTGTTTATGAAATATTTGTTTAGTAATCGCTCATCGCTCTAACGTGCAATGTTGTGACTTAAATTTTTAAAGCAGAACTCTAAATAGAGAGTTTTTGCTATCAAGGAACCAAATCTGAAGAAAGTATTCAAAATTATGGCGTTTGTTTTGTAATTGAGCTAATTGTTAATTCAACTAACTGGAAAATAAGCTATTGTATCCCAAAAGGAAACCGTTGTGTTGCTCTAGTACGACGTTAACTATAATTACCATTACCATTACCCAAAAGGAAACAGCAATAATATTTACAAGAAATAATTTCTTATTATGGATCCATTCATGGAATCACATATTACGAAACTTGTGATTTTTACTTGTATAAGAGCTTTATCATAGACTGAGATCAAATCGATACCAAGCTATAAGAGAAGCAAGCCGCACTATCTTAATTCTGGATCTTCCTAATGAAATTACTAATAATCATAAAGTTTCATGTCAAACCCAACTTATCTTTTGTTTATCCCGAAAAAGCTATTGTAGTTGGTAAACGATATATGTCAACTCGTTAAAACATTCCCATCCTGCGATAGCGATCTCCTATTACTTTCCCTGCTAACAAAGAAACCACCAACATTAGTGATGTGAGAATTACCGCTTTTACGAAGAATGATGTGGAACAGGAAGCGGAAGAAATGACGGGAAAACGAAGGAATTATAGCGGGGGAGATATGCTATGCTCGCTAATGGCTAAACTCAGAATCCGAAAACAAATGATATGAGAAAACAGCATAAGGTAATATTTCCTGCCATTCCAAGAAAACTGATATCTTTGAGGGTTATTTATTGTTCCTGTAACTATATAAAGCTAAAATATAATACAAGGTAGGTATGAAAATCGCCTTTAAGTACAGCTGACGTACATCATGTATTTTCGAATTTCATGTAGATTAGCTAATGCTTGTTGTTTAAAATGAGTAAATATTTTCAACTCAATACTAAGTTAAATTCTATGTTAGTAAAAACTTGTTAAATTTTAACTGCAGTTTAAAAATCCAAGGTGTTTTCTTGCAACCAGTAAAGTTGAAGACGTCCGAATTGTATCTGTCAGACCTCGTGATATACATTAAGGCAAAAACTACATGGGAAAAAATAATGTATTCCAAATATCTAGTCTAAACCAAATGTTGGGTGATGTAAACCCATTCTACACTAAATCTGTTCATTAAATAGCCTAAACACTTTTTAGATAAGATACGCAATGCCTTAGACATCTTATTTTACCATTATCCAATTCTCTAAAAAACACCCAAAAAAAAAACCTCCTTAAAGGTTTTACTCGTTTATGAGGAAATAAGAATAATGCAGTATTATTTTGCTTCTACTGATGCTTATTTTATTTAAATAATCGAATGATTAATTACATTTTAGCATAACTCGTTCTTACTGAAACTTTTTCAACCACAATAGAGTAGTGCAATTCAAAGAGAGAATAGCAACAGTGATTGTTATATTAGTTTTTGATTGAAAAAGATGAGAGTATAATAATAATGTGAGTGACAATATTTTGTCCCCCTATAAGTTAATGTGAGTAATAATATTTTGTCCCCCTATAAGTTAATGTGAGTAATAATATTTTGTCCCCCTATAAGTTAATGTGATGAACAATATTTTGTCCCCCTATAAGTTAATGTGAGTAATAATATTTTGTCCCCCTATAAGTTAATGTGAGTAATAATATTTTGTCCCCCTATAAGTTAATGTGAGTAATAATATTTTGTCCCCCTATAAGTTAATGTGAGTAACAATATTTTGTCCCCCTATAAGTTAATGTGAGTAATAATATTTTGTCTCCCTATAAGTTAATGTGAGTAATAATATTTTGTCCCCCTATAAGTTAATGTGAGTAATAATATTTTGTCCCCCTATAAGTTAATGTGAGTAATAATATTTTGTCCCCCTATAAGTTAATGTGAGTAATAATATTTTGTCCCCCTATAAGTTAATGTGAGTAATAATATTTTGTCCCCCTATAAGTTAATGTGAGTAATAATATTTTGTCCCCCTATAAGTTAATGTTAGTGATAATATTTTTGTTGCAACTAGGCATAAATTGAAAAATTTGATAAATGACACTTTAGAAGTATACTAAAATTCGTAAGAGTACGTTCCAGAAGATGTGCCCTACGGTACGTGTAGGAACTATTAAATGTGTTATGAACTAAATTAGACGCCTCCTAATTATACATGATACATTTTCAGTCTCAAACAGTGGTTGATTTAAATACTTTGCAGACATGTCTATCGAATAGCCCTAAATGATTGTCTGGCTCAGTTGCAGTTCAAAATTTATAGTTTAGCTGGTACTAAGTATTTTCTTTATATCTATTACAGGAGTTCAGTAAACTGATTACTTCGCCAAGAGTTCTTTAATGAAACGTTTTTAAGTACTATTAATCATTGAACAATCATTAAATTTAGCTAAACTACGAAAATGTTTTAGGATAAATAAACTTTTAAGAAAAATATAATTTGATGAGTATCTGTTTTTGCCAAACTATTTACTTATTTGTTTAGGTTATTAAAATATAGTTAACATATTAAATGCTAAAAATGCTATAAAAATTAATTCGCTTCTTGTAGTTTGAAAAAGGTAGTGAATGAGAACTGTACAGTTGTGTTTACGTGAAGGGATTCAAAAAGAGATAGCGTGTTTAGAAACACATTTAAAAAGAAACTTTTCACCTTTAAGTACAATTAGCCCTTGAAGAGGAAACATGCATTTTGATGTGTTTACATGTTCATTTTTCACCGCAATCTTTTCTAAGAGTGCTATTAACACTTTGCAACCATTGTAGCAAAGCAAAAAACGTTGAAGAATTAAAGTACGTGGTAATTACAAGAACTTGTTTATTAACTTGCACTTTCCTCAAGTTCAAGCACTTTAAAAGAAGATTTAAACTCCCTAATCTAAGGAGTAATGAGGATTTGCTTTTAAATATTTTTGGTACAAAATTTTTATGGAGGGGGGGGGGAAATAAAATCGATCATGCAATCAATATTTATAAATGTCATTAATTATTTTTTTCAACATCTATAGGCAATTACTACCTGATATTTTTAAAATTAAATAATAACAATGCAATGAAAGAACATGAAAACTTAAGTCTATCTGGATTTTCCCTGGTACGCTATAATTTCAAATAATTTTCTTTTTGAACAATTTATAAGAGTCTTTGATTATTTCACGGAAATTAATTGTATCAACTAACGAAATCATGCGTAGGAATTTCTGATTATTCATTCTTAAATCGTACGTTAAAAATATTCATCATTTCAAACTCGGCTTAAAATTATCCTAAATAGCATTGCGTTTATAAATATTTTATTGCAACATTTTATTGAGATTTCAATTTTTTTAAATTATATTTTCGTGCTGTTTGAAAAACATTTTAGTTTATTATAGCAAATCACGGTATGAAAGTATAATAAGATAAAATGGTATAGCTAATATTCATCCAAGCATTCTAAATGTAGGAAGATCTAATATATATAATTATTTCGTTATACCCTAATCTATATATACTCTCTATATATAATCTATAATCTCTCTAAAAGATGTGTAAACTTATTTGGTGGAAAATCATAATTTCAAGCAACATCCATAATTATAAGGAAGTTATTTGGGGTTTTACGTTTAGGGAGGAGAAATGAAATGGAAGTGATTAATAAGAAACATTAGACCTTGTAACAACGTGAATGACGATCACTTATCTTTATCTTATGTGTGTATGATAATTAGCTGCTACACTTCCACTATCTTTAATAACGGCAATCAAATAGCTGGGTACTGCTTCAAAGGAAAGTTTCACAAGTAGGTGAAGTCACTTCTGCCGTTTATAGTTGAAACGAAACAGAGGACTGCGCATGAGTTACCACTTCCGAGTGTTGCTGGACGAAGCTAGGGGAAAACAGCAAAGTCAGCAAATGCTTCTACGGGTCTCAGAAAAACAGAGATGTTCACAGTAGTTTTGATACGTCCTACACACATTTACTTCTGAATCTTTTCAGGAGACTCGAGGATGAGCCCAATCAACCCTTTGATTTCCCAAATATAATTGCAATTGGTAACAATTATGGCACGATCTCTGAAGGCTATTCCCGACGCTCATTCATCGGGGAAAAGAATGGTACAAAGCAACAAAATGTGTAAAATAGAATGTTGAGCTGATTTGCAAGATAGAGAATGTTCGTAGAAAGCTGATGCATATTAAATAATAGTTACTGCGTGGACAGCATGGCGTTGCCCGTGACAGTTTTTTTCGTGGAGTCAGGTGGACCAATGCTCACTGATGCTCGCCAACCCCCGATGATTGCTATGTATTCCCATTTGGTTTTCTTCGCAAACGAAACGCCGTGATGGCCTCGAGGTGGCTGTTATCAACAACGTGAATCAAAACACGCTAGAATTGGAAAACATTGGCATGGTTCCAAAGGCAATCCGGACGAAAACGCTTGTGACGTCAGAGGTCGAAAATAGCATCGGCTGGCTTCATCTTTCTGACGTCCCATTCCAAAGCGAAAGAGAGGATAGTGAAAAAAACATAATAAATTAATTTTAAAATGTTCTAGATTAAATTTTAAAATTCGGGCACGCGACACAAATATCGCAAAAAAAATCGGACTACATGTGTGTCAAATTTCATTATTGTAAGTGCCATAGACTCGTCAGGACATTGTGTACACAGAGACACACACAGAGAAACACTTCCTTTTATAATAGTAGAGATTAGGAGTTCTAATGTCAGAGAAGGGAAGCCGAGGCTCAGTATATTCGTCCACTATGCTAGCAACTGCAAATTATAGATGGTGAAGAGTTCGATTCCTGTCAGTTTCGAATCCTTCCCAGGTCTATTTCTCTCTTTTGTGCGAGTAAAACTTTTCTTGTGTTACAATGTCTATTACTTGATGTGTTACATTGTGTTGGGTGCAGCGTATTCAAATAACCGACATAAATCCAAATAATAATCATGAATCCAAACCAACAAATCGGAGGTCAGAGGCTCTAACATAGGAATGGGTTCTTTAACGACTGGAACTCATCCGTAACCTCATTCGTTGCATGCAAACATGGTACAAAGAATATCAATGTTCGGGGTGCACATGCAGCCTACAAAGTACCATCGTCTTTCTTAAAAGTTTTCAGTTGGTCTCAAAGCGCTTCTGTTCTTGTGATTGTTTTGTTTTTATTCATTGGTTCGGTGACATTATATATAGTTTTCCTATATACAGGTAATTTCACTTCAAAGTAGCAGCTGAAAATTTTACTGATTCTTAAGTTTTGCACACCAGCGTAACACATCTCCAATAAAAAAGCACAAGACATAGAAGTATGCGGAAAAAAACATCCGAATTACATATTGGCATCTAAATACTTACTTTAATAAAGAAACAAGTGACAACAGAATCACAAAAACAATATCGTGAAAAATTGTAAAATAGTTAGAACACATTAAAAAATAACGTTATGTTATGAAAATGTTGGTGGGTGATGACTTACCGATGCATATATAAATAAATCTAATTTCGCGCGATATTGAACGATTTGAGATTGTAAAGATGAGATTGAATAAAGTTTTAAATTATATATATGGGGTTCTCTTGTATCCGATTCAACATTTGTCACTCTTTAGGAAGTATTTATCTTCGAGAAAATAAAGACTTACATAAAAGGCACCAGCGGGATAAGGTATAGTCTTGTGAGAATTACCACAAATTTGTACCCATCCCTACGTGGTCCGGAAAGTGAGATGTTTTTAGAAAATAAATGTTGACTGTATTTTTTGTGCAAATCTGTACAACTGTTGATTGTTTTATAAGGAAATAAAATGTGAAAATCTAATCAAATTTACAAATCGAATGATTTTAAAACATGTCCAGGAATTAGGTACTGCATTTTTTCTTAACTGTATGAGACCTCTCCTACTTTATAAGTATTGAAGTAAAGGGGCGAAAAACTAATGCAATTAATTCGTGAGACTTAACTTAGAAATCTATTCAAAAAGTACAAAACTAAAAGTTGAATGAGCTAGAATGTATTTTCTGAAACGGATTTGACTTTCCAATATGTTAGATACTATAGAATAACTAAGAAACTCCTAATGTAGTATATTCGTTATAATAGATATGCAATAATCTTAGAGAATTGCTCTTGACGGTGATATGTGATTAAATACCTATATTTAACTATTCAGTCGCAGATAATGATATGTGATACTTGAGTTGCAGATATAGATGAGCTACAGCAACTGGCATGCGATTTTGTGCCTTGCATATTCTGGGAGATTCTTTAGATAAGTGTACCCCTCATCATATGTGTTAATACACTTATGACTACATGTATGATAGAAACGCTCCTTCAGAATCATAAGGCAATGTAGGTTTTCTGATTTTATGAATATTTTTTTATATATTCTTGAAAGATTTCACTTCTAATTTTGAACATTTCCTAAAACGATTTCCTTAAACGCTCGTCTTTTATACCCAACCATTATGCCTTTACGTTTCATTCTAAAGGATTAATGAAACTGCTAAAGAAGTTATAATCATTTGTTCTATTTATTTTTTCTGTGCATTCTGTCTAAAAATTTCTGTATACGAATTAATCTATTAAGCAATTCATCAACGAAAAATTACTAACATAACTTTTGAAAGTTTATTTTCAATATAACACTGTATTTATACAGAAATGTACGACAATATATTTTTATAAATTATTCATTTATTAATTAAAAATACAAAAATAATCCTCTTATGAATATTCAATCAAGAAAAACATAAGACTGAAGCAAATTGAATAAATACATATTATGTGCGTAAAATATAACAATTAAATTTTTTAAAGTAGAGAGAAATAAAATGTCAAAATGACCGTGAATAAATTACTAGTTCGAACTTCTAAATAAAATAGAATTTTTCAAATAAAATATTTAGCTAATTTAATCAATACATAACTACTAAAATATTATCTTATTTATTTAATAAATAATTACTAAAATATTAACTTATTTAATTAATAAATAATTATCAAAATATTAATTTATTTAATAAATTTAATTACTTAATTAATTTAATATTTTTACTCTATAGAATATATTGTCCCCGTTTTGGAAAAGAAACTTATTTACTGTCACTTTCCCCAGACACCGCTTGTTTTCATGCTGATGAGAAATGCATTGGAATGTAATTTTTTAAAAGATAGATGGTTAGGTACCATCTTAATGCTTGTAATTTTTATTTTGTGGCCTAAAAACTAATAGTCTTGAAACAGCTGTACAGTAGAAAAATTTTTGTCAGTGAATGAATGTCCTCTCTAAACCGAACATATGTAGTTTTAAAATATTATATAAAGACTTCGAATCCTTTCTTATTTTCCCTGGAGAAAATTCTATTCGAATGGAAGCATCTTCTCGATCTATCTAAAGAAAGTTTTTGAGGAGTGGAAGTTTTACTCGAGAGGAACAATTTAATGCTTGAAATCAGGATAGAAAATTAAAAGGTAGTAATGTTATAAAAAATCCTTTTTGCTTTTCCTAAACAAAAAGAGTGAACATTTCGAGTGAGATTTTAAAAAAGAACGAGTATTCATTCAAACTTAATATGGAATAAAGTACGTAAAAGTTATGAGCACAAAGGTCTCGAAGTACTATTTACATTACATTTTGTAAGATCAAAATAAATGATGGTAAACTTTTAATTGATTTTCACAATATGTGGGATGTAAACAAGTATTAAACCTTCGTTTTAAGGAGTTTAAATTCCGCTTAAAAATATGATTTATTTGACGTTTGGGGGTTACTTACTTACGAAAATGTGAAGATTTCACTTGAGTTTTCCCCATTGTATCGCATTTAATTTTTCCATTCAAATTTTGGATTATTAGTAAATATTTGTTTATTTTGGAATTATATGTGTGCTATTCCAATTGTGCATGAGCCATTTAAAAATTTTTTTAACTTGAAGTCAGTATTTTATAAAATGTGATTGACCATTTTATCTATACAGAATAATCAAGAAAAGTAATGTGATTACTGTCATATAAGACTTAAATATTCTTTTTTCTGAGAAATAAATATGGAATTTGACCTGTAAATCTTGCACAATTACATTTTCATAATGAATTGCGATAAGGTTTTACGCATTTTGGATTTTTCTGTATCATATATATAAATGGATTCTATAACTGATTTTGAATGTATTTAGCACATATTTATTGATGTAATGTAAATTTGTTATTAAATTGTGTTTGAGAACCATAAGTTTTGCTACTGTAAATCACATAGGCTAAAAATCAAAACAGCCTTAGCATTTCGGAGGCTTATTCCAGCTCAAAGCAATTTTGACAACATGCCACGCTGATGCATCGGATGCATTTACTTATAAATATTTCCCCTCGTACATTGTTTTCATTTAGCAAATCACGATCCTTGGATTCCAACATGTATTTAACAGCTAATGTGTCAAATAAATTTTACGATGTTGAAGTGTCTATTTTAATAGCATTTACGATTAAAAACGTTTTATCCAAGACAGTAATTAATATTCTGATAAATATATAGCAAGGAAAAAAAATTTAGATTTTTACAAACTTGTAGAAAAACGATGATTTTTGAAGTGTGATGTAAAATCAAAACTAATATTAAATGCTAAAACCTTCAAAGCTTGATTGAGTATTTCTTTTGATGGTTAAAAAAGCTTTTATGAAGCAATGCCACTTCAATTTTAAATACTGAAGTCTTCAAACCTATAAAATATATATGTGAACTAAAATTTTCTATTCAATCTGTTCTCTTACTTTGTTTGAATAGAAATAAATAAAAATAATTTGCTTTTCCAACCATAACGCTTATTCATTGCAATACCGAATTACGAATCAATCATAATCACTACACATGTTTCGATGAACATTTATCATCCTAAGTTACAACTAAGCTTCTGGTTGCATTAGTAGTAATCACTCTTAAGTTATTAACAATAATAGGATTCAAACAAGGGATAGTTTGAAACTAAAGCCGCTATGACAAATGTTCCCGTAAAGAACGTAAACCTCGGCGTTCTCTCCAGATACATCATTATGAATTTATCAAACAAGTAGGATCTGCATGCACAAGTAAAGGCATTATGCTGGCTTAGAACATTCTCTGATTTTTTTAAAAGAAGCGTTACTCAAAAACTCTTTTGCATCCTGATTAATGTATATATATATATATATATATATATATATATATATATATATATATATATATATATATATATATATATATATATATATATATATATATATATATATATATATATATATATATAGAGAGAGAGAGAGAGAGACGTCATCTCTACACACAAATTTTGCTCTAAATCCAAATATCGAATCCTTTTTAAAAATACTCTTCAATATTTACATATTTCACTTTTCCATGATTTTATACATACAAAAAATCCAGTAATCCCCAAATAATCCCTCTAACATGCGTACAATCCCCATGCTAGCAACGAAATACATCCATGCTTGCAAATAGCGTGTTGAAGAATTGCTTCACTTTTAGGGTTGTGATAAACTACCATCGCCGAAACCTCCGAAATCACAACAATGCAATATCACACATTAGCAAAGAAAGCAAAATTCAATCTTCCTTACTGTGATTATCTGATGATTAGCTTAGAAATAAAGTGACTCTAAAATTAAACTTTCAATCATGGATGTCTTTTGGTGAAATATCTAACGCTATTCAAGAACAATTTTTTTCAATTCCACTGTACTCTAGTGATCCTTTCCAATCCCCTTGAGGTTTAATGTCTTTAGTAAACACTGGAGTCATGCCCTCGAAATACCCAAGCTATCTATTTCTGTTTTAATCACACTATTCTAATCCTCAATTCCTCTCTTTTTCTTTTCCCGACACTTTTTACTTGATGTATTTTTATCTTTCGAAACCTTTTTGTTATTTTGCGAAGCTTGGTCAAATATGACCTCTGTGCCATAAGACCTAAAAACATGCAACCACGCAGAGAGAAGAGTTAAAGAGAAAGATTTAAATTAAGTTTTCTGTACTACACCTTGAACATCAATTGTACGCCCAACAATAACCGCAGGGCCTCAATGGGCTTGAAAATGTGTGTTCCCAAAAGAAAAAAGTGGCTGAAAAATCATGATATTCTGAGCACAGAACGTTAGAACAACTCTATAAGAGAAACGGGCACAAATATTCAGAAAACCTATACGAATTTATTTTAATTTAGTACCCTCTGGCTCAGAAAGTGTTCTGCATGCAAAATATGTGCAACAAAACCTTTACTTTCATTTTTATTGAGAAGTAGGCTGGATGCATACTCAATCTAGTTGAAATTTTGTTATATATATATATATATATATATATATATATATATATTGCCATAGTTATTTCTAGTTCAGATACATTACATAGATTTGAAATATATTTCATTCTTAAGAAATGTGAAATATTTTAATTTAATGTACAAGACATATTCAACATTTTTGAAATGGCATAAGATGAAATGTGTAAGGAGCAGGAATTGTGAGGTTCTTAGGTAAAATTCTGTAAGTGAAGTAATATTTCCTTGTAAGATAATATATTATGGATGAAGAGATTCGCATGGAGAGAGAGAGGTGCGTGTAAATTTAGAAAACTGAGAGCATAGCTACCGAATTTCATTAAATATTGCATAAATGCTTAATACCATTTGAGATTCACTAAAACATTATGCGAGCATTTTTCTTTTTTCAATCGCCCGGATGGAGGTTGGTGAACCCATCTAGGGATTGCAAATTTAATCAACTTTCTCCCCAAGTATCGATTTTTTCAAAAGAATGAAAAGTATCTAATGATATTTTATGATATTTTTGAAACTTAATCCCATACAGCATACTTAATGAGAGTGCTAAAACTGAGACATGGGTTTCTAAAAGTCAATTATCGCTGGACAGGAAAGTAAGATCTTGAAAATTCTTGATGCGTGGAAAAGTTTTTTTAAATGAATATTTCCTATAATTAAAAGAGTTAGCAAAGTAAAATATAGAATGTGAATAAAGTGAAAGTAATTCCTCTATTGTTCTTAAGTTTTAAAGTTTCCGGGAAGGTAAAGGTAATTAGATCGGTTTGGTCGTTTTATTGATTTTTCGAACTTCTCTTTCGTGTTTCGCTTGGCCAAATATGATCCTTGCGCCATATATCCCAACTAACCTTTCGTGTTACATTGCGAACATTTCTTATGGGTTCAAAATAAAGTTAAAAATTCCAGAAGCATGTTTTAAAAAAAAAACATAGGTTAATAGAACAGTCGGTTGTTAACAGCCGATTATTTTATACCATATAAAATTAATCAAAAATATACTGTAAAATTATTCATTTAAGAAACTCAAAACAAACAAAGCATTAGGATAAGCTGCGTATGACTTTTAGTCAGAGCAAAATGCTGAAAATAGCTTATAGTTGCATTGAACATTGAATTAGCATTACTTGCAAACTACTTAAACTCTTACACTCACCTCTCTTACCAGAAATTTAATGTACTAGCCTTTTTATTTACTATCACTAACAATCACTAACCAAGGGAATTTTTATGTACATGGCATGTGAATGCTTCAAAGATAAATTCATAACATTTAATTTCAAAAACAAAGAAAACATTTCCGTGGGGAAAAAATAACAATTTATACTTTATATCAAAATATACAGTCACATGTATATTATAACATTGTTCTTGTTTGAAAATTTGATAAATTAAGTTTGGTTAGGTAACGTTTTAGGAAACAAATGTATAGCATTTTTCTACAGAGCTAATTTTTTGATGAATTAAGTTTAACTGAATGATTCAGGTCAAAGTACCATAAAAAATTTCATTGTTTTATCATTTTTCATATGTAGCTTTCAATATGAAAATTCTTCATAAATAACTACAAACAAAAATGCTAAATTTTCAAATGTTAACATCGGTGTATGAAACAGAAAATTCGAAGTTTTTCATTTTATTGAAGAGTTGAATAGACCCCTGCATCTGAATCCAAACTATTTACAAGCTCATTAAGATTTATGGGAAATTATTTGTTTTCACTAGACATATATTAATGATATACGTGTATTAACGATATTAAATAAAATAGTTCACTCGATAAAGGGAATAGACAGTGAAGCCCAAGAGAATCGAGTTTTATAACGTGCGATTATCAAAGTTTTGTAAATAAATTACCAATATGATTTCAAGGTACACATAATTAAACATCTATCTTCAAACACGAAACATTCATATTTGAAATGTAATATAACGCAACGTTTAATTTAGTTATTAGATCGCTAAAATGTTGGCTTATCAGTACGCTTTTAACTAAAAGTAAATCATTCCTAAGATGATAGATAACTAAACATACATGATAAGAATTCGAATAGTAAATAAAATCAGGGCATAAAATTAAAACGCATTCATTTGAAACAATGTACCAAAGAATATTTATATACACAACGAAAATTGCAATCCTCGGGATTAAAATTGTACGTTCATATAGTGTAAAAGTAATCACGTATAATGTAAAAATGAGCTCTGTTGAATAAAAGCACTGTTAAAGGTATAAC
Source organism: Metellina segmentata (assembly GCA_947359465.1). NCBI lineage: Eukaryota > Metazoa > Arthropoda > Arachnida > Araneae > Tetragnathidae > Metellina > Metellina segmentata. Next base: position 104,727,232 of record OX375872.1, on the reverse strand, counting down.
CTTATTTAGGAAACTCAATTTTTCTTCAGTTAAAATTCCCATTCATTTGTGTTGCAGGGGTTCTGAAAATGAAAAATTGCTGAGGCCCAATGAAAACTTTTTATTTAATTAAAAATCACATTTGAAGGTTGCTGTCAACCGGAAAGAATACGAAATACAAGTTAAAATACGTAGCTGATAACCCGTGTCGTTTTACATTTTTTTAAAAGGAAACAAATTACATCAATGTCTTCAAAATAAAGAAACGAAAGAATTTAAATTAAATTTTCATTACTCGTTTAGAGTTTAGATATAAATTCTGTACAAACGTGCAGATTGCTCTTTTGAATATTATATTCAGAATGATTATTTCAGTAATTATATTTATGGGATGATAAAGTTTTCTAGAAAAATATAGGTCTCTCGGGCGAAAATGACTCTGTTTTTTTATTTTCAAAAGATTATTAAAATTACTTCTATCTATTTTAAGGCATTGAAAATTATATTCAGTCGTATGTTCACCAATTTTATAGTTTAAAATTGGTTTAATACCAACTAAACTGTAATATTATGTAAAATATTATTTTACTTGATTAACCAATATTTAACAATTAATTAAATTTAAAAATTTATCTGCAAAAAGATATTTTATATTGTTCGTAATAGAATAAAATTGCCGATATTAGTCTGAGTTAATTTTTACATGTAAGTATCAGCATTTTCTTGAATCTCGCAAGAAGTCTTTTCAATCTAAACAGATTTATTTAAACATTCATTTTCAAAATCCTTAAAACTGAATCTAACTTTAATACTAGCCTAATGTAAATACAAGAAAACAGTTTCAATGTGTGTATTCTTCGTAAAAATTTTTGATACATTCAAAATAAATAATAGTTGTTAGGTCTATTAGTAAATTTACGCTAACTCTTAACGACTATCCGTTCAAAAGGGATAAAAAAAATATCAAATAATCGCAGTACAGTTCTGAAATTTTTTTAATTTGTTAACATTCTCCGATGTAAGTTTCAGAGGAACACTACTTGTATGTTGTTTACAATTTCATAAAAAATGAAGCATTCATCAAAAATGAAACATCAAATGAAACTTTCAACCTTATATTTTTAAGTTCAAAGTGTTTTCGGATAATTTAAAATGAAATACGATTATGTTTTCAAATTAAAGCATAATAAATAATGTATTGCATAGGATTAATTTTGCTGAAAATATCTAGAAAGAAAGCTATTCTCCAAACGGAAAAACGACTTACAAAACTGCTTACGACTGCCATTGATGAACCAGATTACAAATCCGTGTAATCAGCTGCAAACATTAAATCTGCTGAATCTACTTTTCTTAAAACTGCACCTTGATGAAGGCTGTTTTTATTGCTCTGATTCTGGAATTTCTAACCATTCCAGAATATTTACGTGTTCTAATCCTTGAAAGCAATCTTTCTGGAGGAAAAATAAATGGCAAAATCAACGATCCAGTGCAATGAAGTTAAATATTCATGAGTCTCCGTACTGTTGGGCAAATAACAGAGCTTGCCTGACGAAAAGAGGTTGTTAAGGGCGGTATTAACAAGGACGAAAACATAGGTTATTCAAACACTTTTTCAAGTTTGTTTTTATTCTAGGAAGTGTAATAAAATGACTAGAGTTCTCGAAAACTAAATAGGGATTTCGAGTCAGTCGGACTTTTAATGTATTATTTTTATCGTATACGTAAAAATGTTCTTCAACTCTACTGTAATGAGAAAGACGGATTTTTAATGTTTTTGCTGAAGTACCCGAAGTTGGATCTATGTGATATGTTTGAGAAAACAGAAACTTTTTCTTAGAGTTTTAACCGGCTGGTATGAAAATATATATCTATTTCGTAACATTCATTCTTACGTTTTCTACAGTTGAAAAGGAAAATATATTAAAAATTTACGTAGTTCCATATCATTTTAATTAAATTACGTTTATTAATATTTTTTATACTATTCACAACTTTTTTAATGTACTAAAATTAAGAAATTAACCATAATTGTTGTTAATTATTTTTAATTAGACCACAAATGCATGAACAAATTACATAATTTAATATATATAAATTTATCATTTATATAAATCAGCAAGCATTTTGGTGTATCTTATTAAAAAAATCTTAATGTATATTATTTATATAATTTTTATTAAAGTGAATTTTCAAAGTTTCCAAAGTATAATGTAATTAATGCACGATGTATAAAAATTCAAATTTCTGTACTTAATTAACATTAAGCTGAATAACCTTCTACTCAGAAAGCAAATAAATGAAAACATTAATAATTTTCTCACTGTCTTATTAAAATGAAGTATTTATTTAAGTTCATAAATTGATAAACATACATGAGAGAGAGAAGAGAAAGAAACTCAATAACTTAAAATAATAATTTACACTAACTTGTTCAATAAAGCTGGTAAAAGAATTTCTAATACAAACTTTCTCTTTTAGTTAAAGGACACTACTACATTTAGGTTTTAACAATTCGTTCAGAATATAATTTTAATGTAATGAAATTTACGTTTAAAAATTTTAAGCAAAAAAAAATAGCAAAGCTCATATTTTACAAAAAAAAATAGGTTAGTGCTAAATGCTTATCTACATGACATTTACCAAACATGACTTCTAACAAGTGAAATTACTGAACGAGTTAGTATTTTTATACAGCTAACACATAGTAAAAGACGTTTGACTGCATACACTATTCGAAAATATCTTCCTACGAGATTTAAACTTCGTTGGAGTAGAAAATTGGGCACTCCAAAAGGCAGAACTGTTGAGTCTAAAGATGTCCTCCAGGTAAACTCAGATTTTCTAATCCATTGATGGAATGTTTCTTGACGTAGAATGATGGAGTTTCATAGAACTCGGAAAACCGAACCATCCATCTAGAAAACGCTTTGGAAGTGCTTTAGAGTATTAAAAAATTTGATGTATGGTTATTTTAGTCAAGAAAAGTGATCACTTTTCAAGAAATCCTGAATATTTTAAAGCTTATCCCTATCCTGTGGAGCAAATCACTAAGCATATCAGTCATAAAATCGACTCTTTCTAATCATCAGTTACCATTAAAACCATATGATGGGGTTTTCTAAGTTATGTTCACAGCGCTCTGTTCTAATTTTATTTTATTTAAACAACATTAAAAATGGATACAATGTGAAGATTAAAAACTATGTTCTTCACGCAAATTATAAAATCTTATTCTATCTATATAAATATAAGCTTTTCATTCGGGTTTTTCTCTTTGTTTCTTTAAAATTGTGGCTAATAACAGTTAAATTTGAAAAATTTAATTATTTCACAGATATTGAAATTTAAAATATTTCACATAATATTTATTAGTGTTGTTTTTTTTATCTTAAAATGAAAAGTAAACTAGCACAGAATATTACGAACATCGACTTTAAACTACAAATACACAGCATAACTTCTTAAAACACAGTTATCAAAGAATTTCTAAGAATATTTTATTTGAAATGCATTAGGAACAGATTGAATTTTATTTTAAATGGTGGAAAAGTGCTGGTTTGTTTTCAATTTGGCAGTAAGGAATCATTGAGTCAGAGGACGTTATTCATGCAAAACAGAAAAATAGGATATTCCCTAAAAAAAGGTTGGTTTTAGGGAACATTATTTACATATTTGCATAATACTCTTAAAATGAAGTCAATTAACAACTTTATGATCTATCATCAATTTAATAAAATCTAAATGTAGTTTAAAAAAAATTCTTAAAGGTTATAAATATTTATATATTTGTAGAATGGAGATTCGTATCACGAATTCGTAAATCCTGGATTTGTTGGTAGTAACTTTAAAGTCAATATTACCTTTACAAATGAGTGCTCGAATATTAAAGCTGGTAGTTACTATCAAACACTCCAAAATAAACTAGATTAAGAAAAATAGCCAAAAAAAAATTATGATTTTTTAAATAGTGTAATAGTAATATTTATTTGGTATAAGTAACAATTTGTGAATATATAAACCTTTATATGGAATATTACATAATTCAACGTTCTAATATTCCCTTTAGCGGTAAAATCAAACGTTAAATGTGGGAATGAATAGATACAAACACGGTATCATTAAACATGTCTTACTACTCGAAACACGACTACGAATAAATAATTCAAAGTGATATTTGTAATCAGAATCCCATGATAAAACTAAAATGTAATTTAAGAGTTTCAAGCAGAGATCAAACGCCTTAATGGCAGTTAATTTAAAATGTCTCGTTCTAGTGAACTTCAAACCTCACCTTAAATTAAACTTCGTAATGAACTCTGAAAACAGGAGTACTGTAATGCGTCTTGAATGAGGGACTTCAGATTTAATTTTATTTTAATGTTCAATTTCTCGTAGCAGTCTTATCCTTAGCAACATTGCAACAGCTACGCATTTGCTGCCGTCTTATTTCGAGCTCCAAAGGGTATTATACCATGACAAAAGATTATTAATCTCTTTGTCGCATGTTTCTAAACCTATTTGCATGATATTTAAAATCGGTGAGCCATTATTTTGTCTAATTACCACGACTAAATTCTAAATTTGTAACTACTTCCAAAAGATTTGAATTCGTATTCGTATACCTCACTTGTTTTCTAAATTAATGCTTTAAACTGCTTATCTCTCTGAAATTGTAAGTAATAGTATAGTATATCAGTTGAAAGGTAGATGTAAATTCTTAATACATTTTCCTATATTTTGAATCCATATATTCTTGTTTCATTTCATTTTCACGGATAAGTACGAAAGTGGTTATTAACCGATGTGCCCTCCATTGAAGAATTAAGGCGCCGAACTAACATAAGCTAATAAAATTTATTTAATGAGGATAAATTCACATAATTTCAAAGATTGGAAGATATATGTTCCAAATCAAAGTTAATTTTAAAATATTAAATAGAGGATATATCTGGGATACTAAACTTTTGTTTATGCTATAGTTGTTTGTTTTTATTTCGTTATGGTGATCTTCCGTATAATGGCATGTGATCAGTGAACTTGCTCATACAACCCTTATTTCGTTATCAATGCACTGAAATAAGTGTTATAAACAGTGAAAAATGCATGTAGCCTAAAAAGGGTAGCTTTCCTGAATTTGAGATTATCTAAGTATTTGGCCGAATTAAATGAAAAATATTAGTTTCCATAAGGGTTGGTGGGGTTGCAGAATAAACTTCTCAAATCAGTTGTGAGTAAAAATTTGAAACTAAGGAGCAAATGTCATTCATTAAAAATGAGTGATAGCATTTTTGAATTTTGAGTTTTTAAGAGTGCCACGAAATAAAACAACGGCACATTCATGTAAATGTTTGAATATTTTCAGTGTTTCACGATTTGCTTCTGAATAGGTTTTCGCAATTACTCCTTGTATCAGAAACAACTCAGGGGGACTAGACTAGCACAGAGAAAAGAATTTCTTTAAGGATTTACTTCGATGCGTCACCAAGTTGTAAAGTTCCATTTTACGAGTATGCTAATTTTTTTACTGCATTTTCAAAGGTTTTACGAGGGACGTCATATCAGAGGGATGCTTCTCTAATGGATAGATATTGGGCATCCAACGCGAAGGCGTGGATGTATGAGGATGTTCCCGTTTTGATAGTGCCAAAAAATTATTCTATATACAGGACATCCCCTTAGGTACGTGTAAAATGAAAGAAAGTAGCAGTAGTCAGTGATTTTGACCAACTTACAAGCAAAACTAAGCTTTCCTAGGAGAAACTGTTAAAGTTGTGCAAATATATGCTATTGTATGCATGTTTTACTATAAAACCTATGAATTTATTGTATGGTCTGAGGCACACTTATTTACAGGGTGCTTCAAAATATCTGTCCAAATTGTAAATGGTAGTAGAGGAGCCCAAGATAAACATTTAAAAGAGGACGCACAATCATTCAGGATGGACAAACATCCATGCCCTACCTGGATTTAAACCTGGATTCTTTTAATTCAGAAGCACTATTCTAACCTTTACAGAAGCTTAGAGCAGCTTGTTCCTTTCTGCGAGCACCTAATTCGTGTATCAATGCATACCTTTGATTATCTGAGCGGAGAATGACACCTTACGCTACAGAAACAATTTTGACTGACTTAACAGAGACTTCTACCACCTAAACACGGCATTTCGGACCCACATTTTTTGACAATAATTGATTCTTTTGGGCCCCTTTACTACCCTTTACTTTTTGGTCAAATGATTTTTAAAACGCCGTTTGTTTATAATATTTGTACGAAGTTTAGCATTGTTGTACTGTTGATGTTGATAATAATAAAACACACGTATAAAATAAAATACCAAATAAAAATATGTGCATACATTGAGAACTATTTTCAGCAAAGATCAATCATAATTTCCGCTATAAAGGCATAATTACAGGTAAATGGACTGATCTATAAATATGTCTTATCTGAAACCGGAGACGTTAAGTTCATAATATCTATTCAGTAACACTAATCGAAAACCCTCTTTGAAAATACTACCCATTTCAATAAAAACTCTTATGATGCAATATTCTTAAATTACATCACGAATTTGTGGAAGGTGTTGTACCAGAGGTACATAATTTAAATTTGAATGTTCTAATTTTTTCTATCAAAGTTAGAGGGGTTTACTGCTAGTCATGTTGAACTAGAGGCATTTTGCTATCTATTTCTTATTTTAGTGGTGGTTATTTTTATTTTTATCAATATGAAAGTGGAAAATTGTTAACCTATTCTATTGTCCCTTGGTACGACACTCCTTCCATAACTAAGGACAGGTTTAGTTGTACTTGTTATTGTATGGACAAACCAGCAAGTTGAGAAAAAAAACTCTTAAACAATTTTTCAACTCGAACTCTCTTATTGAACAATCAAGAAAACTTTTACTCTCCAAAAATTGAGATTACTTACAAAGATGTCAAAATATCGAGTACTTATGCAAAAATAATATCAAAGGGCTTTGACTTAACAAATAGCTTCAGACTTAAATGTTACTATAAAATCACAGCTCAATGATATTTTTTCAGTCACAATCATGTCAGATTTCTTTATTAACAATAAATCGCAGTGAAATAGCATATACTTTTTTCAACATGTCACTTTTGAGTGCATCAAAAAAATGTGATAAACTTTACACAAACAACCTTTTACTAATACAAAACTGGTAGAAAAACAGGAAACAGAGGGCTTTTATAATTTCTGACGGTCCTAACAAATGCTGCGTGGGGCTGGTTACTTGCAAACTATATCAGTATCTTCAATCTTGTACTCAACACTTATGGCGTCAATAAATTTAGGTTTACCATCCCCTGCTGAAATCTTTTCCAGCAGCGGATAGTATATGAAGTTAAGTCAGCCTTAAAGGTTGTTATTACCACAAAATTTTTAAAATCTTTTTCCTCTTACAATTGTGCTAGTGTAATCACGAACCGTTAAATCATTTTCATCAAACAACCTTCGTTCTTCTTCCTCCTCAAACTATTCATCAATGATTTTTTGAAGATGGGTGTCAGAATCTTCAGATGCCAAATCTTCAGAACGCTGTTATGGATTATCTTCTCCCTCCTATGAAATGTCAAACCGTTGCTTTTTTGGCTTTCTCAAACATTTTTACGTAAGCACATACTAAATCATTTTACATATGAATTATATTACAGTCAAAATTTCAAAGTATCTAGGAAACATCATTGACGATCCGTTGTTACACCAGGAACAGCAGTGTATTTTTTCCTAGGTTTTACAGGCAAAAGTGTGTGTCCTTTGGTACAATAGCTGTCCATTTTGAATTCAATCGCCAATATGGAAGGGTTGAAACTGGGAACGATCCAAACAAATATGAATTAACTTTTGAAAAAAAGTAGAATTGATTCCTAAACCATGCGTGTCTGTAACGTATTCTGAAGAATGTTAAAAAAATCGAGAAAAACTACTTCAAAATCCAACTTTAGTTAGGCAAAAATAGAAAAATTTTAAATACGACTTATCTGTTGAAGTCACCACCTTCAAACAACTTGAGTGACTGACGGCATCCTAACTTAGTGTTACCAACCCAGGTTCAAACGAAATTCCCTTCTATTTTACTATTTTTTACAGCGACTAACCCTATGTATGACTTACTTACCTTAGGTACAGCGCTGTCCCCTACTGTTAAGATGCTGTATTTAGGAATCGTGAAATTATTTTTCCGGATGTATGTACAGCTGTTGTGAAGGATCAATCCTCTCATTTTCATTCACGCGTAATCTATGGTAAAGCAAATTCAAATGTACCATAAACTAGGGAATAATTTCTGCCCTAAATCTATACATGCTATCGGCATAAATTTCAATGTTACAAATTATTACATTGTACATGAACTTTATAATTTTCGATGACAATATCCAAATATGATGCTAAATTATAAATCAATAAGATTTATCCTTGGATACCAAGCTTCAAGACATTTGGTTCAACCACTTCTAGATTATGAGAATGTAAATTTGAAAGCAAGTATTGTTAAAGTAGTAATGAAATAATTAAATTTGTTCGTCTTCCGAAATAATCTTCCTTTTACGCTGAAATGTTTTATAACACCATCACGGAGCCCCGACAAAATCTACTTTTTATAGTTAATTTTTAATACAATCAATATTATTCATGAAATTGATATATTATATATATATATATATACTAGCACCCGACCTTACTCGGCTTGAATTCGTTTACTCTAGATTGAAGAGATAATCAAAATATATAATGACTTACGTTTTATGTAGAATAAAAATTTATTTTAACACCTTTCGCCATCTTTATATTTTCTACAACTTACTTTGGACACAAATCCTACACATGCATATCTATTCATGTAATACATTTCACATACATCGCACAATTGCTGTATGACAAAGCTACAAAAAGACGAAAGGTGATACTAAGGTTACTACTATAAAAGACGATTTATAGGAAGATTTGGAATTCCCTTTCTTAAGTTATTTTCATGTGCAACTCAATTAATTAAAATTACGATTTACGGCGAGTGCTCTCGCACTCATAGTCAATAAAACAGTATTTTTTTACTTGTGGCACTCTTGCCTCCGGTATGCGACATTGTGAAATTTTGCAATCTTCTCCTGTCATTACTACAACGAATTTTTTAATGTTGGAAAAAGTTCTAGTTTGGATTTTTAAACATTATTATTATTTCAATAACGACATTATTCTTTAAATAACGGCATTATTGTTTAAATAACGGCATTGTTATTTAAATAACGGCATTATTCTTTAAATAACGGCATTATTCTTTAAATAACGGCATTATTCTTTAAATAACGTCATTATTCTTTAAATAACGGCATTATTCTTTCAATAATGGCATAACTACACTTAAAATTTACTGAAAATTTATACTGACTTACCCATAGAGGAGATATAATAGAATTCTATGGACTTACCTAACATTTTCAAGTCTAATACTTTGTGGTGCTGTTGGGTGTGATGAGAAGGAAAACACATTTATTAAAATAATAAATATTTAAAACAGGAAACAGCAAAGTAAAACAAAATAAAAGATGTCGCAAAAAATTGTTCTAAAGATATTAATTTGTGATTCAATTTTATCTCTTGATCTCGCACTGTTGCCACAACTCACAACTAAAAGTGTAAAAAATTTAGAAATGTGAAATTAATTCAGAGCGAAAGAACCAGAAAAAATATCACTGCTCGCGCGATCGTGTTCATTCTCGTTTCATTGAAAAATATCGTCTGTCCCAAATATTAGGAAATCGTTTTCATTGCGCAAAGAATAAAAATAAGACTCGAAATTAATGACGTATCAGAGATGAAATTCCAAAAAAAAAATAAAAAATTTGAAGAATAATTACTTTTTCAGCAGTACTGGTAAAGCAATCGAATTAATCGTAATATTCAATAGACATTCCAATTTTTCCAAAACTACCAAATTATGGTTGATTTAAGTATACTTACTCAGGTTTTAGCATGAAACTCGTCTAAATATAACAATAAAGAAATATTTAATATTGCATTCACTAAATTAATAGATAATGTATAAAATAAAATACACTGCAATCAAATATCTGGAATACAATTCATGTGATGCTTACACAAACACACAAACACAAATACGAGCATAGAACAGAAAGACGGACAGACAGACTTTCGCAACCAATTCCACTCACTAAATCAAGATAAGTACTCACTGTATGCAAATTTCCATGAAAATATCTTAAACCGCTTGGACGTGTATAGGGCACAACATACAGACATACAGACAGACAGACAGACAGACACCAAAAGGCGGATTCGGCATTAGAAGGGTCCAAAACGGATAGAAAACTTGAAATAAGTCGAAAATATTGAATGTACAAACAAACACTCCATTCTTATTTATATAGATATATATGTTTTTGTTTTGTCTACATCTGGTATAATCTTAAGATTATAAGATTTTGTTAGTATTGTACTATGATTTGAAGTTCGACTATTCCTTTTTTTATTAACTGTTAGTGCTTAGTTTCTAGATAAATGTTTGTTTTCCTGTTTGCAGGTGCTATATTTACTCCAGGGTCAGAAGAAATGCAAACTGCCTTTAACTATGCAATTTCATTTCACAATAACAATGACACGCAAGCCAGATTCAAAGTGGAACCTGTTGTTGAAGTCTTAGATAGCGATGATTCCTACAAAATTGGACAAACGTGTAAGTGTTTAAGACCTTCCTAGTAAATTCACATTATCCGCTTCCAAAATGCATTTATGTTGTTTAAACATTTGTGCTCAGGATTTGGAAAGCCTTCAAAATAGTTTCAGTTAATAGGCATGTACTGACAAAGTTAGCTGGAATTGAATAGCATGCGACATTCAAAATATTACTTTCGGAAAGTAAAGAAATTATATACATAATTAGTCTTACAAATAACACAGTTATTTAGTATGGCTCACAATATTTTAGATTGTGCTATGAATAGAAGTGCCTCTTAAATTTTACACTCAGTGGTTTCATACATTTTTAAGATGATTTTTTAAAATTTATTAATACTACACAGAAATGTATTTCCAGTTTAAAAACAACGTAGAATGAAACTTATTTAACATCAATATCATTCTAATAAACATTTGTTTGAAATACAATTCGTTCAATGCAAACGTCATCGTAAAAATTATTCAATGAAAATTAAACAATACATTAGTTTAACCTGATGGATTATTACCAGACCTTAAAAATGAGGTTCTTTATATTCTAAGGTTATAACTATGAATTTTGTAGGACTTGCAATTGATCTAAAACATGATGGTAGGAAAAATACTAATAATTGCTTCATACAAAATTCTCGCACACATTAATGTGCCCCGTGATCAAATAATATAGTCATTTTTTTAAAACTTACTTTAGTTTAAATATTTCTTCCGAAGTACATCTAATGATGCTAGCACAGCACATCTAATGATGTTAGCTATATTTTTTTACTTAAATAGTAATTTTACAAAGTTAAACTGAAAACTAAGTCATTTAAGACTGGAAAAATTCTTAAATTGATCGAAATTATATAGCAATTTTAATGGTTTAATTTATTTTGACTATTTAATTAAAGCAGTTTGAAAAAGTATTATATCTAATTTAAACATCCGGTCATAGTATTAAACTGACCTATATCAATAGAAAACTCATACCAAAAATCTCAAGTTCCTGAAACTAGTTGCGTAATTTCATCGATCGAGGTGCATTTAATTCGCAAAGTCTTACAAATATTATCTTCAATCAGTTGAAAAATACCTGCAGTATAACGGAAAGAAGAAAATCCAATTCACACTTAAGTTCGTAAATCATTTTGATAGCTAAGCAGATCTCGCAATGTATTTCAATGAGCGTTTCCTTTTGCATTCCCGTATGTTTACAAATTGAACGAGGTATTTTTTTATTGATTGCTCCGACCAGCGATCCTTACTACGATATTCGTATTATCTCCAATGAATTGAAAAATACGTGTAACCGAAAGAAGAAAATCCATATTATCTTCAATGAGTTATAAATACCTGCAGTATAACCGAAAGAAGAAAATCCATTTCTCACTTTAGTTCGTAAATCATTTTATAGTTAAGTATATATCCCAATGCATTTCAATGAGCATTTCCTTTTGTATTCCAGTGTGTTTACAAATGGAACGAGGTATTTTTATATTGATTGCTCCGACCAGCGATCCTTCCTACGATATTCGTATTATCTTCAATGAGTTGAAAAATACCTGTAGTATAATCGAAAGAAGAAAATCCAACTCTCACTTAAGTTCGTAAATCATTTTCATAGCTAAGCAATTCTCCCAATGCATTTCAATGAGAGTTTCCTTTTGTATTCCAGTGTGTTTACAAATGGAACGAGGTATTTTTACATTGATTGCTCCGACCAGCGATCCTTCCTACGATATTCGTATTATCTTCAATGAGTTGAAAAATACCTGTAGTATAATCGAAAGAAGAAAATCCAACTCTCACTTAAGTTCGTAAATCATTTTGATAGCTAAGCAATTCTCCCAATGCATTTCAATGAGAGTTTCCTTTTGTATTCCAGTGTGTTTACAAATGGAACGAGGTATTTTTGCATTGATTGCTCCGACCAGCGATCCTTCCTACGATACATTTGCCGCCTACTCCAACATGTTCCAGATGCCCCTCGTCAGTCCAGCTTTTCCTCAACAAACAAGCTCTGATCGACCTTCCCATCTCGGGGTGAGTTTGCGACCTCGCTATCTCCGGGGGATTGTCGAAGTCATCAACTACTACAAGTGGAAAACGATCGTTTACCTCTATGATTCGGATAATGGTGAGTCGATGAAAATCCTCTCTTTGTTTATATCGATGTGGAATGAGCAAGATAGATTTGAATGAGCGAAAGTCCTGCTTGAGGATTGCCCATCTACAAGTGAATGCAACCATAACAATTTCCTTAGTTAACGCGAAATAATTAAAGAATGGAATACTGTGCAGTTGAAAAAATAGATATGTAATTTTGTCTCACGTTCTAATAACACATGTACGGGAGGAGGCGTTTATTTTTATAGATGATTACAAAATCTGGGTACAGCTACACTCTACGTTTATGAGCGGTGGCAACGGCATTGGCGATTTTTTTTTGGCGCACTTCTGAAGTTGCCAAGGAAAAAATTATTTCGAACCTCTTTTTCTTCAAAAAATATTTTTCTTTTTACAACGGAAAATTAAAGTTTAAAAACACATTTGAAAAGTATATTTTAAAAAAACTTTCTCAAAAAGTATTAAAGTTTAAACACATTTTAAAATACATTTGAAGCAGTAGAAAAACTAATCTGCGAATGTTGGGTAAGAATACCCTTAAACTTCTCAATTACATTAAATACAGTAAGCTTTTTGAAAAGAAAAATATTTTTAAAAGAAAAAAAAGTAATAAATAATACAACGTGATGAGAAAAAACGAAAATTCCACAAATGGCTTAAAAACAAAACTCTTAATTGTTTCGTGAAAAATGTTGCCAATGCTATAAAAATTCCATAACTGTAGAAATACAAATAAATGAACCAATGGTATCACAGAAAAAAAATTTAAAAGAAACAATGCAATCAAAGGTTATTTTAAAATCCAAATAACCAATGGAAGCAAAGAACAAATTTCAAACGAACCAATGAAATCAAACGATTTTAACTGATTTTGGAAGTTACCGTTTGCCGAGGTTGCCATGAAAACCACAATAACCGTAATGACAGATGGGTTGCATTAATATACCGTAAATCGCTACTAGAAGTGAGCCAAAAATATCGCCAAGGTCGTTGCCACCGTTCATAAACGTAGAGTGTAGCTGTACCAAATCTGTTTTACTGTATTTGTGAAAAAACGTATGGATGGGTTTCGTATATACAACCCCACCCTTATCAACAAGACCATTCGAGGACGCGGGGACCAGTAGATAGGTGAGTCGATGAAATGCAGTAGATGTAGGCATTAGTTTGTAGATGATGGTGAGTCGATGAAAATCCTCTATTTGTTTACATCGATGTGACACGAGCAAGATAGATTTTAATGAGAGAAAATCTTGCTTGAGGATTGCCCATGTAGGAACGAATGCAACCATAACAATTTCCTTAGTTAACGCGAAATATTAAAGAATGGAATTGTGTGCAGTTGAAAGAATAGGTATGTAATTTTGTCTCGCGTTCTAATAACACATCTAAGGGAGACTGCGTTTATTTTTATAGATGATTACAAAATCTGGGTTACAGTATTTGTGAAAAAACATATGGATGGGTTTGGTATATACAACTCCCACCCTTATCAACAAGGCCATTCGAAGCCGTGGTGACCAGTAGATCGAAAAAGTGTACAATTTGTCAGATGAAATCCCCCGATACATTTCTTTCTATTAAATAGTAAAACATTTAATTAAATGAAAATTTCTTACTGTGACTGAAATAATTTGAATGGGGTTGTGTAGAGGAAGAGGCCATTAAAATAATAAATCGGTGCAGTTAAAATTGAAATGAAAATTTACTGTGATTGTTTTGGATTGAAATAGCTTTAAGAAAGCATTATGTTCGTTTCCTAAGCTTCAAAATATTTTATTTTATTTTCAAAATCATGTAAGGTAATGTATGTCATGTAAGTGAAACATGTTTTGAGAACAGTTGCGATTATATAATTTTATGTATCAAAGTAAGGTCTGGTAAAAGTAAAGTAAAACCTGGAACTTTTTTATAGGAATCTACCAAACCTTTGACAGATTTTAAGTTTCTCCGTAGTCAATATTGAGAATAACCATCATTCTAATCTGCTAGAATTAATCTGAATTTCCGTAAAGACAGTTTACAATTGTTAGTTTCGTATCAATTAGTCAATAGGCGAATTTTGTGACAGTGACATCGAATTAGGATTCAAAATCAGATTAAACTTGATTTTCTATTCTGTTCAATTCATCGCTATTCTAATGATTTTTACATTAATGATGAAATAGAGAAATAAAGGAAAATGGAGGTATAAATTCACATCAGTTTGAAAATAAAGAATATGTGCTTTGTGTCCCTTTCCATTTATTTTTATTTATTCATGTTGCTCATATACCTCATCGTATATATTCTGATGTCAATTAAACTATGCAGCCGAATCACTATCAGTGTTTCAAAGAAAAAGCCACGATTTCAGACACTTATTCTTTCAAATTTAAGCAGTTTCCAATTAATATCTCAGGCTAGATATCAGCTTTGTTACAGTCAAAAATAATGCGATACCATTAAAAAAGTTTTTCTTAACAAGAAGCAGAGATTAAAAAATATAATAAAACTAAATAAAAATTAATTATCAGTTGATCACATGGATCGTACGTTTAACTTCCGTGTTATCAATTCCGTGCATCGCCACCAAAAAATATATTTATGGTAAGCTCAAAAATCATAAAAATTACCGCACCGTAAAAAGTTGTGAATATGCTAATGGCGCTATTAAAATCTCCGTTCCAGTGATAAAAACAGGATATTAACAAGATTCTCTCTACTTCTGTGAGTTTTCTTGTTAATTAACGACGAAATTCCTCATTAAGGAAGCAGCTACAAAAAATATCGTTTTCATGTAATGATTAGAAGTAGGAGGACTATATATTGTGTTTAAAGATGGATACCATTCTGTAAAATTATTAATAAAGTTTTAGATAAAAATCCGAAATAAATAACATTTAGTTCTGGTAAAACTAATTACTAATATTAACTAAACGCTTCTAATTTAAATTTTTAAATTTTTCTCTCCGTCGTATGAACTGATTAGATTTTTTTCATGTAAGTCATTTTATCATATTGCATTTATTTAAATGTCTAGGAAATTCACGAAATTGTATCTAATTTATGCAAAACCTTAAATAGTTTGATGGGTTTACATAAAAAACAAAAAATTTATTTTTTAAATATAATGATTGATACACATGATATATATTGCAGGATTTTATAGAATGAAGGTGAAGGTATTTTTCTACTTTATTATACAGAAACTAAAATAAGTCCTTTTCAGTTTTCCTTAAACTTACAAAAAATCTCTATTTTGTTGAAATTTACAAAATAAAAAATTTTAGATTGTTACATTTTGTTATTAAATATCCAATATTTTACTAATGTCTGTAATTGAACATTTCTCACTAATCACTTCTCTACAAATTTTTAACAAAAAATAATTAATATAGATAAATAATACTTTATTATAAACTTACGTTCCATTTTAAAAGATAGAGCTGTATTGTATTCATCCAGACTAAGAAGACTCCAATAAATTGTCCTTCAAACAGTTCCCTATCCTATGAACAGTTAATTCTGAAACTCTGTTTTGAAATAAAAATTAGATTGTAATTAAATAAAAAGTGTTTTTATTGCATCCCAATATGTCCCCAAATAGTTTAATAAATATCTCTATACTTTCTAATAAAGAAAAGCTGTTTGATTCCCTAGTTTTCAGAGAGATGACGGCTTCCTTTCCATATAGTGATTCCAACACGAAAATTGAAATCAATTTTGAGTGCAACGGTGAAAAAGGCAACAGCATGGGTAAACATGATGAAAATGAACTCATATAGAGGGAAATAATCCGGTACCGCCTCTCAGATAAGAAAGAAATGAACTGGTATTTCATTCAGTTCAATATTATTCTCTCCATGGTTACCTTGGCAACATATAAAGGAGATTCCATAGCCAAACATCGAGTCTGATCTCAAACGTCAAGATTTTCGCTTACAGCTTCATATGATAAACTTCAGTGCTTCAACACTCAATAAATCCTGAGCTCATTTTTGACGCGTATGAGGTCTTTCTGTCGCGGTGATAAATTTAAACATTTTTGGGCGCCCATATTACACTTGTGGAGTGGCTGAATTTAAAGCCTGAAGAGCTTTCAAAGATAACTATTTGAAATTGTGACCATTATCGCATGCGAGGGTGAAGAATTGGAATGAACCTTATTAAATTGCATTTACTATGGAATGGTGCGTTTTAAAAGTTGTATAAATTGTCAAACATTTTTCGCGATCCATGGAAACATTCTAAAAGTAAACTTTCTAAATAAGGCATTTTCTGTTTTTATATTGGGAAAACGTATAAACAGTTTTTTTTACATGAGAGAAATTTGAAGTGTTTGCTTGAATTATTAGGATAAATACAACAGAACACTCTTCAAAAATATTAAATATTACAACTGGTATGATGTTAAGAATTTTACTATAATTTCTTATTTAAAGAAATGAATAATTATAAGGTTTTTTACTTTAATTTGAAAATAAACGGTCCAGGTGAATTACTTTTGAAATCGTATTGTATTTTTTTTAAGTTAATCCAAAGTCTAACCAGACATTTATTGCAACGTGGGCCTAAGTTCTTCCATTTCAAAGTATATATCGATCATTTAATTCTAACAAAATAATTTCAAGTATTAAATATAGGTTTTGTAATTTTAAACTAGTTAAGTTGTTTTTCGAATTTCATTTGGAATTGTAATTCATTTTGAAGTTAATCTGAAGTCTATAATACAAGGAAATATATAGTTATATAATGGCAAAGAATTAAACGACTTTCTTATTTCTCCCATTTCAAAGTTCATTTCTTTAACTTTAATGATAATTAAAATTTCTCAAATCTCGATTATATTTTATGCTTCTAAAATAACTACAAAAATAGCCTTAGGGCCTAAACGTTTAACCGCGACCATGTTAAGCACTCAAAATCCAGTCTCAAAAAATTTATTGTTCTCGCAAAATCTAAAACAAAGTTCAAGGGAAAGACATATTGAGTGATGAAAGAAACTTTATCTGATCAGGTAAAATACCTATTTTTATAGACAAACCTATTAGAAGGAATAATTTCCGATGTTCAAAATGAGTGAATATACGAGTAAGAAAAATATAATAATGAAATATGCATAGATTATTCCTCTTTATCTATCACACACAGACATACACTACCCTACAATAATGGACCGGACAGCAAGATGTGATGGTTTAATGGAAATAATACATGCTTTAAGTAGGGGGTATGGTCCCCCATGTGCTGCACTTATACTAGAAACCCTTCTGGGCATACTTTCAACAAGGTTTTAAGGCACATCTATGGGTATTTGTGTCCATTCCTGCTGCAAGATTGTCGCCAGCTCAGCTATCGATTTCAGACGTGATTCTCTGGTCCGTAAGCATTGCTCTAACTCGTCCCCCAAATGTTCTATGGGGTTTAGGTTGGGACTCTGAGCAGACCAGGGAAGATGTTTTACATCCATCTCGATGCCATTGCTTGACAGAGGCTGCAACATGACATTGAGCGTAGTCGTCCTGGAAGTAACATTCGTCCATTCCATAAAATTGCCAAGGCATAGAAAGAACCAGATTATCCAAAATGTTCATGTAGGCGTCGGTGTTTAATTTACCAGGAAGAGCATTCAAATGTCCCAGGCCATACCACGAAAAACACACCCAAACAAGTACACCACCACCACCGAACTTGACAGTTGGAACGATGCACTCTGGTAACAGACGTTCGCCTGATATTCACCAAACCCAAGCACGCCCATCCTACTGGAAGATCGTGTAGTGACTCGTCCTCCATAAAACAGTTTTCCAGTGGTCCACAGTCCAGTTGCGACGTTGCAAATACCAAGCGAGTCTGCCGGCTTTGTTGGATGGGTTGATGTTTGGTTTGTATGCGGCAACACATCCGTGGATATTGAAGGCGTGCTGTTCTTTCCACAAAGTATTGGGGTGCACCGTAATCCAAGCTGCCTGTTGAAACTCACTGTTAATGATTTGGAGTGGTTTCTTGCGGTTCTGACGAACCTCACGCTTCTGGACACTCCATTATCAGTAAGAAACTTATAGGTTACAGTGAATATTTAATTTTGCTGTCTTTTGAAAAATCGTTTTTACACAGTATGTCTACACTAAATGGCAAATTTTTCATTGTGTTATTTTTGCTATAATATTTTAATTAATAAAATCATGCGATGTATTTAAGACCAAAATGGCAATAATTAATTTATACAGCTGTTTTTCTGGTTTGCCATCACTCTTAGTTCTCTAGAAAATAAATAATACCATTACTAAAAATTATCTTATTAAAAAACTGAGTTTTTAATAATATATGTATGTATCTACAGTTATTACAGCTTCGCTTTGAAGTAAATATCGACCCGAAGCTTTCTTGCTTCATCCAATTTCCTTACGAACATTATAATTGCTTATTAACATAAAAATTTATTTATTGCTATTAAATAAAATATATCTGAAATTAATACGAGATTGGAAGTTGATGCAGTAAGAGATTTTTGAATACGCAAATTCAGTAAATAATGCAATTCTAGAGATAAATATTGATGTAAATGTGTTGATACAGTTTCGATATTAACAGCACCTCCCATGTATTCCATATAATGTAAGGTATTAAATATATTTGCTCAAATGGCAGGACATTCTAGACAATGTGTCTTCGTAATTCAGAAGCACGCTCGTAATGCAATGTCAAGAAGCTTAACGCTGAGACAACGGAGGCTCTCCATTGGAATAGATAAGATAAGAAAAGCAAGGGAAGCTATGAAGATTCAGTGGGCTAGCTGCCTAATCTTCAGTTTCCGAGCTCGGCAAACAACACTGAGGAATAAAGCAAATCCTTGATCCATAATAAAGTGTATCCCTAAATACATGAGCAAGGCTAAGGCTGTGTTCCGAGAAACATGAGGGCATTTTTACATGTATGCTATATTCTAAATATAATACTAGAATAAATACATCGAACTATTTCAACACAGCTCAGAAAATTAAGTTTGATATGAGAGCCCAGATTGAAAGTTTACAAACTTACTTATTATATTGAAATCTGTTGAATTTCTTCATATTTTTGTTAATCTGAGTAATCATTATTTAAATGATGTTTATTTTAAATTCTAATAACATTTATCAGAATTTGTTAATCGCTAAGATTTGCTTATTAAAAAAAGATTTCTACATTCCGAGTTTTACTCTTTTAGTGAGAAAGTACATTTTTATTGGATAATTTCCCTTTTTTAATATAAAATGTGTGTTCTATATTTTGGAAGGCAAGTTTTTCTTTCAAAATGGGTTCAGAGCATTTTATTTTATCAAATATCAACAGAAAACGAACTTTTCTGTTAGAATTGAACGACAAAAGAATAGGAAACGCTTATAAACTTTTTTCATCAAAAATATTATTGTTTCAGTGTCGGACACGAAACCGAGAAATGATGGCCAGCAGCAGGAAATAACTCAATATTCGAATAAAACTAGTAAGTGATCGCAGAATTGAGTAAAGCCGACATCAGTTCTACAATGAGATTTTGGCAACTGATTCAGAAAGCAGTTTCCCTTCTGCTCTTTTAAGCCTTGATTTGATTTCTATCGCGTTTTCCAGAAAACAGGAACTTTGTTACTCGCCGGAAATGAGAAATATTAAAGTTGTCACACAAGGGGATATTAGATGGAGAAAAGTACGATTGAATTCCCTATACCATGTGATGTATTTTTCTTTTCTCATTTCATTCATCCAGAATTTTCTAGATATTTACTCTGTAAGAAGATAAAGCCTGGAAAATAGTTTTTCTGATAATCTTCCGGAAAAAGATTCTCGTTGTATGCCAGGTTATATGCGCGTTATGTTATAACTTCGTTATAGACAAACGCATCCACGTGACTTCCAAAATTTTGTAACTCATAAATTTTAATAAAACTCGAGTTGATACTTTTTGTTTTTCTTGGAGGGAAAAAGCAGACTACATACGTCAAATATCGTGCCAAAACATTCTAGGCATAAGGTTGAGCGCGTCGAATATAAACATCTTACACCATTTTAGTTACAATAAGCAGTCGTTTTAAGGGAGACCGGAAGGCTCCATTGAAGTCCATGTTAAAAAGGGGTTTCTTTCTGCCCAAATTTCACAGAATCTACTCACAGCATTCGATTAAAATTTGGCACAGTTAATATTCGAATACTTTTACATAGATAGACATATGCTTTTGTAAAAATATTGTTTTGTTTACATTTATGATGTTATAAAACTTTTTTATCACTTTTGTTTACAAAAAGCATGATTAAGAATTAAAAAAAAATCTTATCTATTATTCTCTAAACGCATATGTCTATTTATGTAAATTCACAATATGTATAAGAAAAAAAAGTTTCAAAGCAATATGTTCGGTAGATTTTGAGAAAAGGGTACATTTGTATGATAAAACTGCATTCTGAGAAAACAGCGTTTAAAGTATAAAATTGTATATTTATCTTACCCTCAAATATATATTTAAAAAAATCGAGCACAATAAAAGGGAGTGTCAGGTCCTTCAGCATCTAAAAAGTTATGTTCTAACATTTTTTTCCTTTTGTTTCTTTCTTGCCGGGCTTTTCTCTCAATACCTGTCTGCTTTCTGAGTGCAATAGAAACCAGCAAATCGTCCAATGTTCGCATTGAGGTGACACAATTAAGACCAGGTTTTATCCCCGCTGCTTTCAAAATTGAAAGTCTTGATACATTTCCATCGTTGAAGGAAGAAACGGCTTCATGGGCTCCAATCGTGAGGGATTTCAACCTGAGGAAAGTGTATTTCGGCACACTGGACCAGATACTATTGTTCAACGACTCATTTGGATTCTGTTTTTTTTTTCAGTTTACAGTTAACAAAAAATGCACTCAACAGTTTGTAAAATTAAAGAAAAATATATTTCTTATATATATATATATATATATATATATATATATATATATATATATATATATATATATATATATATATATATATATATATATATATACTTTCAAGAACACAAGAATTTCTAAAAAAATGTAACAAAAGTCTTAAAAAATAATAAAAAATGAAGAAATGTTGGTGAACTACCATGCATAATTTCCCTAATGTTGAAAACACACTAACTTTGGAGGTGGCCAGAAGTCCTGGACACAATCTGGTACAACCGCAACATAATTTTGAGAAAATATAGCGATCAATCCAAATGGACGATTGTGCCCTACATTTTTGATGAATTTTAAGCGTTAATTTCTTTGAAGATACATATAAATTCTGTAAATCTACTTATAATACCATTATTAAAAAATCATTTCTTCAAATAAAAGAGTTAAAATTTCCAATCAACACATAATTTTACCTTATATTACCGTTATTCCTAAATTTCACAAAAATCCTATTAAATTCCGTTACATCACCTGTGGTAATAACTCTTATATGATTAAACCTGGCTTGCTACTATTTAAATATTTAAAAATTATTCTTGCTGCCATTTTTGATGAAGGCTTTACATGGATTATATGTGATAATAACAAGGTATTGTATTTTTTGGATAAAAATATTATTAATGATATTCAGACCTATGATTTTAAAGACCTTTTTACCAGCATACCCCTGGACAAATTGAGAGATGTTTTGAACTATTACTATCATGATTTTAATAACTTAATTGATCTGGATTTTGAGGAATGGGAATTTTTGGTTAATTATTGTATTTTTAATAATTTTATATTTAATGGTGAGCATATTTACACTCAAGTTAAGGGTATTCCCCAAGGTTCTAATTTTTCTTCCATTCTTGCTAATTTATTTCTTCATTATTTTGAAAAAAACTTTTGCCTTCAGATAAATACTGCTTTTAGATTTATTGATGATTTAATTGTTTTTAATAATAGCAACTTTGCTAATATTTGGAAATCCATCTATCCAGACGAACTTTCTTTAATTAAAACCAATCTGGATAACAATAATACTGATTTTCTAGACATAAAAATTTCTGTTTCATCCGGCAAAGTTGACATTAATGTATATGATAAACGCAGCGATTTTAAATTTACAGTCATTAAATTAATATTTTGGGACTCCAATATCTCTAAAAGAATATACTACAACACGATAGCTGGTCAATTGGTACGTTTCAAAAAAATTTGTAATTCTGATGCTAACTTTTTATTACAATGTAAATATCTAAAAAACACACTTCTCAATAACAAATACCCGTTTTCATTCTTTAAAAATATTTTTGAAAGATTTATTAATATCAACACCTCACAACACATGAATAATTATTTTTCGTAATTTACCCAGGGCCATGGGAATTGCTTTTCAATTTTATTTTTATTTTTTTACTTTTTATGAATATATTTTTGATAAGGGGCTGGGGATTTTCATATTATTATTATTTTTTTTGGACTTGTTGCATCGGAGGTATGATGTTAGCATATAAGTTAGACTGTGTAATTGATGGCATTTGGAGGCAATTTTTAAGCTTGTTGTTGATGATATCCCAGCTGCGGCTTCGGGTTTCATTTCGTTCTGTTCCTGCTCTGTTTTGGTATTTTGTTCTGTTTTTGTTTTACTTGATTTTTGGTGGTGTTTGGGGGAGTGTATGAGCAATTTTTTCAGCCTAATGCTGCTCATATGTAGAAAACACCATTTTATGTTGTTTGGGTCAGGCTCCTCCCTGATGACGCCCTGATCCACCAACATTTCTTCATTTTTTATTATTTTTTAAGACTTTTGTTACATTTTTTTAGAAATTCTTGTGTTCTTGAAAGTATATTGCTTACCATGCTATGTCTGCAGCTTCAGCGCGCTTGCATGGGTAGTTTCGAGTTTCGATTTCTGGGTAATGCACCCCGGCTGTTTGGTTATTTTTTGTTATTTTGTGTGTGTTATGTTATTTTGTATATTTTATGTTGTTATTATTATATATATATATATATATATATATATATATATATATATATATATATATATATAACAGTGTAAGAACCGAAAACATCGTCGTTTTTTCAGTAAAGTTCTTTTTTTGAAAAATAATTAAAAATTCCTTCAACCCACACAAAGTTTTGTTGCAAAGAAGACAAAATTTGAAGTTTGGAGAGTGGAGTGCCAGGTCATATGTTCTCCTCGTCATGTGACCGTGGTTCAAGATGACGATGTCCTTGGACCTTTCCCTTCAGGATTGATCTCGGACCAGTGGCAATAGCCCGTTGTATTGCTAATGAACTTTCGCTGTTAAAATTTTGTGGATCTAGCTCTAGTGGCATTTTAACTAACTTCTCGGATAGAAATTCTGTGGCCAATATTTTTAAATGTCTTAACTTGAGAATAGCAAGTCGTTAAATTTTCGACTTTAGAATTGTTTTCAAAATTGAAGTTAAATCAAGAAGAAATTGTATAAAAGTGATGTCGAAGTCATTTCTGCAGCTTTAGATATATTTTTTTCATTTAAAATTATTTCGAGTGATAGAAAAATTAATTAGTCGTTCTAAAAAACTATTGAAAAGTGAGATTCGATTGAAAATAAAAACTGTAGTTTGATTTTATTATCTCTTTAATACCGTTGGGCCGAAAACTATCGGACCTTTCTATGCATTTATAGCCATGCGGTTTTAAGCAGTCTATTCAAACATTCATTGGTTTGCACAAACTCGACAAAACGCATTTGCTAAAAGCTGCAGCTTAAATTTCATTCCAACTTGCATTTTTAACATAGTAGAGTCGCTTTATTCCCTAGTAAAGCGAAATCAAGAAGTTTTCAGACAGACGTAAAAACAAATCTCTCGCATCAGCGTTATAGCAACAAGCACATTTTTTAGATCTCACGTAAGCAGTTCTACGAATGAAGTTATTTTCTTCAGTCTTTCCGTAAGGATTGCCAAACATATAACGTGATGTTAGTTCTTTATACCTGAATGAAGAAATTCTTTCATCTAGATGCTGAAATATTTATTCCCGTTTGCCACTTCATACAGCCGTGTCCATCAAACTGGGCACGTGAGTTAGCTCCGTGATGCTCTTACCGTCTCCCCACATGTAACAGGACTGCGGAATTTATTTTGAAAGCACGTCGAAGGCTGTCAATTTAAACCGAAACTATTCGACTTTCCTTTCTTGTTCCTTTTATTTTGCTGCAAGAAACTTGGGTCAGAATTTTTTTTCTTCTACCAATAGACACTACTTTCAATTTGTAGTATTTCAGACGACACCTAAAAAAAGAAGGTTCGCAAACTGGCGTTTCTCCTTCTGTGAGTTGAGTCTTTCAGCATTCATATAAGTGAAAGAGAACATCTGAATATAAAACAGCTTGGATCTTGGATGGGTTGCATGAAAGGTGAGCTTGTTTAAGCAGCTGATGAGAGAGAAAAGATTCATTTTAAACATGTGTGTGCCATAAAAATACATTAAAGCATTTCACATATGGGGATATTAAAATTCTGGTATATATAGGTGGTCCCAAAATTCACGCAAGAAGTAATTTTGATATAAAACACAGGTTTATAGTTAAAAATTAAAAAAATTTTATTGATTCATAAAGTATACAATATAGGGTTATGTATGGAATAGTATATCTAGTAAATGGCTTCCAAGGCTTTTGCTAGCACATACCTACTCTTTTGTTGAAATTTTTTATAACCGTTTTGCATAAATGTGGCTGAATTTCGTTCATACAGCGCTCAATTTCCTCCTTCAAGGCGTGGGAGGTCGTGGTCTTGTTGACATAAACCTTAGACAGCAAAATAAAACATAAGAATTAAGTCCAACGGTGTTAAATCGCATGATCTGGGCGACGAATTCTGGTCACCAAAACGGGAAATTACGCGAACACTCATGCAGTAATTGAATTGTTTCTCGGGCTGTATAGCATGTGGCACCGTCTTGTTGAAACCACATGTCGTCCACATCCATATCTTGCAATTTAGGCATAAAAAATTGGATTATTGTGTCGTGTATTTTGTACGAAAATTGCGAACTGTAGCTGCCAAACCCCCCTTCATTATTTTTAAAATATTGCTCAACAATTAAAGCGCGTTGTTCTCTAATTTTAAAAACCTTGAACTATAAGCTGTCACGCTGTCTTTTTTTTTTCTCGTTGGCTACACTTTATCATGCAAATGTAGCAAAATTCAAATCTTGCGTGAATTTTGGAACACCCTATATTTCTTAGATTCCTGTTTAAAACGAATTATTTGCAATTAATTTTGGTTCTTCGTATGTTCAGTAGTTAAATTACAAGAACACCTCTAATAGTTCGAACCTCCGAGTTGTAGGGGGCGAAGGTTAAATTTCACCATTGGTGTATTTGCATCTACAGGGGTTGGACAAAAATATGGAAACACCTCGTGAAATGCATGCTTGAAAATAAATGTTTATTCTAGTGAAATGTGTAGGTGGCGCTGGTGTATTCGCCTACTGACGCCACCTATACAAGTCATAAATACGCTGCGCAGGTTAGTCGTTGTCGGGGCACTGTTCTGAGAAGTTGTAATTGCATTCTAATTCAGAGCTAACAGACTTTGAACGTGGGCAAATTGTTAGAGCTCGTCTGGTGGGTACTTCCGTAAGCAAGGTAGCCGAAGTGTTTTGTGGGATAAGATTTATTCCGCATATTTGAAAAGCGGAAAAACATCATCCGCTAAATCACAGCGCTGACGAAAATGTGTGTTGAGTAATCGTGACATACGATTATTAAGGAGGATTGTGACTAAAAATAAGAGGACCACAGCAGCAAAAGTTACTGCTGAAATGAATGTCGTGCTCACAAACCCTGTGAGTACCAAAACAATAAAGGAGCTCCATAAGAGGGTATTTCTAGTGTAGCTGCAATTCAAAAACCATTCATCAGTGGTGCTAATGCCTGTGACAGGAAGAAATGGTGTTTAAATCATAAAGCCTGGACTATGGAGCAATGGAAGACAGTAGTTTGGTCGGATGAGCCTTGTTTCACACTTCTGGCCGAGTTTATGTCTGGCGAACGCCATCCCAAGTCTATAATACATATTGCTTGTTGCCAAGAGTGAAATATGGCGAAAGTTCTGTGATGGTTTGGGCAGCCATAGCGTGGTTTTCTGTAGGCCCCATGATTACTCTGCAAGGGCACATTAAGGTCAAGGATATACATTCCATGGTATAAACTTTGTTCCCCAAAGGTGTTAGTGTCTTCTAAGACGACAAAGCCCCTGTTCACACAGCTCATATCATCCAGGACTGGTTTTCTGAGCACGAGGATGATTTGCCAAATCTCCCCTGGCCACCACAATCACCAGACCTCAATATTATTCAATCTTTGTGGTCTACATTGGAGAGGAAAGTGCGTGATCGCTATCCACCGCTATCATCGTAATCTGAACTTGCCACGTTTTGCAGGAAGAATGGTGCAAGATTCCCTTGGTAAGCATACAAGAACTGTATTTATCCATTCCGAGAAGACTGCAAGCTGTTTTGAACGACAGCGGTTTTCCTGCACTATATTAGGCAAGGTTACATGTTTTTTTAGGTGTTTCCCTATTTTTGTCCGACCACTGTACTTTCTTGTGTTAGTAAAACTTCCTTGTGTGTGTACGTACATTACTTGGCGTTTGTCAGTCTTGTTTCTTGAATTTTGCGTAGCATGGCCAAATATGGTCATTGAGTCATTAAACCCCAACTAACTCTAAAAGTATGGAGTCAAAATAAATTCCTTTGGCAGTTACCCTGACTGTAGATACAATAGATTTACGATTAAACATAAATTGTACTTTTAATTGAATGGTTTTTTTTCCTATTAGTATTAATAAAACACATTCAAGTGGCAAGTGTAACAAAGAGATGAAAAGGGCTGTGCTTGGGCACGTATAATATTCACAGATGTGGAAATTCAGCGTTCAATTGGACTTAAAAGCTGTTCGACTAAAGCTGCATTGCTGCTAAATGAGCCGCTGTACTTTAATAATCCGTGAAGAGGAAAAGTCTCACGATTTTCAAATCACTTGGAAAAATCAGCTTTGGCGATCATCAAATTAAAAGCTCATTAAATGAAAGTTCATGCTAGTAGATGCAGCTTCTGTAATCCAAGACATCCATTTCTATCGTTGAATCAATGCTAGAACGACCGGCACTCTGTTACCCTAAAACAACTGCCAGTGTCGTTTCGACAACAGTATATATAAATTGCAGAAAACCAGTGATAGTATCTATAGGACATACTTCTTATTTTTCATTCCCTAAAGCCTATATTACAATATTTTCATAAGCTTAATTTTGCCTCAAAAATTTAATTACAATAAATCGACTGTCAAACTCGTAGAATATACACAAAGCTATGAAATTCGGAAAACAAAGAAAGTCTAAATTTTCTTGGCAACACAATATTTATGCAGAGTTTTCCCATATTTGTCGTGTGTGCGGTAATCCGTGGTCCGATTTGAAGAGTAGCGTATTACCCACCGGAGAGTTGTGAGATCGAAACTAGGTCCAACCAAATACCGCCATGTAAGAGGGGATGGTATGTGTGTTAAATCTGTCATGTCCTCAAATGTACTCAAGCTGGCGGGGAGTGGAAGTTTGAAGAGTGGAGTTCCAGCTCAGGAGCCATCTGACCGTGGTTCAAAATTACAATATCTTACTATACATGATTGATCCCGGAACGTTTTCAAAACCCCACTGTGTTCCCAAAATACCTTCTTACCACTTTCAAAACAATCATTCTCCTATTTATATTTTATTCTATGGGCCATCTCGAATTATATAAATCCGAATTATTCTAGGTATTGTCAGCAGCATCTGTGCCTCTTTCTTTGGGTTGCTCTGGTTTATTTTCGAATAAAACATCTGGATTATGTGTACGAATTTAATTCGGAACAGGAGAGATCAGTACAACCAAATTCATTTTCGTATTGTTCTCGCATCAGATTTCCAATTTCTTCATGGCTCTTCCTGTGAGTCATCGGTTTTATGTCGGATAAGTGAAAAAAAATCATCCGTGAATCTAACATTGTTATAATTACTAACAATGCACAAACGTAGACGCAACACGCGATGGAGAACTGATTCATTTCCACCTTTGAAAAGGGCGATTGTATGTTCATGGTTAAATAAACGAATAAAAAGCATTGTTATAAATAAATAGCGGTTAGAAAAAATGCTTGGTTAGCTATTGTATGTTTATTTTAGACCGGAAAATATGCTTGGTGTTAAAAAGATTCCAACTGCCATTCTATTTAAATTTAGCTATAGAAATTTTAAACTGAGTAACGCAAAAAAATTCCTACTGTATAAAATACTATGACGTAAAATGTTTAATAGTCTAAAGAATTTGTCCAAATCCGGTAAATATTGAAGGGGAGAACGTGACTAACGCGTATCAAAAGGACACCAACAGTCTTTTGTGTAGAAAATTGTTGATAGGTTGGTTTTGCTCCCGAATCTAACAAGGATGCATTATGAATAATAAATCTATATAATACACGTAGCGTTGCTACAGTGCGGCGGTGATTAAAACACCTACCTACCTATAGAATACACAAATACAATTTCATTGAGAATTACGGCATTTATCAATCCTTAGCTTTAATATAGAACCAAAAATTATGCATTGATATTTGCACCTTCCCGTACCTAGACAACTTATATTAAATGAAATGGTTGGTTTCACCGTTAGTATTCTTTGAAAGACAAATGAAATACATGTATTGTGTACTACAACTATCGCCTGTATTGTGCTGGCGTAATATAATCAACTGATGTGTGTCTATGTGGGCATTCGACCAAACAAACAGCACTGTTGAATAGTTTGTGGCGAGGGAAGACCGATCAGACTGGAACACAAGCGTTCCGTGTCTGCTTGTTGAATAGTGGAACAGTTAAGCAATTCACAGTCAACCATCCCACTCTCACCCATAAAAATGGTTGGAACAGTCTCTAAAATTAATTTCTGTCGCAAGAACCGAATTAATGAAGAATGCCACTAATTCATTAAAAAAAGTGTAATGCTACTATTAAAACATTCAAAGCTAATGCGTATTTCATTATCTTATGGCTATTATCAATGCGATATCTATATGCATAAAATATTGATAGGGTGTCTTCGATAGACCTAACGGGATTCAGAATAAGACAAATTGAATATAGATCTCGTAGTGACAGGAGATATTGGTAACAAAAAATTTCCAGTTTAATGTACTATAAAGATCATTTGTAGGATACTGCTTTTATCTAAGCTTATACACAAACATCCGTACAACATAATTAACACAGTTAAGGAGTAATTTACTAAAACGAGATATTCTAGTATTAAATGCGTCTAAAATGCAAATGCAAATTAATATTGGTTTCAAATTTCACAAGACTGAGCGACTTGGGCGTCCACTGACTATAAAATTTTCTGGTTAAGTAAGGGGGTTTCCACTTACTGAAAATGCATAAAAGAGCCCTCTTGATGGGTTTTACCACTAGATAGCTTCGACTTTCGGTAGGGAGATTGTGCAGGCTAAGGAAGGGAACGGATGAAGTAATTTGCCCTACTCAATACATCGCATTGTAAACAAGAAAACAGTATGTTATGCAGTTTACCCATCATATGGATAAGTGCGACTCCACGTGATGTGATCGACTGACAAACATTTTAAGAAATCCGGCAAAGACTTTTTTACTCTGTAAAGAACTGTGATAATATCGCTCATGAGTGTGTTTTGAGATAAATTGGGTTTAAGGCCTTTTTACTTTGATTCTAGTACTGAGCTTGTATTAAATTTTGAGAATGAGCAATTTGCTGCTGGAAAGAATATAATTTTCCTTATCAAAGCATGTGCTTAGTCCAAAAATGATATTTTTGGGGGTGTCCCACTATTACAGCCCATGATCGAAATGAGCTGATAGTTAAAATTCTAAGTTAAGCGTTATATATTTAAAAAATATTCATCCCCTGGTGGGGTTCGTATGCATAATTCCACCTTGTAGAGATTCTAACCCATTTTGATCTTGGCTAATAAAATCTACAAATAATTCTATTCTAAGAATCAATAAAATCCAAAGTATTGTATTCTAAGCAAAGGACAAAAATAATTGCTTTAAAGATTGAAATAATTCATGGATTTCATCAATCAATAGATGTGGTTATTTGGCCATGTCAGATGTGCGGGATAAGCAATACTACACTTCTTAGAAATCTCGTGACGTCCAGGCTGTGAGATATGCTATGCGCAGATATGTGTGATGAGGTATACTCATCAGCAACATCTCAAACCGGTCTTCTTGAGGCATTGAATTCTCAATTCAAATATTAATCGAAGATAAGAATCAGAAATTGTTTCCAAAAATCTGATTTTTGATCAAACATCAAATCGTGTCATCTATAACGAACTGTTCATTAATAAGATTATTTAAATAACAAAAGGTATATTTCAATATATCGTGCATTTCTAAGACAAAAATAATATTTAAAGTTGGAGTAAAATAATCTTTCGGACTCAGTGGGTTGCTCAATGCATTTGCAAGTTGCAGGCGGAGATTCTTCCCTGGTGTATTTATATGATCTGTGTGAGTCATTCTGTGTGGGTCTATTATTTGACGCTGTCTTGTATTTGGCCAAATTGCGCCATAAAACCCAGCGAATAATCTTCGAGTCCTAAACTCTCTTTTCGTTTGAATTTTAATTACAAGCAGTGGTTATCGTTTTTATAACATTTTTTCAAACTTGTGCTTTATTTTATAAATCTAATCTAACTTTTACTTTATTCCGTCTCGTATTTAATATATTCCTGAAAACTACTCGAAACCTTCTGTTTGACAACCTTGTCCAACCAAATAATCTAAACACTGCGCCCTTTCTTGAAAACATAGTTTCCCATCCGGAGTTTACTCCAGAAAAAAATATTTGTATAGTCTTAAATGAAAGTTTTGACTGTTCTACTAATTAAATATACGCACTAGGGGGTTTCTATGCCGTCTGTCATTTATCTCTTTTCCCAGCCTACACTTCTCTTTCTTGGTGTTTTTCGTTCCGTTCCCATTGTTCTTTGCCAGAAACAAGAACAAATGATCTATCGTGTGTCTTTTGCGTCTTACAATGCAAGAACCGTAAAAATAAATGTATCTGGAACATAAAACAAAGAAATGCGTACGCATTTGAAACTAGTTCCAATTGCCCATGACAAGCCAAATCATCTATTTTGTTTTATCCACTATTACCACAATAGAGAATTAATATTCGCACTCCTAGGGATGGTTAAAAAGTCATACCATGAGCTTTTATCTCTTGTAAGTATTGGCTTTGCCTTTAAAATAGTGAATGTTTCAGAGAATAGTATTTCTTAATAAAGTATTTTTACTTTACAACGCTGATTTGGCTGTTTAGCAGTAGTACTCAGTTCCAATTTTGTAAGCAAACCTTATACTTTCTGGTTTCAAATGCCATGTACAAAAGTTTCTATTTAGCTAGACGGTTAAAAACATTTTAATCATAGAAAAAACTTTACACACTCCTAAATGATCATACACACAAAAGAAATGTATTGACGGGAAAAAAAAACGAAAAACCTCCTTTATTTCGAGCATTATATCATACTAAAGTAAATTCAATAGGGTATAACGTCCTCTACAAAATCAAATCCAAAAGATTTGCATAAGGAACGTCTTCATAACACATTTTACAGAAACGAAATTTCAAATAGAAACACCATGTGTTGATGCCATAATCAGAGTATTCATCGTTAAATTAATCTAATCTAAGAATGCAATTTCATGACTTTACTACCTTTATATGCTGAGATATTCAATTCTAAATTTAGTGTGAATTTCGGGGATCATCTCGACATAGAAAGCCGTTATTTGTAGATCGAGATTAATTGCAGTTATAGCTCTACCCGAATCAGCGATCCGATAATTATATAAGTGCAAACGATTTGAGAACTCTATTATTATATTCACCATGCTAGTGCAAGCGATCCGAGAGTTATTATTCGAGGTTTGTTAAACGTATTTTAAACTTTTGGTTGCCCCCTAAAATCGCAATAATGAGGAAAATGTATTGTAGCTCAAAAATTGTAATTATCGGAACGAGCTCAAATCTTGCATGTTAGAAGTCCTTTTGAATCGATTCCTTTCAAAATATAATAAGGTTATAATACATAATTTTCAATTCACCATGCTATTGTGCATTATATGTAGTAAAATGAAGGAATGAAATTTTTTAAGTTTCTATGAAAAGTTAAAACGGATGAATGCATCGTTTACTTTGATCATAATTGAAACGTTTCAATTTTTTTTAATTTAATAAAAAAGGAATATGTTTAAGAAATGACTAATAATTGGATGTATTAAAATAAATATTTATTAAACGCTGATTTTGATTGATTCCCTAATTGTTAATTGCAAAACTTCGTAAACACGTACTATGTGGGAATGGAAATCAAGACCACACTATTAATAAGCAGTTCAATAAAATAAGTTATTTTTATGAAAATATAAAACAGAATTTTAATACAAATCCAATAAGTTTTAAATACGTGCATTGACATAAGTTCACTCTCAGCTATAGCGCTGATTCAAAGGGCGATTTGTGTAAAGCTCTTGGGATGGAATGATTTTTTTTACAAAATAATGCAACTCCCAAAATACAATACATAATATTCACGAACTTCTCTGCCAATGATGTTGCAGTGTATCATCAAAAAATTCAGTTAAGCTTTTTTTCAGTACGCATAAGCCCATCTCCATTTATATATAGCATAATGCGATTGCATGAAATGACATTGTATAATCCGATTTCAGTTTATCCCATTCTTCTGAGTTCCTCGTAATTTTTGTTTGTGATAACTTCTCCAAACTCTTCATATATCACGCTCCT
Organism: Metellina segmentata; assembly: GCA_947359465.1. Classification (NCBI taxonomy): domain Eukaryota; kingdom Metazoa; phylum Arthropoda; class Arachnida; order Araneae; family Tetragnathidae; genus Metellina; species Metellina segmentata. The sequence goes on along the minus strand of OX375872.1, from coordinate 104,693,619 downwards.
TCAAAATGTGTTTTCTTCGCACAACTTTGAAAGAAAAACTTTCGCCACCCCTAGAAAAAACAGCAGACTGGAATGAAAATTGAGCACCAGTGGGAAAGGAAAATCCGTACACATTCTGATACTGAAGGGGAAAAATTACAGGGAGAAAAAATAGTTTCTTTTTATCAGAATATTTTAGATGGATTTGAGCGAAAAAGCTGAACAGTCTCTACGCGCCATTTATATGAATTTTTATGTCACGTTGCGAGTGAACTGTTTGGCTTCGGATTTTTTCTCCCGTCTTCTCATTGCTAAAAGCTCGATATTTGATTCCAAGCAGAGAGAGACGGCAAGGGGAGAGGATTCAAAATCATGCGAAGCATGCGAGCAAACCATTAGTTCACATTATGGAATGGGAAAGGAATAAAAATAATTACATTTGCACAGAGAAAACCCATTGTAAGATTCATGTGTTTAAGCTGATCGATCTGCCATAAAGAAGAATCATTATTCAAGTTGTTTTGGTAGAAAATACGTGTTTCTGAGATGGAAAGATGTTTCTTCAAATTTGTTTCCAAGCGTAGAAGGATTCTTTATCGTTAAGCAATAATGCGATTCTCTCTGGACAGTGCATAAAGTCAAGGAGAACGTGTTTTCGTTTTCATTCAATAGCAGGTCTACTAAAAATTATGTTTTTGTTTTCCTTTTCAGGGCTACTAAAGCTTCAACAAATATTTCACTTAACTTCTGATAAGAATAAATTTGAAATGAGAGTGGTGAGACGGATTATCAATTCTACAGACGCTAGTGAATTTCTTAAGAAACTTGAAGACCAAGATAGAACTGGTTTCAAATATATTATCCTCGATTGTGACGCTGAAGTAGCCAAGGCTGTTGTGAGCCAACACATTAGGGATACTTACATGAATAGAAGAAATTACCACTTTCTAATAACAAGTCTGGTAAGTTGAACCATTATGCTATGATATATATATATATATATATTAAGTAAAGAGATGAAATTTAAATTTCGTTTCTATTTTATTTTTATTTTAAAATAATTTTTTTAACTAATAAGATATCCAAATAATTTATAAAATAATTAATATTAATTTAAAATTCACTTGATTGTAGTAAAATAATGAAGACATAACTAATACATCGCTGTATCAATTTAATGATTAATTTAATTGATACAGCTATCCACGAATTATCCAGAGACATTGCCTAGTTCAAATTAATATAGTAATAAAAAATATAATTAAGCTGATTAACATCGATCAAACTTCTAATGAAGCCGACAATCTATTTTTTGTTCTCTTATTCTTGCAACTTTATAATATCTGTATAGTTTTGTTAAACCAATTCATAAGTAATAATTTTGGTTCCCGTAACACAATGAGTTTTTCTTCCGATCTAGCAAACCTCGAGTTGTAAACGGTACAGGTTCGATTCTTTCCTGAGCGTATGCGTCTTCCGTGTTAGTTAAACTTTCTTTGTGTACTTACTTGACGCTGTTTGGGCAGCTTGTCCAAATATGGCGTTTGCGTCATACAACATAACAAATCAAATATGAGTAAAATTAAAATTAGGGAAAATAATCATGAATCATTTAATTCCGATATTAATACCAACTGAACGTAACAAAAATCGCAACAGTTTTGAGACGCGATGAGTGACACAATCCAATCAATAAACGAAATCATCCCGACATTATCATTTGTTTATCCCTTAGAGGTAAGAAAATTATTTTAAAAAAACTTTTAATCAAGTGTCATTCTCCCAAGAGCAATTAATTCGTCCTTGTTTCCCTTGTACTTACTTGACGCTGTTTGGCGCATCTTGTCCAAATATGGCGTTTGCGTCATACAACATAACAAATCAAATATGAGTAAAATTAAAATTAGGGAAAATAATCATGAATCATTTAATTCCGATATTAATACCAACTGAACGTAACAAAAATCGCAACAGTTTTGAGACGCGATGAGTGACACAATCCAATTAATAAATGAAATCATCCCGACATTATCATTTGTTTATCCCTTAGAGGTAACAAAATTATTTTTAAAAAAAACTTTTAATCAAGTGTCATTCTCCCAAGAGCAATTAATTCGTCCTTGTTTCCCTTGTACTTACTTGACGCTGTTTGGCGCATCTTGTCCAAATATGGCGTTTGCGTCATACAACATAACAAATCAAATATGAGTAAAATTAAAATTATGGAAAATAATCATGATTCATTTAATTCCGATATTAATACCAACTGAACGCAACAAAAATCGCATCAGTTTGAGACGCAATGCTTGACACAATCCAATTAATAAATGAAATCATCCCGACATTATCATTTGTTTATCCCTTAGAGGTAACAAAATTATTTAAAAAAAAACTTTTAATCAAGTGCCATTCTCCCAATAGCAATTAATTCGTCCTTGCTTCCCTTGATTTGTACTGCATCCGAATGCAGCTATTGACGATGGCGTTTTTTTAGATAATTGAAGATGACTGGAACGCTGCCTTACTGCCACACGGAGCTGTCAACGTTACTGGTTTCCAAATGCTTCAGGAGACCCGACCCGAAGTGCGAGACTTCTTAACAGCTTGGAAGTCTTTAGATCCTTACAGATGGCCGGGGGGAGGAACTCAGCACATTACGGTGACACTTTTCTCTTTTCTATCTCGACCTAGAGATTCTATTTTCTTTTTCGGATCTCTGCTATTTTCTTTGGAGAATATCATTTGCTTTATTCACCCTCAGGCGCTTTCGTTTTCTATATATTTTCGGAGATACATTATCTTATCGAAGGGTTTCTCTTCATACAAAACATGAATAAAGCATGGAACTTCTGGTAAGAGAATGGTTATCACTCAAAAAGAGGACACAGAGAGATGCTCTTTGTGTTTGCAAAGAACAGAAAAAACAAAAGAGAAGTGCTATTAAATTTCATTAAAGTATCGAGATGATATAGTTTAGTATTTGACACGATCACACACAGAACTCAGATTTGACGCTTTAATGAAAATTCTTCGGTTAAATTCCGTGGTATTTTTTCCGATTGACGCATGAATGCTTCAAATCTACTCGGAATTGGTTTTAATTATTTCCTGCTATAGAGAAAATTATTTATTTTATAAAATATCTACACAATAACTTTTAAAAAATCACCGTGATGTTTTTGTTACATTCTATGGACAATAGTAGTTGAAAACTGTCTGTTTTTCAGAAAAAGTGCTTATTTTATTTAATAACGGGTAGGCCTCCTTTTGCTTGTATTACAGCTGCAACACGTCGAGGCCTACTTTGCGCAAGTTCTCTGTAAGTCTGGGAAGGAATAGCTTGCCATGTCTCTTGCAAGGCTGTGAGAAGAGATTGTTGTGAAGATGGGCGTGCGTGGCGGTGTCGTACTTGTTGCTCCAGTTTGTCGGATTAAGATCGGGGCTCTGAGCAGGCCAGTCAAGAAAATTCACCTCATTTTCAGTAAACCAGTACAGCACACGTTTTGCAATATGACATGGAGCTCGATCCTGTTGGAAGAAACAACCATCAAAGCCGTAGTATTGTCATACTGTAGGCAAAGCCGAATTACCCTTAACGTCGAGGTACACGTTAGCTTTCATGGTACCAGGTACATAAAAAATGAGCTGAGTTCTAATCAGGAAAACTACCCAAAACTAAGACGGATCCTTCTCCGAATTTCTGCAGTGACCAAATACTTTTGCCCATATAGTGTATATCTCACGCATTTTCTGTGAAATAATTCATTGTCAATATTGTAAAACAGTACTAAGAACATTTATTAAGGAAATGGCAAACGAATGAGAGGCATGTTGATTTAGTTTACTTATCGTTTGATCTTGATTTTGAGTTATCGTTTGATTATTCACATATTTATCACTTTAAATATTCGCTTCTACTAACAAATATATTTCATTATTGTTTTTAAAAACAGAAGATTATGGTATTAAGTTAGATCTGAGAAGTAATCTAAATTCGTAGGGATCAAGAGCAACACAAAACATAAATCGTACAGTTGAAATAAAATTACAGAAAACGTTCTATAAATCTCAATTGTGATCGATATTAAAAACTTAAAATTTCTTTAATAGCATGTTTATTTATATTTCAATCACAACACTCAAAGTAGTATATCCAATAACTGTAACTCATAATTTATTTTGAATCTTTGTCTGCATGACTGCTTTGTCTTAGTCATGGCTTGTCATGGCTGCTTTGACTTAGCGTTTTAAATTTACATTTATGTTCTGCATGAGTAATTTAAGCATAGCTTTATCAATCTTTTATCGAACATAAACTGCATTGAATTTGAAATGTAGAAATGTTTTGTTCATCCTTAGACTGAAGTAGCACAAATGTACGATGCAACTAGAGTGATGCTAGAAGCTTTCAATAGGCTTTTAAAGAAAAAGCCAGACATATTTCGAAATAACTTTCGACGAGGAGAAGTCTACAACAATGGTACGAAGGGAATCAACTGTCACCAAACACCTATCATGCCTTGGGAACATGGAGATAGAATAGCAAGGTTTTTGAAAAAGGTAAATGTTCGTAAAAATGTTGAATTCATGCACTCCAGCTCTTAAAAATGATAAGTAAAACAAAAGATTTTCCTTAGCCAAAGTAGTAGTCAAGCTTAAAAAAAACTCAAAATCTATAATACAGATGAAAAACATTTTAAGTTTTCGTTTTAGTGATTTTTGAAACTAAACGCTTGACTACTACTAAGCATTTGAAAGTGTGAGAATTTATGGGATTAAATCGAACAGATTAAGTACATATGAGTCTTCGAAATGATTCACATTCTTCAAAACCAAAGCAGTTTTGGAATTTAATTATTGCTGCTTTACCTTTAAAAAGTAAATTAAAACAACTACACCTGATTAACTTGGCATGTGTAGATATAATCGAAACAATTTTATTATGCCCCATTTTGAAAACTTTAATAACTTTTATGTTTAAAATATTACTATTTATAACACATACACTACGTATTCATAAAAAGCTTTGTTTTAAATACTTTAAAAAGGTACCGTAAATACGTCTTACTTTGTCCCACTTTTATATAAAACATTTTGTTTAATATTATGCTAGAAAATAACAAATAATAGATACTGAGCTCTTAAGGTAATTTTTAGATAGTTTAAACCTTTCTCTAAAAAATTGATGCAACAAATCTACTATTTATAATAATTTTTTGAAATTTATTTTTAATTTTTGCTAAAGTATACCATAAGGTAAGGGTAACTTTACCCCACATCAAATATATTCCTATCTTGAAATATTGTAAAACATACTTGGAGCATCAATACTCACTGGTTTTGAGGAAAAAGTACTCTTGTATATCAATACAAAAACAAACTGTATTTATTCTTAATTTACACTACTTTTTTGTCAAAAAAAATTTTTACAAATCAACAAAGAAAAAGACTAAATGACATCTAGTCTAATCAGAAGTCTTACATAGGTACCTAAGTATAATCTTTGTATCAATCTTTAATAACTTCAAAAGGTTCCTGGTTCGAATTAGGGTCCGGGAATGGATGTTAGTAAGTGTATGGTGTAGAGGCGGCTGGTGCACCTTAAATCTGTCGTGGCCGAAAGTCCTCATGTTGGGTTGGTGTGGAAGTTTGGAGAGTGGGGTGCCAGCTCAGATGTTGCTTCGTCATCTGACAGTGGTTCAAAATTACAAGGTGTTGTCCTCGGATCTTTCCCTTAAGGGACTGATCCCGGACCGTCGTCAATAGCTCGTTGTGTAGCTCTAGTATGATGTTAACTAAAATTACCTTGCCTTTATAACTTCAAAAACAACTTTAAATTATTGGCTATACAATATTTACAGAAAAAGTTCCTTTATTCAATAATTTTGGAGGCCTTATCACAAGTGCGATATCAGATCATTTGTAGCAAAGGATTTCCTTTTCTGTTGGCCTGTCACATACTTCCACGACTTTTTTTTAGTCTACATACAATCCACAATAGCTCCAGTTTCTGCTACACTCATATCCAGTCCTGGAAAATGTTTTCCCTTCCAAGCAACTACTACAAAATTTCCTTCATCCAAAGTGTCCTTTAGATATTGGGTTTCGATAGATTTTGGTGGAGTTGATTCCAATGGTTCATTTTCCTCAACAAACTTGTCAGTTTTACCACTACAAGTTCCCAGCGTTGTCTCAAGCATTTTCCGTTTACGAATCTTTGTAGCCTGTGATTCAAACACTTCCTCATTCGAAGTGAACACCAAATCACTGCTGAAATTTTGAAATACTGTAAGTGTCACATACTTCTTCAGATGATAAGTCCTGATGTTTTTTCTGCCTCTTCTGTCGTTATTTCTTACGCTTTTTTTTAGTGGATTCCACTTCTTGTGGTTGGATCAAGTAAAACATGATGTGATGACATTTATTTAGTGATGCTTTGATGACATTCCATGACATTTAGTGATGCTTTGGCCAGCTTGCACAGTTAGGTTTTTTTCTGGAGCTTAGGGATTTCGCAACTTTACTCCTTTTTCCGGGAGAGAAAGAAATCAGTCTCCAACCAGTTCTAGGTCAACTGCTGCATTTTTATATGGGAGGCGTTTTAATATTTCTTCTTTGTTAAGTGGGTAAATTCCTGACTTTCTGAACCCAGATCTTAAGTTGGATGAAGTGATTTCTTCCAGTGAATCCAAAGTCGTCTTTAATAGCCTAGATTAGAAGTGTTAGGGCAAAGTTTCAACGGTCTTTCCACACTCAGTTTGTTTCCGCTATTCAATTGTTTGCTTCCATTTATTTTTAATGGTCTAAGGTAATCCACATCTAATTGCTGCGTTAAGTGGCTTGAATTTGGCGGTAAACAAACAAAATTAATATTGTTCTCTTCATATAGTCGAATAATACTAATGCTCAAGTGAAAGCTCATATTGTTCCCGAGAGAGAGATATTACTACGTTTCCCCCTCTTTTTTTATTTAAATCAGGAAGATGATGCGATGTGCAAGCTATACTTTGAATGCCGGCAGGTCAATCCACCTACGCCGGGTCATATCCGATCTAGCTCCAATAGGTCCACTTTCGGTCCAGGTAGTCCATAAATGTCCAGCCTTATAAATGACATAAGGCGCAAGTGGCTCTTCAGCAGCATTAGCACAGAACATGACTGTTATGCTTGATTTCGTTAAAGTCATTATTTTCTCTGGGTACTTATAACCCTTACGACAAATGATCTTCTTCCACCCGGGGCCATCCGTCATGTTTGTTTCTTCACAGTTATATACGTTGTTGGATGGTACATCCATCAAAACTACTACTAGATTGCTAATACACACACTTATTGTCTCCTAAGTAACTGCGACTCGTACACTTTTAATGTTGTAAGCAAACCTCTTTGTTAATATAGGATGTCTAGCTAAAAAGGATTATGCCTAGTCACGTCCCGGCTAATTGTCTTTAAAAAGTCTTTCAATTTGTCCTTGCCTAGTGAAATAACCTTTAACAATGAAACGTAAATCAAATTTGGGGAAGCCAAATTTACTAAGCTTTTCTACGTGACTTGCAAATCCCTCGTTCCTCCTATTCACTTAAAAATATTTGGAGGAACACAGGTGAAGAGGTATGCTGGTTCTTCAATTTACTTTTGATAGTGCTCCGGCTTAAAATGTGCCTCAGCCTGCCTTTGGAGTCATCTCGTCTGATCTAACAGCTTCCAAGTAATCGTTAATTTTAGCTTCCGTATAATCATGGTATATTCTGCTCCCAGGTTACCTCTTTTATTTTGATGGCATACTTTTGGACCTGGAATAAAAACATAGTATTGACAACTCACATAATACATAAAACATGTTAACAATTGTTTAAATGCCATTTCAAGAATTTTTGCTTGTTTTTATTTTAGTATGCCATTATAAGGGCTACTTTTGCCCTATTTGGGGGGAACAAAGTAATCCGTGATTTTGGATATAGCAGCACTATTTTTTTATTTATGCATATAACCAAAAAATCTTGATAGTTGAACTAAAACATATTATACATTCTTAATCAGGATGATATTGGCCTTAAAATTTGGTGCTTACCTAAACTATAACACGTACTTGATTTCTTGCACAAACGGAAGTTTGACATCAACAAAACACGTATATTTAACAGATTTGGGAAAACAGTACTGATTCAACCTAACGTTAAACATTAGAACTCTATTGAAGGTGGGCTTGCCTAAATACACTCATTGCCATAAAAATGTGCGCACAAAAAAGAAATTGTCGTATCGTAACGAAACTTGGCATGAATTTAAGTGTGTGGCAGATATGCAAATGATTAGAAATACATCTTGATTGTGCATTGCATAATGCCACCAGAAGGCCTTGAACTACGTTCTCTCTAGCGTATAAAAAAGGTTCGCAGAAGATTTTGCTTGTACTTAATATGTTGCAGAGGGATGCTGTTTCATTAGCAATGCAGTTTGCACCACCATCCAAGACAGTATGACCAGTCGTCAGAGTTCGAGAGGGGAACAATAATCAGGATGATGGAAGCCTGGTGGTAAGCTTGGCGAGAAACCCGCCACTTAAGCCAATCTGACTTTGTTGTGAGGAGGTGTTGGGACCAGGGGATAAGTGAGAGATCACATAGACGGTGGCCAGGCTCAGAACGTCAGACCAATAGCCGAGAAGACCGTTACATCACCCACACGCATGCACAGCGTCAACTGCATCATTGTCCGCTATCCGTACACAGGCATAACCTTCACTACAGGCCCCCGTGTACGTACCGTCGCGAGGCGCCTTGCTGAAGGACATTTGATATAGCGGTGCCCATTACGTGTGCCACCAATGATCCACTCATCGTCGACACCGTTTGGAATGGTGTCGAGCTCGAAGGGATTGAAGAGCAACGGAATGGAACCAGGTGGTCTTCAGCGACGAATCGAGATTCAATTTGGTCAGTGAGGACAACCGTATACGTGTGTGGAGGCCCCGTGGTGAACACCTCAATCCTGTCATCGCTTTACAGTGGCACACCGCACCCACAGCTGGTGTGATGGTATGGAGTGTCATCGCTTACGACACACCTCTAACATTCATCCACGGCACCATGACAGCCCAGCGGTACGTTCGTGACATCCGTCAGCCACTCATGGTAGGGCTTCCAGAAGGCATTTTTCCACAGGAAAATGCTCGACCAGACACAGCAAGTGTGTCAGAAGTATACCTCGGCCACGTTAACACCCTTCGCTTGCCTGCCCGATACCCAGACTTCTCACCAATCGAGCAAATCTTAGATCACTTGGGACGGCAAGTTGGCAGCCTAGGAGTTTGATTGAACTAGAGATGCGCTGACAGCAACTTTGGAATGAGATAACGTAGGACGCCATACGGAACCTGTATGCCTCAATGCCCATCCGTATAGCATCTTGTATTGTACATCTAGAACCTCCATTCATATGAAGTTTTTCCTGTGACAAATTATCCTTTTGCTTCGATTTTGTAATCACTTACTTATATCAAAGTTATACTCACATGTATAAAATTTCGTTCCGTTCGGACAACTCTTTCTTGGTGCGCAAATTTTTATGACAATGAGTGTAGTACTGCGGTCTAGCGGAATTGCCGTTTACTATGCGAACCTGAAGCAATCAGCTTGTAGCACGTATGGATCAGTTATCTTTTCGTTTTGGGACAAAGTACTACCCCAAGGCCAAATCAGCCCGTATTTACGTTATTTCATACAGCAAAAATCCCGTGTATTTTATAAGCATACTGCCTTTTAAAAATTAAGAATTAAATGGTAAATCTAAGATAAAATTCTTAAAATTCACCACAGTGATTAATTTTAAATTTCCGAATAAATTATATAATTTAGTTCATTTATTCAAATTATAAAATAAAATAAAATACAGTAATGTTTATCCCCCTTAAATGATTACTTCACACCTAGTTCATTTGGAAAAAGATAATTAGATATTGAATGGATAGGCCAAGTGAGTTTTATTATGTAATGTAAGTCTTTAACTTTGATGTAAGCTTTGCATCTTTAATTCAGCCTTTCAATCCAGATGGCAATACCTGCCATACCTCTTAGAGGCTAATCCAAAGATATCCCAAATATTTTCGATTGAATTGAGATCCCAGCAATATGCTGTCCGCTCATGAATAGAATACCATCGCTCTTCCACAAACTTTGTTTTGTATCGACGAGCATTATCGTCCATCAAAAAGACATCTGAGCCGACTGCTGGAGCATCACGTAGGGCTCAAGAACTTGGTGATGATACCTTTCGACCGTCACGATATCGCCTGTGAACACGTGCAGCACGGTATGGTGTCCCAATGAAAATCCTACTGGCATCATCACACTAGCGCGACGAACGGAATTGTGTTGAACGATTATATAGGGCCAGTTTTTGATCCCTCCAGATCCGCACGAGTTTAATCGACTCTAATGCAAATCTTGATTAATCAGTGAGGAGAACTTTCGACTCGGATCCAAGAAGTATCCTACTTCAATACCGTTTTTTTGGCATTCGGGACCATAGGGACACAAACACGGAGTTTATTGACCTTTTATGTGTTGACTTCCCATTACAGTTACTGAGGAATATCAACCGTCTCCCAGATATAGTTCCAAGCACTCGGACACCTAGTGCTGAAGCCCAGCGATGTGTTTGCCAGTAGTGCTGTGAATGAATCATTGGATGATGCAAACCTAGGAGTCCGAAAACGAGTCTCCGGAAGACTGTTCTGTTTATTTTCAATTGTTTCCACAGACAAGAAAGGGCGGAATGATTCGCGGAAACGAAATTTGCCGCTTCATTAACGAACGGACTGACAAGCCCTCAGCAACACGCCGACAGTGAGAATCTTCTTAACTCTCTTTCTCCAAAACAAAATAAATAAAATCAATATTTAAGATTAGCAAACAATTTTCTCCGAGCATTCAAATTCTTGAATAAGACTAATTTGCATTGTCTGCCCAGTTTGCACATTTGACGTGGAACCTATGCTGTTTGGCAGGTAATTTCGAATTTGCATATCCTGTTTTACGACCATAGTAAGTTTCGCCCAGTAAACACTATTTGATGATTTGCATTCAGTGCTTAACTTTCGAAAGGCAGTATAAGTTGTGAAACCAATATGTTCTGAAATTAACTTCCTGTCTCTTATTATCTAGACGGATATATCTGGATTAACAGGAAACATCACGTTTGATGACTTTGGATGGCGGAAGAATTTTACTGTAAACATAGTTGAAATGTCAATGAATAGTGAAATGGTGAAAGTAAGATATCGATGTTAGATTTCTAACAAACTTATTTCATATATCAGTTCTTTGAGTATGAACTTTCGAAATATATTTTTCATATTTCATGTGGTATTTCTTATTGTTTGAACCTACTGTCATTAAATTCATTGGCATGTAGTTCTAAATTAAAACGTAATAGACATTTTAAAATGTTAAATAAAGATTTTTGTACTGTAAAAATATATATTTATTACTAATGCAAAATGAATGTGAAGTGATTTTTGTAGTCTTCGATGTTTTTTTAAGTTTTAAACTGTTTAAGCTGTTTTCTGAATGAAACAATTTATGGGGCTATTTGCTCTTTTAGGTTGCACAATGGTCTGACACAGATGGACTTCAACAAATCCCACCTAATTACAAAAGAATACCTCAAAATACAGGGTTTGAAAATAAAACTTACGTCGTTACAAGTATACTGGTATTTATAATGTTTTTGTTTTTCTAACACATTGATAGATTTTTTATCTTCATACATTTTGCCTGATTATTTATCAATGCTTAACTTATCTATGAGCTACTTTATTAGTGGTTGGAAATATGTAAACTTATTTCTGGAACATCGTTATCTATCTCATGTTTTTTCAAAGGCAAACAATTTTATAAAATTGAAAAATATATATTTTGTAATGTAGCCTTGAAAATTTGAATTGTGTATTTTGTTAGCATTCCGGGTACTCAAAACAAATATTTGAATAAATTTAAACTGTTGATACTCATTTATGGAAATTACGTAATGAACTGGAATTGGAATTAATTTAGTGCCATTCATATGCGTAGTACAAATATTTACATGAACATATTTCCAAACTTTTCATGAAACAAATATTTTATATTTGTAAAAATATAATATACTTTTAAATAATTAGTGCAAAATTCATTTTGGTATAGTCCCAAATGTACCGCGTTTTAACAGCAGCTTCACTCAATCGAGAAGTATATATATGCACAATAAAACCTTATGTCATCAACATACCTTTTCACAAATAGTGTGTTCAAGTAACGGCAAACATTTTCAAGGGAACAATAAAACACCCAAAAGAGACGATGCAAAATGTTTTCTATTATTTAAAACGTTAAGAGTTACCTTCGAAACAAATCGATAAAGACAGAATACCGAGAAAGAAAAACGGCTTCAGTTCTTCATTAATTCTAAAGTGACACAAGCTCTACCTGTAAAAGCATCAGCTTCAACTAGTCTCAATACGTTCTTTATTCAAAGACCGAAAATAAAAACACGCAACAGCTGCACTTAAGGAAATTGTACTAAATGTGCTGAGAAGAGTGCATTTTTGTAAGTGGTATTTTGAAATACAAGAGTTTGCAATTGTTAGATGCCTGAAAAATAAGTGTTAAAATATTCAACATTCTTAGCTAAACTATTGGCTTTAAATTTTTAAATATTGGCGTTTCTGCATTGAACTGAAAAGAGAAATAACGATCTGAAATACATGCACATATTATTGTATAATTAATCTTAAATAATTGTTTGAGACACGAAGAATAATTAATTACGTCCTGTAAATCTAATAATTCCCTATGTAATTTGCATAAAATTTGTAATAGTTAAAAAAATCGATTGGAGCATTAGAAATAATTAACATCCCTGTCTTCAAATTAAGAATGTAAGGGATTAGACATATAAAACTCGGATATTTCTTCGATGAATTCTAAGGCTAGTTCAATAGGTATAGAACTAGGTGTGAATTATTGGTGCAATTCTTAGCAATAACGACAGTTTTGAAAATATATTATTTGATAACTTTAAACTCGAACTCAAATTTGAATTTAATCACATTAATAATAGCATCAGTGGAATAAAATGGAAGCATCAACTCATTTTGGAGATTATTTAAAAGTAGGTTCTGTAAGCTGCGGGATCATTTCTTTTTCATTGAGATCATCACATTGTACTTGCCTCATACCTTTTGTACGGTTTTAAAAGGTCAGTATTTCAAGACTCAAAGGGTTACTCAAAGCAGTATCAAGATAAATAATAATGTTGATAAATTTCAATAAACGATGGAAAAGAAGCCATCAATAAATCTACTCCCTATTATAACATTTACTATCCTTCTGTCAATAGGAATATCCCGAAACTCAGGGTTTACCTACTGCACTAGAAACCTGAATTTTAGGAGCAGTAGATTCGATTTCTCCTTGGATATATTTCTCTTCTGTGTCACTAAGGTTTTCTGTGTACCCATTTAATCGACCTTGTTTGACGCAGTTTGGCCAGATACGTATGATCATTTCACCACAAAACCCAACCAAGCGCCGAAAGCAAAATAATCGCACTTTGTACAATTCCTTTCCATAACTGTAATATACCAATTTTTTCCCCAAATTTTTTTTTTAAATGCTTATGTGAACTTTTTGTGCAGTTAAAGTTGTTTACCATTGTAAATTTTTTTTAGTGTTAATAATAATTACTGTTGATGTTTCTATCATACCTAGGAAGAACCTTATTTGATGTTCAAAAAAGCTGAAGATGGTCAAATACTAGAAGGAAATGATATGTTTGAAGGATATTGTAAAGATTTGGCTGATCTAATAGCAGACAACTTGAAATTTAGTTTTATTATTAAACTGGTAAATGACTCATCTTATGGTGGTAAAGATCCAACTTCTTCAGTTGGATGGAATGGCATGGTTGGAGAACTAATCAGAAAGGTAAGATTACAGTAAAAGAAGCTGGAAATTTTTGCTATCGCCATAAACTGATTATAACGTACCAGAAATGTCAATAATTCGGTCATTTTCTAGTTATACTTTTAATAGTGATATTTCTATAGAGAAAGGCATGGATTTTTTAAACTCTACTTTTCTTTCAGGATGCAGATATGGCCATAGCACCTCTAACAATAACATCAGCAAGAGAAAATGTAATCGATTTTACGAAACCCTTCATGTCCATGGGAATCAGTATTATGATCAAGAAACCTATGAATCGGTTACCAGGTGTATTTTCATTCATGAATCCACTCTCAGAAGAAATCTGGATGTGCATCATTTTTGCTTACGTGGGAGTTTCTGTTGTTCTATTTCTTGTAAGTCGATTCTCGCCTCATGAATGGAGATACGAAGATAACTTTATGGGACCATCAGCGTCGAATGATTTCTCTTTGCATAACAGTCTTTGGTTTTCTTTAGGCGCCTTCATGCAACAGGGTTGTGACATTTGCCCCAGGTACGAGAGAACTTTGCGTCAGGCACCATTGTGATACTAAACAACTTTTTACAAGCAGTAATGTATGTGAAAGGTCTTTTAGCTAGCACATAACAACGACGCAATTATTCATTCTTCCTATATATACATACGTACATGCTTTTCAAGGAAGCAAATGTTTCTCTCAAATGTTTTCAACCTTTAGTTCAATCACGATGTATAAACCAATTCAAATGATAACGTTAGCAAAGCAGAATTTATAAACCGTATATAATTCCAGCTTCTAAATACTGTGGACATTTTTATTATCTGTATTTACGCATCTAGTTCTAATACAAACTGACACTACATACATACACATCTTATAGTTTTATTAAACTCCGGTGATTTTGTCTGTTCATTTACCTGTGCTGCATATATTTTAAATGTTATCAGTGTTGAACTCAATTTTGTGATGTATAAGAATATGTATACGCAGCATAGTACTACAAAACAATCTTGGGGAAACATTACAGAAAACTCACGATAACAGAAAACTCAATGGACAACGTTGTACGAATGAAAAAATGAAAAAAACATTGGTGAAGGTTTCATAATCTTTCTTTGATATTTGAATCCATTGTTTCCTTTAAAACTAGAACAATTTTCTTTACGTAAAATCATATACGATAATCTCTAATTATTAATAAAATCGAAGTTAAGATTTGGCTTATTCAAGACTTGAGTAAAGATTAGATTTAAAATTGTACTATAATTTAAAAGTTGAGAGTCATGAAATTTAGATGCCTTTTTAAGGTTTTAGTTTTCGTCCAGATTATGCGATGAACTTAAATAACTCTAATTTGGAAAAATTCAACTGAAGACGTTTCCTATTGACTGAAGAAAATATCAGTTTATTTTCTTAGCATAATAATTTATATCGAGAACAATTAAATATATTTAAGAAATTTTGAAAATGTTAAGATCGTTTTCAAATGAAAGTAGTATTTGTCTTTAATTCTACTGTAATTTTAAAAAGAAAGAATTGATTTATTTTAACGATTACCAATAGCAAAAATGCTTAGTTTCATTATTGTAAAAATTGAATTCCTAGAACATTTTTACTTTTCATTTCAATTTCCTGGAAGATTTTAAGAGTGCTTGTATCGTTATTTTAGCCATTTTCCTTTCAATATAATTGTATGTTGATGAGTGATTAGTTTTGTGAGATTCATCACTTTCTCAATGTATTTGGGGCAGACGTCACATTCAATTGTTACGTGTTGACGTCTTGAGAAGACTAAGAATGTTGCAAACTCTGATGCACTCAGCATTCTGGAAAGAACCAAACCTTTGCTTGATTGTTCTCAAAAACAACAGGTAGCTCTGCAACAGGTATTTTATTCACATTCGTTTTAATGGATCCAAATTAGGATGGATGAACTTCAATGGTAAGTTGAACGTTTTGAGTTTCATATGGCCTCACAAGAGAAATATTGCTAGGTAAGTAAAACATAAGGTCAAATAAGCTAAGCGATTTGGTAACACATTTTGATACAAATTTCTCTACTGAAGAATATAAATAAATTATTCTACTCAATTCGGAATTCTTCAAAGCCCAATTTAATGTCTAATATATACATATATGCTCTGAGTCAAATTTTCCATACCATATTAGTAGGTTAAATATAATGCTAAACTAAGTATTCTCTCTTTTTTATAGAAATGTAGACCAAAATGAAACTTTGATTATATCACCGTTGTTTTAGGCATCGGTTTACAGCTAAGAAAAACATTTAAATTTTGTAACCTTATTTCATTTGTAAAACATATTTTACTATTTTATTTAAAATTCGTTTTGTAAAGGCACGTGCATTGGTGATTGTTTCTGTTCTGTGGATTACAAACAGGATAGTTCTTCACAAACAGTCGTCAGTTGGCCCATTATAGTGCCAAAATACGAAGAGGTCAATGATTGGGAATTAGAAATAACATTTTAAAAACCATTAAGTTCTAAAAAAGTAATTACCTATATTATTGCTAAAATTCTAAAATTATCGAACATAATGCCTTGTTAGAAAAAATTACCAAAAGAAAATACGACTAAAACATTATGTATCAACCATAAAATATATTTCACATTATTAATATTATAATAAAATAATATATTTCTTATAAATCTTTTAATCAAAAAGATCTACAATGTTTGGGAATTTTTAATTAGATTTGAATTTTTGTCAACGTATTTCCCATAAAACGATTTGAATTAACTATCATTTAATGTTAATTACTATACATAAAAACATTCTAGTTTCTCTTTAAAATCACTATCGAAAATTGAACTAATATATTAATACAGCATTATATTAGCATTCCGATGCGCCATTAAAATTCATCAGTGCCTAATAGTGCGATAGAATTTTTTGATTTTGATACTTTCATTTTCTATATTATAAGGTCTGTAGTTTGAGCTGAACATCTGAATTCTGGACATATATAGTTTAAATATTACCATTTCATCAAACACTTATGTAAAACTTCATTTTTAGTTATTCTGTTCACTATGTTTAGTTGCAAAAGGTTCTTTTTAAACTTATTTAAATAAAACAATGTAGAAAAAAGAAACAAAATTTAAAACTCCTTTTAGCACTTAGTTAAAATGGATTAAAAGGTGGCTGAAGGTTTCTCGTCGTTAGAAGAAAATTGACTAGATCTTGATCTCGTCATCATAAAAAAAACAGTAATGATGACATGGATGATTGATGAAGAGATTACTTGCCATTAGCAAAATTAGTCAGATGTTGATGGACAAGATATCGCGTTGAAATCACTTGGAGGATTAAGAGGAAAACTGTTTATAGAGGAATAAAGTTAGTGTAAACTCTAGGATTTTGCAAAATATTTAAATAAAAATGCTTAGTAACGCAAATATGATGCAAGTTTAAATTCCAACATAAATCAGAACTACTGTAAAAGATGTAAATAAATTATTAAAACGGGTGATATATATATAATGAAAATTTTGAAATAGCTAAAACAAAACTTATGCTTCGGATGCGCATCAAAGCTTGCATTTTGGGGTCTACGTTGAAATAGGTATGCATATTTTTCTGTGTTAATACTTGTTGAGAACCATTACTATATTAAACTTCTAGATTTCTAAGATCGAACAACGTAATTTTAAAATTTAACAGCGCATCATTTTGTTTAGTATCAATTTAAAGATGCACACTTAAAATATATTTTTTCTTTCAACACTGTGATAGAATCGTATGTATTTGACCAATCAAAGGATGATAAAAACCTCCCAACTTTCAAATATTTTTATCAGCTTTTTATGATGCATCTGCAACAATGCATTGACGTGATTAAATACACGTTTTTAACTGATGCTCCAACCATTTAGCTACATATGCGTAATATACTTTAGTAATTTCTTAACGATTTAGGTAGAACATACATGTACTACACCCATACAACCTAAAAGTAAGTACTTTATGTGCAATTTGCTCACAAGAATTATCATATTTGATTTATAATATATAGGTGAAAACGTGTTATGAACAAAATTTTGGCATGTTTCTGCATTGTAATTATACATCTTGAATAAACAGCCAAATTGACTTGAGAGAAATAGAAACAGAAACAATGAGAAAAATAAATAATTTCGTTAATATAAATAATGAATAATTCATGGAAAGACACATACTTCCCCAACATGGTTTATTTGAATAGGAATTTTATATTGTACGAAATTATTGTAGAATAGGGATTGTATGTGAGAGTTGAAGTGACAGAAGATAATCTCAAACAAGGATAGCAGGTCAGGTACTTGTATTTTTAATAAAATAATTTTTAAAGATAAATAAACTTTATATTTTATTTTCGTTTGAATAATCCCTCTTAATATAGGCTGTGACCGAATTATGTTAACTTTCATTTTGACTGACGCATTATCTGTCACAATCTTTGTGACTATGTATCTTCTAGAATTACACCTGCAGCTTCAAGTGTCCTAGAAATTTCATGGTTTCCATCTCCAAAAAACAGGCTTCATAGATTATACTTTATTATGTTCAAGTGTGATTATATCTAGCTTAGTTTTGAAGCATCTAAAAGCGAATTAGTACTACCCCAAATGAATATCTTGTAATGTTTGTGTTGATAACTATTGAATACTTCAATTTATTTAAATGTGTTTTGAAGACGATTTGATGTACTAAGGTCCAAGTTTCTTTCCCGCTCTTGTTAGAAATGAATTGGTAGCTTTATCTATGCCTGCAGTTAAAATTGTGCAGCCTCTAACGTGATCTCCAGCAATCCTCATAGAAAAGCTGTTGATGCCTGATATTTTGAAATGCTTAAATATGAGTGTCGCTGGTCATTAAATTTTAAAATTAAAAACTTTTTTGTGCAAAATTGCAGTCGAATCTGTGTAGGGAAAAAACAGAAACTACATTTTCTCAAATTTAGACCATCTTAAGGATTTCAAAAAATTATTATTCTTAATTATATAGAAAAGATAATTAGAGAGACAGAGAGAGCATTTTAAAAGTGTATTCAAATAAGGGTAGTTGCATTGAAAAATAAAAATTATCTGATTTTATTACCTCTATAATACCTCGAGTGGCGCTGAATATTCATTTCTATAATTTTAAAATTAAAAACTTTTTTGTGCAAAATTGCAGTCGAATCTGTGTAGGGAAAAAGCGGAAACTACATTTTCTCAAATTTAGACCATCTTAAGGATTTCAAAAAATTATTATTCTTAATTATATAGAAAAGATAATTAGAGAGACAGAGAGAGCATTTTAAAAATGTATTCAAATAAGGGTGGTTGCATTGAAAAATAAAAATTATCTGATTTTATTACCTCTATAATAACCTCGAGTGGCGCTGAATGGCCAAAAATGGCCTAGCGCCATGTAACCCATCCTTGGTGTGGAACCTTTTGGACCTACTGCCTTGTTCATCTGATCCTATAACTCAGCTATTGTTAGAAAATGCGATTGAATATTCTATTGCGAGAAGTCAAACAACAAATTTATTTTTTGGTCAATTGAAATGGAACTGCAAACGCGTATTATTTCCAGAGAAGGCGATATATTGAAAATTAATGTAATTTGCCTTTGTATGATTAATGTATTAGTCTCCAAACCCCAAATTTTACTCTTCAAATACATCCTTATTTTTGAAATACGAGGGTAAGTCCTTATTTTCTTAATTATCCTTGTATATCACTTTCTTCATAATCCGAGAACTCGATTGCGGTTTTGAAAATTTTCATTTCTATAAAATAAAAACTAAATGATTGTTATTCATAATTATCAGTAATGTCAGATACCAAACCATCTTTCAAGCTGTCTTATGCCCTGTTGTTTTTCTGATTCATATTACTCAAAATGTACTTGAATATCATCATTCATGTTGTTTTATGCCCTGTTGTTTTTCTGATTCATATTTCTCAAAATGTACTTTAATATCATAATTTCTTTCTTGGTAATAGAATCTGATTAATTGTATGTGTAACAACTTATAATAACTGTGCCAGCACTGAGGCATCTAAGACTTAAAACAGGTCTTAAGCCAGACACTAGCACGTCGTGAATGCCCTGTTGTTTTTCTGATTCTTATTACTCAAAATGTACTTGAATATAATCATTTATGCTGTTTTATGCCCTGTTGTTTTTCTGATTCATATTACTCAAAACGTACTTTAATATCATCATTTACTTTCTTAGTAATAGAATCTGATTAATTGCATGTGTAACAACCTATATTAATTGTGCCAGCACTGAGGCATCTAAGACTTAACTGGTCTTAAGCCAGAAACTAGCACGTCACGAATAATTTTACAGATGGAGACATATCACTATAATAACCAATGCAGTACAATTTCGTGCTAAATACAGTAAATGTATACAATATATAGCTATCAAATGCATTCCACTCGTGTGGTTTACCAATGATGATGTTGTTAAATTTGTATAAGGCATGAAAGGGCACTAGCGTATCATTCATATACTCCTGAAAACCTGCATTCTCTGATAAAAATAATTGCAATTCGGAATATTTGGGTGACCAAAAAACTAGTATCAAAAACGGTAATTTTTTAACGTCAATCTGAGTGGGACATTGGTTTGTATTTTAATGCATTGAGTCTCACCAATAAGGCGAACCAGACAATGTTCGATCCTTTCAGCCTATATTGGTTTTACTATGATTGATTAATGGTGTTTATCCTATACACAATGGGTACTTTCAGCTCATAGACTTTTCCCTCCTATCTCCAATTGAGGCCAACATCCAGTCAAGCTAATGTGCGCAGTGAGTCTCTGAGCATGGTCTATAAATCATTCCTAATTTCCCTGCCTTTGTAACAGACTGCCATCGAGCTCCAAGACAGGGTTTAGGTCATACATACAAGCCCTCGAGGTCACAACTCTTTTAAGTATGTACGGACCTCCCAGACCGAGGTGATGTCTTCTTTTCTCATTGGGTTTACTGTCTTATTAAACACGAAATTCGAATTCCCGAGATTCCCAAGCTATATTTTCTGATTTTTATCCCACTACTCTTCCCAATCCCTCTTTTTTCCCCTTTCACGACATTGGTTTGTTGGACGTTGTCTTGCGTTTGACCCAATATTGCCCTTGAACCATAAAACTTCAAAGCAGCCAACCATTTATACTGTGTCCAAGATTGGACTCAATTGCGCATATCGGACTCTTTTTTTTCTTTTAGTTTAGAGCCCCAAACAATTTAATTCTATCCTCTTAGCGTAAATGAGAATGGCAAATTGAGTTTATCTTACAGGTTGTGTAAAACTAAGCATAAAATTTGCTTTCGAACAACGTTGGCGTCTGATGTTTTCAATGTTGCACTGAGCTACTTTTGAAAGAGATCTTTAATCATTACATTCAAAACTGATACTCTTCGATAATTGGGAAAAAAAATCATCTCACACTTTTTGAATAATAATGCGTTAAGCATAATACAGGAGAAGTTCACTAAATTAAACGTATATTAAAAGTTTAGGACGTTGTGCATTTTTTAAATCTTGTTCATTTTTCTTCAAATCAATACATTCAATGTACAATTTCTTTCAATTAACCTTTATACATTTTCACTCAATAAAAATACTTTGTAAATTTCATGTATCGCAAGTAAAATTAGTGCGAACATATTGTAAACTATAAATATTTGTATCAAGCTATTGTCAGTTATAAATTGCAAGACTTCGTCCCTAGGTCAATTGCCGGACGAATCGTTGGAAGTGTCTGGTGGTTTTTCACTCTTATAATCATTTCATCATACACTGCTAATTTGGCAGCTTTTTTGACAGTAGAGAGAATGGTTACACCAATCAATTCCGCTGATGATTTAGCGAAGCAAACAGAAGTGGAATATGGGACCCTCATACACTCATCAACACAAGAGTTTTTCAGGGTGAGTAATATCAGATATTGATCAGAAATAAATGTGGCGTGTTGAAATTCTATATGAAGTGAAGCTACCCACATGAGTTTACTATTTTTACGTCCGAAACAGATTTCGTTAACAACAGAACTATTATTTTTACTGTGTAACATATTCAGAGCTCACGATCAATGAATGGATCAATACAAGTCTCGTTTTCATTTCGAGTTACATTATTTTCAAAAACAATGAAGTCTTATTTTTTGACAAAGGATACGTTAAATTTTAGACGTCGTTAATGTATATCTCTAGCTCTGAATCCATAATTTAACAGAAGCAATGAATATATTTTTATCGTCTCTTAAATAGCATGTTCTTGGAATTGGATAGGGACAAATAAATTATGTGCAACACTTTTTATCATACTTTTATTGATAATTTTTGTTTGCAGTAGGTATTCTTCAAATGATTTATCCTTAACATTATTCAATTTCTTTCTATTCAGACTGTCTGAAAAGTCTTAGATTGAAGTAAATAATGTCCCTTATCCCATTCGCTAAAACGTACGTGTTACCAATGTACAAATATAGAACTGTATAACCTAATAAAAGCCGACCAACCGGTATAGTGGTTAAGGTGTTAGCCTCTAGATCGGAAGGTCCCCGGTTCGAATCCGGGTTCGGGCATGGATGCTTGTAAGCGTATACCAGCTTAGGTGTTGCTTCGCCATCTGAACATGGTTCAAAATTACGATGTAATTGTTAGGGGCAATGATGGCCCTCCCACTGGGTGCTCCTTCACAAGTGGCCATCACTTCCGGCCTTGTAGTGGCCAATGACTTCGGTCAAAATGTGCCCGCCATTAGAAAAAAATAATAATAAAAAAAAAGTAACCTAATAAAATCATTGAATTAAGTCTAGAAACACATCTTTATACAGTTTTTCAATTCATCATACACGTATAATGTCGCATTAGCTACGGAGAATCGGAAAGTTGCATCCATTTTTCTTTCTTGGCATGACCATCCGACTGTAAATTCGGTTATGGATGAAATCCCAAAATAAATCGAAATGTCCCTCCATCTCTATCAGCCCTTAACCTTTGATATCTGATACATCGCATTTTCTTCTCATCTTATTTTCTACCTCTGCGTGAGGTTCTCTTTTTTCACGCAAGATATTACTTGTAATCTAAAAATCTTTACCAAGGCCCAATCGCTCATTTCTCAACTCTAGGCAGGATAAGTCGCCAACGTCTCTGTCACAAAAAAATCATGTAAGCATTTCATCAGCAAAAGTAGGAAAGAGATGATTAAAGGACATCTATATAGATGTTAAATGAAACAATTTCTAGATTGGGTAAAAGTAAAGCTCTTTATCTCTTTTTACACTTATGTTTCCTAAAAAATTATAAGCTTACAGACAAAATGAGTAATTCTTTTATACTTAGTCTCTCTCTACCTTGGTAGACTTACGTTTATGCTGAATTTAAATGATGCCATAGAGTTAGATTAGTATTGTATGTTCTTCAAGAACCGAGTTCCATATTTAAATTCGAAATATTTTGTAATGACATAGCTTCTGGTAACTTACTTCCCTGTTGAGGAAAGCTAATGCCTTTATAAACGGTAAAATATATTTAAGGAGTCAGGTTTCTTAAATTACATATACACAACATCAAATATCTGATATGAGATTGAACTCAATTCTTAGGC
Organism: Metellina segmentata; assembly: GCA_947359465.1. Taxonomy (NCBI): domain Eukaryota; kingdom Metazoa; phylum Arthropoda; class Arachnida; order Araneae; family Tetragnathidae; genus Metellina; species Metellina segmentata. The sequence continues at coordinate 104,670,065 of OX375872.1, read as the reverse complement.
AAATATGAAAAATTATTTCCACTACTTTTAAACATTCAGCATAAAATTTCGAAGTAATAGCGTGTTTTTTGTTTTTTATGAGAATTTTTACACTGTCGCTTCGTCATATTTATAGTCACAAATTAACCGGCCAGGATTCTTCATACCAGCCTTTCAAAGCTTTCCTATTTACAAAAGCTTGTAGCGTCACTTTAAAATCATATTTAAAAAGGTAATTGGTAATTATTTGTTAACGTCGTACTAGAGCAACACAACGGGCTATTGACGACGGTCCGGGATCAGTCCCTTAAGGAAAAGATCCGAGGACAACAACTCGTAATTTTGAACCACGGTCAGATGACGAATATATTTAAAAGGGATAAAAACATATCTTAAATAAGTTACATGACCATTACTAAAGATGAAAATCGATAATAAAATACGCAGCAGCTAATTTTGGATTCATATTCAACAATCACCACTTTTATTGAACAAAACAGCAGTCCGAAACGTATTAATATACTAAAACACATTACACATAACTGTTTGAAATAAAAGACCGGCATAGATACATAATAACGGTGCAGTTGCGAATTTCTTGGGTAGATAAGTAATAACATTTAGATTCAGTTGAATAATTTTAATTAAAAGCAAGAAAATGTATTCCAGTCAAATATAAGTCATTTAAGAGATTTTCTTGCTAAAAAATTTGGAACATATATTTGTATTAGATTATTTAATCCAAGTGGAAGTAAATAATAAAAAATTACAATTCTTGCTATTAAGGAAAATAATTAAAATTCCCCTGCTTGTTATGTAAATTGCAAAAAAAAATCAACCCGAAAAAAATGAGAAGAGGATTTTGTTTTCATAAAAGAATCAAAATAAAGTATTGAAATTTTAATTATGAGAAAATATAATAGTAAAAAGAAAATCTTCCCCAATCTACTTGAAACCTATATGAATACATTTTTCGAATTCACCAAAGTATATTTTTTCAAAGAAAATGCACCTTCAGCCATTCGAAAAAGTTTTTATTGTTTAGCTAATTAAAATCTTTTGAAATTCTAAGCAAAGTTTAATAATAGTTTCCGTATTTCAATTACAAAAAATTACAAAGACGTAAATTGTCAATATGTATTGTATTTTTCAAAGAATCGGCTTTGAATTCAAATATAATGTGTATGTTTTCATGCTTAAAAGCAAAAGTTGTATTTTTTTTTTAAGTTGCAAAGTGGAAAGATTCCAGTTTATGCTCGCATGTGGGAGTTTATGAATTCCAGAAAACATGTATTTGTTCGGAAATACGAAGAAGGAATTCAGCGAGTGCGAGAATCCAAAGGAAAATACGCCTTCTTGATGGAGTCAACGAAGAACGAGTACATAAATGAAAGAAAACCATGTGATACCATGAAAGTTGGAAGAAATCTAGATGCCAAAGGATATGGAGTCGCAACTCCTGTGGGATCCAACCTCAGGTGAAAATGACTGTAAACGTAGAATTACTAAATAGTGGTCAATGATTTCATGTGAATTCGAATTAGAAAAATTATAGTGAGTATGAATACAGTTAAGGGAGGGTAAAAGGAAACAAACGGTTAAAAACTATATCTACGCTGAAGTGCTAGAAAAGCTAGTACACCGGTGTACTGCACTTGGCAGGCCTGTAGAACATTAAACTGCAGAAATACGACTGGGCATGGACTCTCGATTCTGTTGTATTCCGAGGTGAAGGACTTCCGTGTTACACAGCACGTTGTATGGCATCTCAGGTGTGTTCGATCTGGTGACTTAGGAGGGAATGGAAATAGCTCAAAATTAGATGAGTGTTTCTCTGACCATAATTTGGCGTGCCTGACTTATGTGGCGAAGTATTGTGTGTTCTGTTGAAAGAGGCCATACCCATTAGAATTAAAGCAGAACATGAACTAGTGTAACTGAGCAGAAAATATGCACACATTGCGTCCACCTGGCAGGCGTTTGTAGAAGCACCAGAGATCCCATTGAATGACAGCTGTACTAGATCCTTGCCATTACGGAACCTCTGTCAGTCATCCCTGTTGACATGCGGGATCTATATTTTCAAGGGGTTCTCTCCACACACGTATCCTTCCATCTGCCCAAAACAGCTGGAAACTCGACTCATCAGACAAGGCTTCTCGTTTTCCAGTGGCAGAGTTCCCGAGCCTAGAAGAGGGATCTTAGGAGCTGTGTATCAAATATTCAGCAAGGGTACTAGAGTTGAGCGACGGCTCCTAAAGCCCCACCCTTTAAGGGAACGTTGAACTGTCCTCATGCTGATGTTTGTTGAGGGCTCAGTGTTGAATTCCGATATTATTTGAAGTAGTGTTGCAAGCCCATTGCGTAAAATTATTCTTGCTAATAGACACTTGTCCGGTTTCAACCAGTCTTTATGGTCACTCTTCTGTCGCAAGTTACAGGTTTGCAAGAATTCTTGTAATCACGGTTCACACTTGAAATGGTAATATCTGAAAAATCAAGCTTCGCTACATCCTAAATACTGACTCTTCTCACGAAGTCCACTTATAAGGGACCGTGAGTTTGTCCGCTACGCTAGCAGCTTGTGAGCTGTAGCCAACGCTGGTTCGATTCCTGTCAGGGTACATTTCTCTTTTCTGTGTCGTTAAAAATTTCATTGTATATGTTGATTACTTGACGTTGTTTGCCTTTTGTTTAGCACAGATTGATCAAATATGGCCCTTGCGCTGTAAAACCCAATGCAGAGCTCTAGCTATTGATCCGCGTTGAAAATCACTTAAATCGGGATAATATGTCAAGACGGAAACAAGTATATTAATGCTCTCTTCCACAGATCTCTATCGCTTAATATATGCACTGGTAGATGTAACCAATTACGTACATAAGTGTTGGTGCTATGTATTTTGCATAGGCTCTCTGTGCGAGTTTTTCTGGCCCTTCAGTGTACTACAATACATCTAATATTAAGTAATTGATTTATTTCAAGGGAATTTGTAGACGTTTTAGAATTTATTTATTAAAATTAATAAAAGACGTGATTCTTAGAGCTATTTCAAAACAAGATTTTTCTCTGCGAATTAATGAATGTGTTAATGCAATAGGGACAGTTGAAGGAATTGAAAATTACTGTAAGTAAAATCATTTGTACTTGACAGAGACCGGCTGAATCTAGCTGTCCTAACAATGCTGGAAAATGGAGATTTGGCTCGCCTGGAAAATAAATGGTGGTACGATAGAAGCGAATGTAAAAACGGAGAATCAAAGGTAAAATTTGACTCATTTGTAACATTAAAATTGTTTTCCAACTTATATCCTGGTGCTTGCCCCATTCTATTATAACCACGCAAATCAAAATGCTGTGATTTCTTAAACTATCCTGATTAAATATATTACTAAGAACGTTCGTAAATTGTATGTACGGTTGTACGGCATATTTTACTGTATTAATGTTAACTATGTTAACTATTAATGTAATTATTGTTAACTATGAATACAACGAATGTTCATGTTTTATATTTATTTAATAGAAGTTCTACTTCTATGATTCTAATGAAATAGACAAATGTATCGTCTTTCGTTCTATTTTAAATTGGGCTATTTTTCTAAAGCATTTTTAAATAGTTTCTTTCATAGCATACATCACACATGCAAATGTTTCATGCATCGTCGGCTTAGAGAAGAAATTCATTTGCTGACAATTTTCATGGCGACACGAAATTTTTATTTTCATGATGATGACAAATACATAATCAAACTAACTCTACTTAAGAGATATAGAACACTTTCAAAATGTTTATAATCTTCAATTTGTGACCTAAAAGCTAATAGTTAGACATTCCATAGCTGAGCAGTAAAATAATTAGTTCTATCAGTTAATAAAATTCGGCTTTAATCCAACGATATATGACACGAAAGTCATATTGAACACTTTAATATCAAAAACTTGCGAAATTCTATTTTCGGCAGGGTTTTAAATTATTTATAAAGCAGAAATGATCTTCCCATGTGATCACAGACAAAAAAATCATCAGGAAAAGTTTCAATCTTTATATTTACCCTACTCAACTCTTAAGAGCGTACGAAAGATAAGATTGCCGTCCAAATGCCCGTTTACATGGGCTATAAAGCGCTTTAAGTCTAGTATGGAACGTGCAGAGATCATAAGTTTCGTCTTTGATGGCTTTCCTTCGTACACATTCGATAAACTCAGAAGGATCTCAAGAGAGTACCGGGACGTTTCTCGACTAGTTATGAGCGAAATAAAATTGAATTTGTTAGATGGGTTCTTTCTGTTTCTTCCATACGAATAGTCAAGCCAGTAGTTTTCAGTCCCAAGATATTTTATTACATGAAGCTTGAAATCCGAAAGGAAAAGTTAAGTTTTCTTAAGTAAGTAGATATAATAATAGGCATAATTGTACTTAGTTATACTCTACAGCTTAAGTACTACATTATTGTTTTGTTACGACCTTGTTGCTAATTTTAAAGTGGATCAGTAAAAATTGTGTACGTTCATGAGAGTAATTCTATTACACAATTTTCAGGAATCATCGCAAAACGAGCTAACCCTAAGCAATGTTGCTGGCTGTTTCTATATTTTAATTGGAGGTTGCAGTCTCGCCCTGATGGTCTCATTTCTAGAATTCTGTTATAAATCGAAAGTCGAAGCTACACGGTCAAAGGTTTGTATTTTATGGTAGTAACTTTCAATGCGTTAAAATATCATTAAAATAGAAATTGAAAGCTACAGCTTTGATATGAAAACTTTTTTGCGCGTTCTTGGCGTGCCTTTTGTAATGGATAGTTGCAAGCAAAGGCAGCCCCACCTTTATAGGAATATGGCAACCTCGGAAATATTGAATCTTCTTTTTTCTAGATCATGATCCCTTTTTTTTTATCATGGCTAAGCAACTCAAGTTTGATAGACTAAATGTAATCCTTTATAACATTTAGATTAAAAAGCCTGATTCCATTAGACTTAAAACTAATAAATTATTAAATCTGACAAACTTCTATGACAATATTTCAAAGTAAAGATTTTCTCATTAAAGTAAATGTTTACTTATTAGTGAGAATAATCAGCCGTGTAGACTTTTTTCTATTTTTAAAATTATTTTGCGAAGTTTTTAATTATTTTCCTCTGATCTTAAAATTATATTTTTTTCTAAGAAATTCTTCCGCGACTTAAAAGGCTGGCCAAAAGCGTTGTCACAAAAATTATTTACATCAATGCTGTACTACTTAAAATATGTTTTAGTTTAATCCAAAGCAACTACATATAGATGCTTGAATTTCTACTTTTAAATTTACTACTTAGAACACTAAAATTTACACGATTTTTTTAAACATAACTATGGATGTATTGAAGCCCCGAAATGTTACGCAACGATGTTTCTAGCTATAGATGTTAACTAATGTGATTCAATAATTCAACAAATGCTTGGATTATATTTATTTTTAATTATGTTTCAGATGACGCTTTGTGAAGTAATGCTGAACAAGCTGCATACTTCCGTCACTGGACAGTCTAATGTTAATCATGCAAGGGTACGGACGAGCTCTTTTTGATTGGTACTTAATTCTTCATATAATAATAAATATATAAACGGAACTGATTATGAATTTAAAAAAAAAACATTTAAGTACTACACTGACCAAGTATTTAATTTGGCATTAGTTTAAAAAAATACATTTCGTTTAAAATCCAGTTTAAGTACTGCTGTGTAATAGGTTCCGGGTTGATTTTCAGCATGTGGGAATAGCAATACTAAAACCAACGATAATAAGTAATGCATTTTTACATTTACTTCCCTTTGTTTTATTTCAACTCCGTGCAGTGGATACCTTTGTATGGATTAGCGAGCCTTACTTGTGACATCTTAGCATGAATCTTTAAATTGTAAACATTAATATCAAATATTCGATCTTCAAATACTCAACTAGAAAATTAATATAAGTAATACATTCCCATACTATTGCAGTTTATGACAAGTACGTCAAGGTAAACTTTAAAACTAAATCAATTTGAAAAAAAAAAAGAATCTCATCATGGAGTTACATTTCTTAATTTTTAAATGCTTTTATAGAAATATCAAATTTAAATTTGTGCCAATAAAAGAACAATCGACATCGATATATTTGACAGCAAATTATTAAATAATCGCAACTTAAAAAAATTGGAATCCGAAACATTTAAAGAAACTGAAACTTAATAACGGTATTCCACTCAGCCCGTTGATATGTAAGATCAATACATATAACTTTATTTTTCAATAAGTTATATTTCTTCCATCCTGTGGTGTGCGTTGCTTTTTCATCTCAAATTTTAGATTACATTTTTCAGTTTCATGAGCACAGATAGTTTCATCGCAATTAATCGGAAATCTATGTAATTAATTTTTAAGGACTCTAGAACTTACGTTTCCAACATGGAACAGGAATTGAAGGTTCAAGTTATGTACATTCTAGTTTCCATTCAAATACTTGTAGACTAAATTCAATTTAAAATACCAAATCCATCCTTAAAACTCTAGGACAAAGTTTTATTATAAAGGATCAAAAAATATGTTGAGCAAAAACATATTATTGAAGACAATAACAAATAACTCTTATAGGGATGTAAAATACAACAAGATGTCCATCAATGAAATTACAGAGGTTACCAATAAAAAGTGTTTATAATATGAGCCGTTATTTTTGAAAGTGGTATAAGTTCACCTAGGAAAAAAAATGAGTTTATTTAATTTAACAATTTTAATAATTATTATTGCATAGTAAAATTTAACAGGTTTAAAGTGTTAAAAACATCATTTGAATTGAGTAACGTATGACAATATTTTTAAATTAATTTAAACGTAAACCCTTAAATATCTCGATGTATGAAAAATGGACTTATACCACTTTAAAAAATAACGGCTCATATATCAAATAAAAAACAGCCTTCAACCCAGGTTGAATTGAAAAAGAGGTGTACGCATACACTGCATTAATCTTTAGAATAATAAGGTCCTGGTTCATGTTGATAAAAACAAGCATCCTTTACTATTATTATAATTTTTATAACTGTCCGTTATAAGCGACGTATGGTATAATGAGGTTCTACTGTACTTTAAACCACATTTTTACTCAGTGGGGAACAAACTTACAGCATGCGATGTAGAAGTGGCGCGTCAAGACTTGATAGACTAAGATCTTTTCTTTGTAGTTTTACCAGCCAGCCACCCAAATGATAACTGCCGAAGGTCTGACAGATGCAGTGAGCTCAAACACCCACACTCAAGTCTGAAAAAATATCGAAGGACAGATACTCACAGCCGTAGAGGAGAACAGCTGTTGAAGAGCAATATTTCATTACTTTTCCAAGTTCTCACTATGCATGATTAGTCGAAAAAAACGATGCATTATTTCTGATCAGAAGTTTTTGCACGGTAGAGTATGATGTGTGTACAAAAGATTACTTTGAATATTAAAACGAATATGAGAAGCTAGAACACTATATTATAGAAAGCGGTTCTAATTAAAAAATTACGAAGCTTTCGGAAAGTATGCAATTTATTTGGATATGTTTAAAAGTATATTCATATACAACTATTGAAAAGACTGGTTTATGATATAAAATGTGTGATATTTCTTATAATTATTTTTTCTAATAATCGTGTGGAAAAAATTGTGTTTTAAATAAATATATAAACTGGAGTAAAATATGATTCAGATAATTCTTAGCGTGATTACATTTTTGATGATGTTATGAACTCCAAACATAACATTATGGTACTTGTCTAATTCGAAAAATGTGTTTCTTAGCCCATATGATTTAAGTATTACTAACCATTGAAAATAATCCAAAACGTTTCCATTAATATATTTATCTTGTTATGCTGTAAGCAAATCCCTTTCTCTATTGTTAATGATAATTAGTTTCTTTTTTGTGATGTATTATGCAGTTATTCAAATTTGATAGTATTGCCAAATACATCTACTCAACAACTACTAAACTATTTTACAAAGCTTTAACCGATAAATATAATGCATTCTCGTTAAAACATTCTTCCCAAATATAATTTGTCATTAAATAATATGATTGTTCCATTATAGTCATTAAATTATTCTTAATTTAATATTAATTCCATTATTGTCATTAAATAATATGATTGTTCCATTATCGTAATTAAATTATTCTTAATTTAATATTAATTCCATTATTGTCATTAAATAATATGATTGTTCCATTATAGGGTATGCATAGGAACACACCTGTAAATTAATCACATATATTCAAGGGATTGTAACCAAGATAAAACCGAATAATTTTAAGATAATACGTTTGAAAACTACACAACAAACGTTAAGAGTTTTACGATTTCATTATGTGTTGCTGTTACAACTTTAATTTGTAAAGAGGACAAAACACAGACCAGAAAACTCTATTTTCCCGTGCTTTAGTAGAGGACAATAGATTCCAGTTTCATTCCCATCTCACATTTTTACCTGACGTTGTCTTGTGCTTGGCGCAGCTTGGCCAAAAATGGCCCTTGCGCCGTTAGACGCCAAAATAACGGATTAACCAACCCAATTTCATTCCTGTGGATTAAAAAGAAATATTTAAGTTGATAGATAATAACCAGCAAAGCATCGCTCGAGAAAAGAATACACATAGAAATATTTCAAGAATCATGACAAATTCAGATGTTTCAAATATCTTTTCTAGAAAGGCATTTTTCATCGCACCATCAAAATTTGCCGATTTTCTTCCTATTTCATACCTACCACAGGCTCCGAAATGCTCACCACTTTTCTCCATATCCTTCGATAATCCTTCAAAGATAAGGTTTATAATCCCGAAGGCATCGAATCTTTCAACAATGGCATCGAATAATCTCCACCGGGACTCCTCGGCAGTAAAGAGTGGGGAAGCGTGGTCTCAGATGGATTTTATGGCTATGGTAGGTGCTACACCAATAAAAAAGAAGCTCTCGTAAAAGGAATCAATATTCCCTATGATATAAATGGCAACGTGTTTTGAATGAGGGATGAAGTTTAATAAGATGCACAATTTTGGCTGCAACCAAAGAAACGCGCTTCCATAAATGAAAGAGAGAAATCGTGAACTCTCTTTAGATTTAATTATAATCATTTCTGTACGTCGAATAAAAGATTTCAATTTCAAAGCAATACCCAATTTAACCCATGCATATGATTGGTTTCAAACGTTAAAAGGCTATTTTATTATTTTAAGAAGTTGAGTAGAATGAATTCCTAGCGCAACATTTATCTTGATTTCTTCGCAGTGCTTCTTTTTTTAAAACCCAGGTCAGGAAATATACCCGAAAACTTTCAGTATTCAGATTTATTCATAGAATCAATTTGTTTAATTAATTCAAATCTGAAACAAGAAAATCTAGACCAGTTGATGTGCACTGCACTCAATGCCGAGCTAAAATATGAGTACTGAACTGAAACAGATTGAAATTATGAGATAACTTATTTCAAAGTAAAATATTCAATGATGCCGACATTAAAAAATATATATTATATTCATTAGAAATAATTTAAAACAAGTAAAGAGGTGTTTCTGGAAATCCCCTATAGATGGCAGCATGTTGCTGTACTTCTGTTGTTAAATGATTTTCTGGTGTTGGTAGCGGCATGTACCTAAAATGTTGTTCACACCCTTTATAACCAACTTTTAACAATTTTTCTGTTGGACAGAAATTCTTTCTGCAAAGAATTTGAGGTACATATTAGGATCATCATGGTTTTAAATTTCTCTTCATGACATAAATTTTATTTTTATACGATATATTTGATTCGTTTGTATGCAAATTAAGAAACCTTTAATTCAATTTTTTTAAATGAGAGGATGAAAATATGCTTTTACACTGCATGTCTACTACGAAATACCCTTTTTAAAATTCTTGAATGAACAAAAGTTATACTCACGTAACTCATGAGACATAATTTTATTTTTATACATTCCCACTGATGAGGGGAGTATGTTTCCGGGGCCTGAACCCTTTTCCTCTCTGAAAACAAGTGCCCTTTTTAAAAGTGCCTTGGTTATAGAATTTAAGGAAAACAATAAGTTCACAATTTAAATTGGTGAATTTATAGAGCATTAATATTTTTAATGTCTTACTTTATTCACTTATTTGCACGACTCTTTCATTGTTTTTTTAAATAAGAAAAGAAATCTCATAGCAAACACGTCATGTCTTTAATAACTCAGTTTATTTCATCTGGTCTTTAACTTTGAGGAATTCAATGTATATACTCGGATTTAATAATTTCAGCTATCAACAGAAGGGAATCATGCATTCTCGAATTTGTCAGAAATTTGTTTCAGAAGTTATTCCCCGTTGTTACATTAATCTTGTTTTTTCGTGACGAGATTGTTCCTTTTACTGCCTAAATTTGGGAGAGCACAGTATCTGAATTTCATTTTTCGGTAGGAAAAATAATTTGCTGCTTTAAAATCCAATCAACCTCCAAACAATAAGAACAAATGAAACACCCTGAATAGTCAAATGTATACATTCAAAGAGGAGTTCCGGAACAAATGTTACTGCAAATAAAAGCGGGCTTTTTTTCAAACTTAGGATCCTTATTAATGATGGGTAAACATGAAAGGAATAAATCAATTACCATTTTTACGAAATGTTCTTCACAAAAAAGGATTCTGGAATCTAAGGTGTTTAAAGGTGTTCCTTTTTTTAATTTCAACACTTCGCTTGTTCTCTACAAGGCATTTTGCGTTACCCTAAATTAACACGATCATAAATTCAATGTCCATCAAATTTCCATCTTTATATAGCAACCTGTTTGTGGTTTGATACATTAACTACTTTTCTAACTTTTTATCCGCAAAATGAGTAGACATATTTGGCACTGCAATTGAAAAGATTTTAACTACAGTGTAAATTTCAATGTTTATAAAAAATAAATGAACTGATCTGAAAAGTAAATTGTTTGCAATAATTCGTTTCTGAATGTGATCTCATGCTGAAGTAGGTGCACGATCACCAGGTGCTTGGTAAAAATCCTGTCACGTTGAAAAACATGAATATTTAATATGTAGAGGTAACACAGCATGTATATGTTTAATGAAATATTTCAGATATAATTTTGCTCATGAATACACATTTTATACTGGGTATACAGAATGCATTTACGTATAAGCTATTGATTTTTGGATTACTGTATTGTATTATTAGCTGCAGTAGAATATTTTTTACTTTCTGTCCTTTTCTTCAATTCTGCCATTTATGCTTTAAAGCACCGAATGATCATCGCGATCAATAACGCGCTGATACGAGTTTCATGTACCTGTAATTTTATGAGAAGTTATTTCTTATCAAGGGATTAATAAAAATATCTTTGACTTGATCATTGTCTTCAATCCTCGAGTTTATGCTTTGTTAAAGAAGCAATTTCTAAGATTCTTGCACTTTGTAGACATTAACTTAAATTTCAATATTGATGTCCGGCTTAAAAAAGAAATTTTTATTGTTCAATATCGACTTCAACCCAGCATGTTATATTTATTACGTTTGCGTCAATTGAGTGTAAAGTGATGCTACTACAGAGAAAGGAAAGTGCAATGTATCAACAATGAATTTGAATTTTATACATAAAGCTTCATTGTAAACTCAACATAACCATTGTTACCTTAATACTTTAAATTTACTCGCTAGTGCTAAAGTCATTTCTGAAATTTTTAACTTGATCATTGTCTTCAATCCTCGAGTTTATGCGTTGTTAAAGAAGCAATTTCTGAGATTCTTGCACTTTGTAGACATTAACTTAAAATTCAATATAGATGTCCGGCTTAAAAAGGAACTTTTTATTGATCAATATCGACTTCAACCCATCATGTTATATTTATTACGTTTGCGTCAATTGATTGCAAAGTGATGCTACTACAGAAAAAGGAAAATGCAATGAAGTGCATTGGTTTTTTTTTCTTTAATGGCGGGCACATGTGACCCAAGTCATTGGCCACTACAAGGCCGGAAGTGATGGCCACTTGTGAAGGAGCACCCAGTGGGAGGACTATCACTGCCCCTAACAATTTAGTCTTAGTAATTTTGAACCATGTTCAGATGACGAAGCACGCTGGTATACGCTTACAAACATCTATGCCCGAACCCGGATTCGAACCGGGACCTTCCGATCTAGAGGCTAACACCTTAACCACTATACCGGTTGGTCGGCGGAAAGCGCAATGTATCAACAATGAATTTTATACATAAAGCTTCATTCTAAACTCAACATAACCCCATTGTTACCTCAATACTTTAAATTTACTCGCTAGTGCTAAAGTCATTTTTGAAATATGGGGTAATTCGCTTTATTTAGACAATTATGTATATTGGACAAGATAAAACATAGTAGCCCTTCTCAGAGTGAAGATGATTAACTGCTTCCATGTAATTCCACAGATGTTTGTCTTTTGAACACAGAAATCTGGGTTACAATAGAATTTATTTCAAATTACAATGTATTCTTATTTTTATTCCCTTGAGTATAAATGTGCTCTACATTTCTGAGGGTTTTTCAATCAATCGGTCAATCAGGTGGCGTTTCTGTGGTGGGACGTGTTCCTTGTACGTATAGCTAACGGAACGTCACTGGTTTTACAAATGAGATTTCAGCACTGAACACCAAATCAGATCAAACGCCAGACGTTGAAATGGCGATAAACTACATTTTAAGGTACCCGATGTGTATCATACCAGATCTTTGGGTAGCGCTAGTAAAATCTTCGCTTTTCCTCTGGTTTGTTTACTCTAAGATTCCCTAACAACATCGAAAACAATTGTTACACTTTTCAACAAATTCTTTTTAAGATAATATATGTCATTTTAATTACAAATTTGTTTAAGCTGTCAAAATTACATTATATACTTTGAGGAATTTTATTATTATTTTAATGTGTAATGCGGACCATACGACGACGTAATTTGGTTCAGCGGTCATAATTACAATGCGTAATACCTCGCTATATGAGTTGGGTTGGTGTGGAAGTTTGGAGAGTGGGGTGCCAGCTCAGGTGTTACTTCGTCATCTGACCGTGGTTCAAAATTACGAGGCGTTGTCCTCGGATCTTTCCCTTAAGGGACTGATCCCGGACCGTCATCAATAGCCCGTTGTGTTGCTCTAGTACGATGTTAACTAAAATTACCATTACCATTAACTCGCTATGTGGTGTCACGGGAGCACAATTGTTAGTCCTAGTTTTGCAACCAAAGGGTTACGAGTTCGAATCCAAACAAACATAGGTTCTGGTGTTCGTTAAATATTTTATGACCTCAAAAGTCCTCACGTTGCTCTGTGGTGGAAGTTTGGAGAGTGGGGTGCCAGCTGAAGTGCTACCCCGTCATCTGAAAGTGGATCAAAATTATATATCGGATCTTTTCATTTAGGGCTTCGACAGTAGCCCGTTATGTTGCTACAGTTTGACGTTAATTAAATACCTACCTATAACTGCTTTAGTAACCTTCGAGTTGTTGCTGATGCTAGTTCAATCAGGTTCCTGCCAAGTGAATTCCTGCCTGCGTGTATTTGTCTTTTGTGTCAGTAGGCTTTCATTGTGTGTGTATGTCCTGTATTTGGTGCAGCATGGCCAAACATGGTCCGTGCGCCTTAACACCCCAAAACAAATTGTTCACAGGATTATGTTTTAAAAGGGACGCAGAAGCCCGATTGCTAAATAATCTCAACTAACGTCACCTTGAAGAGACATAATAGGTTATTAGAAACGGTTCAGGATCCATCCCCAAAGGAAATATCCGACGACCACACCACGTTATTTGAAATAAGTCCAGATCACGAGGTTCAGAAGACCTATTTCTTAAATAAATGGCGATAATTTAAAAACTTTTCAACTATGCATACTTATTCTATTTCATTCACAAGACAAGATTATTAAGAACAAGTTCTCAAAGTTTTACGAAAATTCATCCATAACCTTTGTGTTACAACATTTGAAGGGAGGAAGTAATGCATAAATATTAATTTAGAGTAAAAATAGTATAGGTGTCTAGAGGTTCTATACATCTACTGAGAGAGATTGAAGGGCTAAATACACAGTCCAGTCATATTAATATGACGACCACCTACTTCCGACGTCAATGTGAAAAAACCAATCACAAAAGGCAGGTGACAGAACATTGCAGTGGAGTGTATATAAAGGATGTTCTAGGCCATCGGAAAGCATTTCAATCCTTGGCGTAATGCAGAAACGTAGCTATTTATCCGACGTTCAAAAGGGCATGATTATTGGCTTTCGGGCCAAGGGTGGAAGCATTTCGGAAACGGCTAATTTTGTGAACTGTTCGCGTGCCGCCGTGGTAAAAGTATACCGTGCATGGCAAAATGGCACTATCCAAAATCAGCGGCGTGGCACATGTGGTGCACCACGGGCTACAGATGACAGAGGCGAACGAAGGCTACGGAGATGCGTTCGGGCGAATAGACGTACAACTGTTGAGCAACTGACCGCCCAGATGAACCAGGGGGCTACCAAGAGTGTATCCTCAACAACGGTTCAGCGAACGTTGCTGCGCATGGGTCTCCGCAGCAGACGCCTGGTTAATGCACCTACCACTGACAAGCCAGTCGCTACGCACAACAGAGGGCGCTGGTGTCAGGGTCGAGAGAATAATATCCTACAATAGTGTGAAGTGTATCGTTTGCTCTCTGTTGCTTTTACTTGTTTGTGTAAAAAATTTTGTTCTTCACTCTCTTCTCTTTAAAAATGTTCACAATATTTCCAAAAGAGAAACCATTTAAACATTTGAGTCAACTTTCTAAAATTATATTTGCAAACAAAAGTACATTTTAAATTTTGACATGTTTTTGGTCTTTAAACTGCCATTTCTGATGTTTTCCGTACCGAATTCCAGGTTTTTTTCCCGCCTTGATTAAAATCTTTATATTTCTGCAACTAATTATCTTGGAGAAAAAATCAAATATATTTTGTAAAGTCAAATAACTACTCTGTCAAAGATAAAATCACAAACGTTTTTTGGAATTTTTGGTCAAAAATGACATTTTCAACGTGTCCATTCCCAATCTTAATCAGATTTTGTGGAAAATTAAATCAGTTGAGTAAAAAGCAATTTATGTAAGGCACATTTCTACGTGATTTTCAGATTCAACAGGAATATTTAAACGGCTATGTTAAATATCGTCGGCAACATTGTGAAACCACGAAAGTCCAAAAATTTGATTTTGGGTTATTAAATATACTATCTACTTGAAAAAACTGACAGTTGACCAGACAGAGGCAGATGATTTTTCTGCGCATGTTGACAGAATAACCCAAATCAAATTACAGTATTTGCCTCAAGCCATTCGTATCAAATGATCCCTGAAATACCAGTTGACAAAATGATTAGTAATAAGTTGTTTTTAAAATTACAAGTCTAGGTAGGAAACACAAAAACGCGTGTTTTGACATAATCCCTTCAAAATAGACAGTATATGCTTATTTTAAACTATCGGAAATGTTAACAAAGTACGATGTCTAGTTTAATTTAACCCATTAACCCCGCCCGAATTATTTCTGCTCAAAATATTTTCATGATTATGTCAAATCGATGTAATTATGACCCTCTGAATGCAAAAAACCTAAATTTCAAACAATTTGTGATTTGGTTTTAAAATTACAGCCCGTCCTTATTTGAAGACAATGGGCGTTCCGGTGAAAAAAAATCAAGAAATTCAGTCAGAAAATTTAAAAACAACACGTAATAGATGTAAAAACGGACTAGTTACAGTATTCGATTAAATTTTAAGGTAAAATTAATTTTAAACTGTTATTTATTTAACATTTAATGACAATTTATCTCAAACGGTGTAATGTTCAATGTTACAATTTCAGTTTTGTGCGAACTATGACACTTCATAAAAAGGACAGTTTTTTATTCAGAATGACGGAGAACAAGATGCACATATATGATACATAAACCAAATACATAGAAATTTACATAAAATATGTATCAATTCTTTGGTTTGGTATGGTTCATGGGGAAACACACACACACACACACACACACACACAAGGAATACAGGATTAATGTGTTCAGAATTTGTTACCAAAGTAACAGACTTATTGTCGTTCCATCTGACTATTAAAATTTCATCTTCCTTATCAAATTAATGCTCATAAAACGCTCTTGTTTCTTTTTCTATATCTTTCCGAGATTTCAGAGGACATCTTGCTATTCTGTTGTTTCTTATAGTGCCACAATTTCAGTTTTTGAACACAATTCTAGTCACAGAGTTTAATTTCAGAGGATATAGGATCTTCGGAAATTTCGATTTCAGCTGTTCCTGCAATATCACATACTTCAGCTAAAGCTGTATTTTCATCGTCAAGATCCTTTTCATCAGGTTCTGCAATTGAACTGCAATCCGGAAAATATAAGATCTTCTACGTTAGGTGGAATTCCGATGATGTCAGTTTCAATTTGTTCGGAAAATAAATATTCATGAGCTTCTGCAATCGTTAAGAACATACGAGCCATAATAATTGCTAATACTTTGTTTTGTATTAGGAAAATAATGACTATTTACCACATAAAAGTTGAAAGAATTTTTAATTCAATTCTTACACGAAAAATACAAAAATTGTAATGACTCTTGAAATGTGTATAAAAGTTGGCGGTAACGCCCAGCGTCCTTAATTGAGGACAGAAAAATTGGATGTCATTTTTGAAAATGAAATTTTTTTCAAAAGAAATTAATTTTCTATTATGTTTATATAGTACTCTAATTTGAGAAATACTAGAAAAAAGGAAATATTTTACCTAAAATTTAGACGATGTAGCTAGACAGAAAGCAAATGCAAGCGTGAGACATGGAAAAACATGAAATGGCGATCCATATCACGGAGTTCTAAACAACCACACATACTTCGTAATTTGTGGGATTCCTTCTGGTAATACCGTCTACCATAGTGCAGAACAAACAATCGTTTCCGGAAAATATAAAGGTTCTACAAGCTCTTTTATCCACTGTCCTCAAATGAGGATGCTGGGCGTTAAGATAAAAATAGCTATTATTTGGTTCCTATTGATAATGATCACTTAGCAGATTTCTTTAGAACATAAAAGATACTTTGATAATATTATTATAGGTTAGGTAGCTATTTAATTAGTGTCGCTTTGGAGTAACACGACGGGATATTGGCGACGGTCCGGGATCAATCTCCGAAGGGAAAGATTCGAGAACAACATAACGTAATTTTGAAACACGGTCGGATGACTAGGCAACGCATGAGCCGTAATTTGTGGGATTCCTTCTGGTAATACTGTCTACCATAGTGCAGAACAAACAATCGTTTCCGGAAAATATAAAGGTTCTACCAGCTCTTTTATCCACTGTCCTCAAATGAGGATGCTGGGCGTTAAGATAAAAATAGCTATTCTTTGGTTCCTATTGATAATGATCATTTAGCAGATTTCTTTAGAACATAAAAGATACTTTGATAATATTATTATAGGTTAGGTAGCTATTTAATTAATGTCGCTTTGGAGTAACACGACGGGATATTGGCGACGGTCCGGGATCAATCTCCGAAGGGAAAGATTCGAGAACAACATAACGTAATTTTGAAACACGGTCGGATGACTAGGCAACGCATGAGCCTCCCCCCCCCTTGTCCAAATTTCCATGCCACGCCAACGTGAGGACATTTGAAGCCACTACAGATTTAACGTGCACCATACACTTTATACATGACTTTATACTTTATTATGACACTTTATATATTGCTAGTCCGTTACTCTTTACTCTTCTAACTGGGCTATCGAGGCACCTATTATTATAAGGATGTGTATGTGTCCTTTGGAAGATAACTTAATATATATATTCCATAAAATCAGATTTATACGAGAAATAAATTGGTAGGTAGTTGAATTAACGTACTGGAGCAAGACAGCGGGCTATTTGTGGCGGTACGAGATACAGCCGAAAGGGAAAGAACACCTCGTCATTAATCTCACACAACGGTCAGATGACGAGGTCCGCACCTGAAGAAATATAAATGGGAAACTAAATTACATTCTCATACGAAAAATATACAACTATGATCTTTTAACGTAATGCATTTGAGTAAATGGTTATTTGAATAAAAGTAACTTAACACATTGCACTTTTCAATAAAGTATAAATCTATGCTCTTCAGGATACAAGTCTGTCGGATTCTCGGAGGTCTGATTAAAAAATATCAAACTTACTTCCACATAAAACTAATGTATACCCGTCAAAAAAAAAACGACTCACCCGATCGCAATCGCAGTTTACATCGTAGAGCAAAACGGAAGGTAGCAATCGATAGGGATTAATATTTTCTAGAAATGTCAATATTTAAAATTTGTCTAAGGGGCCGTCTTCATATTACATTGGGTGCTTGTTCCGATAATTTTCATACGAACCCCCATCTTTTATCACAAATTTGGATTCTACACACAATTTCATGCGGAAATTTAAAAAAAAAGTTCATAAATTTTATTGGATTTTTCACCAATTTACTATTGTTTGAAAATTAGATCGACTAATGCTGAATTGGTGTTTCACGTTTTTTATTATAATTGTTTAATACATTAATTATTCTTGGAAATTGGTTTTTCATCCTGTGCTAGTAAAAAACCCAAACACAATCTCTAAATATTTTTATTATCAAACTAAATTTACTATTTTTTTATCAATTATGAAATTAATATTCATAAAAATTATGAATAGAAACATGGGTAAATTTTGACACCATGTGATTCAACTGTTGATCTGACTGAATATCGGAAAAATATAGATATGTTGACTGAAATATCGGAATTCCAAATTCCAGCTCATTACGAGCATAATTAATAGAGCAGTGAAACTGCAAAATTCGATGTTATTATCGTTGTTGGGGATTGTTTACAAAGTGAAAACATAAATTTCTGCCATCAGATCCTGGGATTCAATCAGAATGGATTCTGACTATGTTACCATTTCAATGGACTACCAACCACGGGGCCTGCAACATGTCATTGACTGAGACGGCCACTACACGTCTTTATTAATATTTATAATGTGATTGAATTCCGAACATTTATACTCTCCCTCAATGGTTTTTATGGATTTTCTCGTTCAAAATTACACCATTTTGCATTATTTTTTCATCAAATCCGCCAAAATTTTTTGTAGAATCCAAATTTGTGATAAAAGATGGGGGTTCGTATTGAAATAATCGGAGCAAGCACTCAATTTAATATGCAGACGGTCCCTTAGATAAATTTTAAGTGTTCATATTTGTAGAAAACATTAATTCTATCGATTGTTACCTTCCGTTTTGTTCTGTGATGAAAATTGTGCAATTGCGGTCTTGTGAGTCATTTTTTTCTTTTGATGGCTGTACATGTTTTGTTCAAATCTTACTTCTTTAAAATAGATCCTTTTGGAGATCTTCCATCAGACAAAAACACACACATATTCTAAATTTCTTGTCCTGAAATTTTATCAGTCATTTCAAGACTAGAAATTAGCCAACAATTGGAACCATGTCCAAACAGCACTTCCAAATCTGCATAGCCGTATCTGAAAGCCGTATCAGGTTGTGATACGCAGCTGAAGACTTGCAAGGATCTTATGATACAGAAAATTTATTTACACAAGAAATCCCAGTTGTAATGTTCGTACGTGCGACCTTTGCCTCATGTTCAAGCCTCTTTTGCTGTAAATTAACTGCAGTGTCGATAGTACATAATATTTTCAGTTGGTTAGTAATTAAATTAGCATAGCACTGAAGCAAAATAACGGGATATTGGCGACGGTCCGGGATCAATTAAGAAGAGAAAGAACAGAGGACAACACGTATTTTTGAACCACGCTCAGATGACGGAGTCAAACCTGATCTGGAACCACACTCTACCACAACACCCTAACGTGAGATCTTTTGAGGCGACGATAGATTTTATTGTGCACCAGCTCCCTGTGTACACAACGGTCTTTTATTGGATTCAAATTCGCAACCCTCCGGTTTCTAATCCGTTACTCTTCCAACCGAGCTACCGCGGTCCTAAATCCCTAAGGTAGAGATCCGAAATTATCGGATTCGGGTTTGATCCGGGACCGTCGACAAGAGCCCGTTGTGATGCTCCAGTAATAAAATACCTACCAACCGAAATTATCAGAAAGCTTCACTACTATATGGTGGGTAGTTCAATATAACGTCGCACTGGAGCATCACATAAGGATATTGGTAACGGCGCGCGATCCATTCTGAAGTGAAAGATTGGTAATTAGTAATTAAAGCGTTGCACCGGAGCAACGCGGAATATTGGCGACGCCAAAGAGAAGGATACCAGGAGTAATCAAAACATTTTTGAGAAAAGTCGCGGATCACGAGCGAGACGCCGACCAACCAAATCCCACACTTGCTCAATAGGCGACATATCCGGCGAATAAGCAGGCCAAGGAAGAAGTTGCATGTGTTGGGCTGAAAAGGAATCTCGAACATTCCTTGCAACATGTGGGCGTGCATTAACCTGTTGAAAGATAGCTCCAGGGATGCCTTGAAGGAAGGGGACGACTTCGGACTCTAGCACTTCACGAACGTACCTGTCGCAATTCAGATTACCCTCAATTCGTAGCAGCTAAGATCGTACATAGTACGCAATCGCACCCCAGACCATAACTCCGGGTATTCGGCCACTATGACTTTCGATAGCGCACTCTGGAAGGCAGCGTTCACCGGCATAGCGTCTAACACGAATGCGGCCATCATGGTTCCACAAATTAAAGCGGGATTCGTCAGAAAAGACAACTTGTTGCCAATCAGAACGCCAGGCTCTGTGCTCATGAGCCCATTGCAGACGCAGCCGTCGATGGTTTGGCGTGAGGGGGATCCTGTATAAAGGAATCCTTGCACACAGTCTACGGTGCAGCAGACGTCGGCGAATTGACGAAGCCGACATTAGTACACATGTAGCAGTAGACCAAACTGCTGCCAAGTGCCTAGAGGAAGCTGTACGGTCATTGACCGCCATGTGGACCAGGTGTCTATCATCGCGCGCTAACGTCACCTTCCGTCGTCCACTCCCAGTTTTTCGAGTTGTCCGGTGCTCGTCGATCCACTGCTTCCAAACTCGCATCAATGTGGAACTGTTCCACTGCACACGAGCTGCTATTGCGTGATAGGAAAATCCTCCTTCACGAAGGCCGATGATTCTCCCCCGTTCAAACTTCGTAAGTTGTTTAAATTTCACCCTATTTCGTCGTGGAGGCATATTTAGGTCTCACTAAACGTTCGCCACTAAACAATAACCATGCACTATTTTCAACGTCCCGCTACAGCCCTCTATTTATACGCTTTTAGCATCAGTTCAGAGGGCACTGCTCACACCACGCATGCGTCTTGGCTCTGAAACTTTTCTACTTTGCATAACATCCTATAATTGACATTTGTTGCAAATTTCATTTCATTCGGATGATTTCTTCGTGATGTTGTATATTTTACAAACAGCAGTGTATATTACAGTTTTTTTTTATTAAATTCTTACAAGAGTTTTCATAGATTTATAAAATTATTCGCGTAATTAGTCTGTCGTACATTACCTACATTCCACAAAACAGCATTGTTTTAGAAGTGGCAAAATTATTTCCATGGGAAAACTATCATTTACACCTGGAATGGTGAAGAGTCTGGGTGACAATAATGAAATTTCGAATGTAGACAAACCTACTTTTCATAATATAATTTTTAAATATCAAAAGACAATTATCTAGTTGAACACAAACTAGGAAGTGGGCGCTTGATGTGTCAGGTTTCTGAAAGGGTGTATCATGAGGAATATGCGTTGTTTAAAAAAAAAAACAAGTAAATTAAACAGATTTTGAAGCCCCTACGGAAGTTTAAAAATTGCTGTATAGCTTAAATTGCAAAAACATTCGACTTTCATAACCTGGTATTCAGAGAAAGAGCCATAAGCCATACACAAATAAAGCGATTGAAAGGGCGCAGTAGTAAATATCGCAGAGACTTCATAACATTTGGAAATATATCGAACTTTTCAACGAAATGGAAAGAAAATGGCGGGTGCAGTTAACGTCGCACTGGAACTACACTAATGGCTATTGTCAACGGTCCGGTATCCAAGGACAACGCCTCGTAATTTTGAACCACAGTCATGGTGAGAACAACAACTGAGCTGCACCACTCCACTCTCCAAACTTCCACGCCACGCCAATGTGAGGATATTAGAGGCCACGACGGATTAAACTTGCACCAGCCCCCTTTATACACGACGGTCTTTGGGAGGACTTAGTTTCGAACTCTCAACCCTTCAGTTGCTCTTCCAACTGTGCTACCGTGGACCAAGAAAATTGTGTGATGAAAACCTATTGTGCGAATATGAAGTGGAAACATACTCCCTCCGTAAGACATGCTAATGGTAGATGTTGATCTGTGGGCCCTTTCTTAGCATTAGAAATTGACATTTGATTCACTGTAAAAAGATTAAATATGTTTATTATAATATTGTAAAAGAAAATTTAAAAGAAAAATCGTTAAAGTGGGCATGTTATCAAGTTTTAAATTTTATCGGGATAACGATAAGAATGTCTATATTTTGCAACATACCTCTTACGGAACTCCAAGAAACTGCTGCACACAATCCAGATTCAAATCCTATCGAGATTATTTTCAATTCAGTACTGAAAATTTCCAATGATAGTAAATTTGAGATTAACCGTTCAGAATGAGAAAACAGAATCTATAATTTGTGAAAATTATTTAACACACACACATTCGCTGCCGGTCATGAAGGAATGGGTTTTTCCCCCCAGAAGCCGACTTACTTATAACAAATATGATTGAAAAGTGAGCCAAGAACAGAATAGATTGGCGTAAGCTCAGCCAACAAATTTTCAGTTTCATCATCTGTTAGAGGCTTATTAGAAATCACATACCTTTACAACTAGCTTCTAACCTTTACTCCACGCCAACACTGAACATATAATGCCAATTAAAGGGTAGAATAAATGTTGAGATGCAGCTCTTCCCGCGCAAATGCGTGACTAGCTACTGAGACTTCACTCTACACCACGAGCTGCCGCGTGATCGGCAGCGATCGTGTTAAAACGAATTCCAAACAGTCTCAGAGAACTGATCAAATGTAAATATGGCTCAAAAGATATTAATTTTATCATTAACATTTTCAAAATTCCATTTTAATTCTAGCCTCAATACGTTTTATCTTTATTTTTACGATGAACACATAAAAAACAAAATTCCACATTTCTTTATTATTATTTTTTTCCTTTTATTCTTTGCTGAGCAGATATTGTAGTCCTCAGGTATATCGTGTTACAAAATGTTCATGTTTCATGTACTTTGAGAAAAATGCGTTTAATTTTCATAAATTTTTTGAAAGTATATTACGTGACAGTACTTTTCAACTGATTGTACAACAATTGTGTATGTTTATGTAACATATCATGACATACAACAGCTCAAAGAAACAAGATAGAAAACCAAAAGGACTTCACTCTACACCACGCGCTGCCGCGTGATCGGCAGCGATCGTGTTAAAACGAATTCCAAACAGTCTCAGAGAACTGATCAAATGTAAATATGGCTCATGTTCAAATATTCAAAATTGTCCTTTCAGTTTTGTTAACAATACTAAACATAATTTAAACTATTTAAACAACACTAAAATCGACTCGGATTTCATTGCTCTTTTTTATACTTTTACCACATTCTTAAAATATATAAATAATTTATATTATTGAAGTGTCGCAGGATAAAAATATTATTCAACAAAAAGAGCACCATTGTAAATTTATATACCTATTTAAATATATCAATCATTGATAATTTTATATCATAATTTTATTTTATTTGAATTTTGGCAATAAGGGGAGGGGGTAACTGTGTTTATTATAAATTACACCGGAATGAAACAATGCAACATGCTGCCGCTAGATGGCAGCAGGTGATAAAAGTTATTACTGTCCTGAATGTTTCTGGTTATCAAGCAGGTCGTAGGCCAGGCTTCCAAAATTTAATGTGGTAAATTTTTCAGTGATTCATTGACTGAAATTTACACATTTTAATTTAGTTCTTTTTTCTCAATCAATAAATTTCGATAGTTTTATATTTTAATCTGTGCACAAGAATTTAATCATGCAATTATATTTACTTTCTTGAAGTTATCGTATGGCGAATAAAACTAAGAAGAACCGGGTAAATTCGGAAATTCGACCTTTAGTTAGTGAGTTGAAAGATAATACTTAAAAGGCTTCTCTGAACAGTTGTGATTGTTTCCTAAAATAGTGCAATTATTTTTAATTTGAGGCAGCAATGTTAGGCCGGAGATAAATGATAAATGAATCGGAAACTTTATTTTTCCAATACGATTTAATTGGTTTGTATGATTTGGTATTTTTAATTAACGTTGCATTGTAGGAAGACAAAGGAGTTTTTAATTGATTGGTAAAAGTATTGCACTTTTTTAGTATTTATTAATTAATTTTCACTGGTGTCAATTTTATTCGATCTCCGAAAATTCCTTGCCGTGTGAAATCTTTCACATAGACAGACTGTTTTCCAAGTACATATTGCAAAATGCCCACAACAAGATACTTAATATTGAAAGATGTTTTTTAAGAATGTACTTCAGCTATCAAAAATATAAATTTTTAAAAATATTTTACAGAAATAATTTTACTCTACCAATTTTACCACGACTTAACAATCGTGTAACTTGGATAATATAAATTTCTTCAAGATTATTTACAGTATATACAATAACTTCATGTGTGGACCGAAGCAGTGGATGAGTTCTGGAGGCTTACTTTATTGAAAAAAATTGCATGGTAGTAAAAGAAATTTTAAAAATTAAGTAGAGATTTGAATTGTTCAGCGAAATCATATATGAACATAATTGAATAAAACAACAACTTTAGATGGAAAATTAGGAAAAGCAAATTTAAAAAGGCATCACTGACAAAGAAAACTCAATTGTAATGAATTACGGTTGGTATATGCGTTACTTTTGGTCAATGCCTTGAAATGAATTTTGGTTGATTGTAATTAATAGTCCCTTGCATGGGGTGCTCAACTCCTAGCTAAATGATCAGTCTGATCTATGATCTATGAAACTATGATCTTTTCAGTCAAATGATCAATATTTTTTGTTTGGGCTTTATCTATTTCTTTAGTCTAAAAAAAAATGAGGTTAAATGAACAAAAATACAAATAATATGCTCAATGAATGGAATAGATAAAATGATTGTGAACTTTTCCACTCAATAACTTGTCAATCATTAATAAATAGTATATATAGACCCAGGATATTACTACCATAAAAAGATGCCTGACAGATCTTGAGGTCTTTCGAAAGCTGTCTAAACAGCTACTAAGAAGATTCATGTATTTTAGTAATTGTAATTTTAATTGATTTGTGACATTGTAGAGATAGAGAATATGTATTTTGAAATGTTCATTTCTCTAAAAATAATATTGTTACATTTCCATAATAACCTGAAATGGTATGTTTATTAGAATCTACATAATGCTAAAACGATCTTTCAAAAACTCTTGTAGGAGTCAAAAAGTTGAATAAACCTAATTTGAGATTTTTGATACTTTAAAATTCTTGATCAAGTTTATAAATATTTCGTCAGTAAAACCTCAGAGAAATTTACTTGCTTTTTAAACTATATATGAAAAAAACAATTTCCATCAAGATTCATCTATCTCATTACATATTTCATGATTTTACATTCAATATTAAAAGAAAAATTGTTACATAATTTTTCAAAATTATCTTCCACTTTTGTCGTGAAATTTCGTTTTTTACAGTATAGATCTACTTCTATCAAAAGCCAGACTTTAAGCAGAATCCATTTTTAAGTTTTGAGACTCAGACACGTAACAAACAACAATTAATACATGTTTGCTTCTAGCTACTGAAGAATCAATTTCCTTTATTTGTTTACCTTATAAAGTTACGATAGATGGCTGCCATTTCCATTACTGCAAAATATTTTATTTTGTTGCATATTTTAGTAGCATTTTGACAATTAAAACAAACCGTATCTATAGTTTTGTTTCTTATCCTATAGAAACATTTCAAGTAATTTAGATTAGAAAACCTGTATGTACAATTCTGTTTGATCTAAATTATCGTTAAATGTGTGATTAAATTTTAAACTGCATTCTATTCGTTTCACTAGATCATTTAACAGATTCAGTCACAAACGGCTTAAAAATAAATAATAAACATAAAAAGTACAGTCGTAGACTGATTAGACAAAAATAAAGTAATTATGAACTATTTTAGCGCTTGAAAGTAACAAAATTCAAAACGGCCACCACCTATACGAGAATGGTGTTATTTCATATTGCTCGTGCTGCCATCTAAAAATTTCAATTATAACTATTTTAAATATTACTGTAAGTATTAAATAATAAAATCAGTGAGTTATATTATTAACATTTGGCTCCATTCCACAAAGGTATTTTCGAAATATATACATTTTGGATTTCGATGACAAACTATATGTTTGTATTCCACAAACTTTTTCATTTTCATACAAAAAAATTTCAAATATTATTGCTATTATTATTAAACTCTAAGCATATGAATAAGTTACAATGTTTGGACATATTTAGAACACAAAAGAATTTGAACCATCCATTTAAATTATTGTTTCTTTAATTTATTTTTTGGTTAGTTTAAAATTATCGTTTCTTTCAAGTTTTTAAAATAACTTTTCTAAGCGTCGTAGAATTGATCAAAACCAATTATTTGCCCATGATATGTAGGTTAATAAATGTTTATCAAGTCTCATAAAAACTAACTATTTATTGATTTCTCCCATTGATCAGAAAAATAGTTGCCTCGAAAGAAATTGTCGGAAAGTTTCTTTAAAGAGTCAGCCAAACGGAAAATCGGATTCATTCATTAATTGAAGATATCGACATTATGAGATTAATTAGCTTCCTAGAAGTCTTAAACGTCTTTTAGAGCTAACTATTCTTAGACGTTTAGACTAAGTACAGCCAAATGCAAGATTAATGAGGGATAGTGACTTTGAAATGACTAGCTCACGTTTTTCTTTTTGTAAATTCTAAAAAAGTTCTGTCGTGTAAAAAAGGGAGTATTCCTCAGTTCTTCTTGCTTTTTCTTCCATTTTCAGATAGAAGTAGTAATTTAAATGAAGGAATAATAAAGACAAAGGTCTGCACAGCACAACGAAATCACTCTCTATTTTATTTTAAGAGATTATAATAAAATATCAAAATATTTCAACGGCTTTCCGAATTTTTTATATATTACTTACAATCAAAGGATTCTATTGTTTAGCATACAGTGTAAACATTTCGGAAATTATCAGCTAGTAAGAAATACATAAAAACATAAAGCAGGAGTATAACATAACATGAATATATCAAACCATAATAAAGTAGCAGATGTGTAGCAGATAGCATAAAGTGTGAAGATGAAAAATGAAGTGTGATATAGAAAACTGAACTACCGGTAAAGGATAACAGAAAAATAAAAATAATAACAGAAAAGAAGATAAGGTAAACACAAAAAGAGCGAAAATGAAAGATTTGAATCATAACTTTTTAGGTATATAGTGGACACTTGGTGATTCAAAATAAATGATGCTTTGAATTTTTCCCGTTTTATCTTAGAAACATGTTCTCGATACAAAAACTTTGAAATCAAGGAATATGATGAATACGTAATTTATCTCATAAGGATTTTGTTTACATAAATTGAAATTTTACTTTTCAAACGTGTCACATGCCGCATGTAATTAGGAAAGCGTTTTTGTTTTCCTACATCCAATCAATTACATAAAAACATATTTTAGTGAAACATTCTCGGAGTGATTGAAACTTAAATTTCTGAATGAATGTATTTGAACTGTTGGCGAAACGTTATGACGAAATGTTACTTCAATGAACTTAATGATGGACTTGCATGGATGATGGATCTAGGAAACTGTAGGAATGTTCCAGCTACAGGTGGTAGTAGTCTGAATTGTTAGGGATAAAAATATGCAAATTGAAATAACAAGACATCCTATAAAAAAAGGCTATGGTTTTGGCAACATAGTTCAGCTAAGCAATCTTTTCGCTTGTGTTACTTTAGCCAAATGTATATTGATTCGATTTAACCCTCCTCCAATTTAACCTCTCGATGAGGCATCTCGACATTAGCAAAACTTGACCAGATCCTGATGGGTGAGATATCTTGTCAGTAGAAGAAACCTGACCAAATCTTGACCTGGTCAACGTAATAAAAAGCGGCAATATCTTGATTCGTCAGATCTTGATGGACGAGATGTATTGTCTAGGCCATTTGAAGGATTAAGCAAATCATTGCAATTAGATTTTAAGTTCACTTAACAATTACAATTAGAATTAAGTGTTATAATTACTATTTCAACCATGCTATTAAAGGAGTGGCATATCGATCGATGCCCTTCTACACTAATACTTAAAATAAGAATTTGTCATACATCGTTATCATCTTTTTCTGGATGAAGCTACAGGTTGGCCCAATAGACCATTTTAAAATATAACTTTTTTGCTATTAATTTATATAATTATTTTTCCGATTATTTATATGTAATTCTTGGAAAAAGTTATTGAGAAATTCATGACACAGTGAAAACAATCCAATTTTAACTACAAAATCAGCAGTCAATTGTGCTAATCCAAAGGGCTTATTTTCGTCATTTTGGGGTCAGATAACCACCATTGAAACAAGCGACAAGCAATTACCCCCCCCCCCCTACGAAACTAATTTAAAATAATTTCCAAGAAGTATATTTATTGTTTATAAAACAATAAATGGGAATTTTTTAATACATAAAAAAGTTCATTCTATTTTTAAATGGTCTAGTGACTTTTGGAATACCCTGTATATTCGTATTAAGACATACAGAGTTTTTCTTATTGACTTATAACAGATAATTGTGTATAACAGCTAATTCTATAAAACAATAAATGGGAATTGTTTAATACATAAAAAACTTCATTCTATTTTTAAATGGTCGTGTGACTTTCGGAATGCCCTGTATATTCGTATTAAGACATACAGAGTTTTTCTTATTGACTTATAACAGCTAATTGCCTTTCTAATTAGAAAAAAACCCATTTAAATCACTGCATAAAGTAAACTATTGAAGAATGTCACCTTTTTTTAAATGAAAGCCCCACCGGACCCTCGGTAATTTGGTGATTTTCTGATGAGTAAATACACTTTAAAATTATAATTTAGCTCTTGTTATAAAAGTGAAGTTTATCACGTATCCTAAGTGGAAAGTAAAAGGTATCTTGCTTTCTCATATTGTAAACTGGGTGTGTATGATTGATACAAAAGTTTGTCTCCTTTTTTTAGTGACAAAATTGAAGAAAAATTATTTTATATAATAAAAATAGACTCGATCAATATAGTAATGTGCCGTTACGTTCGATGACCTGTGTCCATTACTTCGGAAGCTGCATCATCCCACGCTCATAGAGGTTCTGAGGTTTCTGGCTAAAGAACTGATCACTGTGACTAAACTTTCCGAACCTCTTACAGCACGTGGAATCGTCAACTGCCACCCTCACCCTACACAACACATACCTTCTTTTACGTCTGAGAAGAACCTTTCCTTTAATCATAATACACTACTGTTTGTAAAAATTGCACCACTATAAAGGAATCATGCAAATTAAGATGTATTTACACACTAGAAGTTTATTTTTTAAATTTCAACTTTAAAAATCCAGTTTTTGCACAGTAGGTCAGTGGTTTATGCTTAAAATTAGTTCAGTGAGTAAAAAATCATATTCAACTAATTATTAATTAGCTGATTAAGATATAATGAGCTAATTAGGGTGTTCTTTTAATAGTGATATCTCAAATTCTAATTTTTCTAGAAAGATAATTCTAGTTGGAAATTATTTCTAATATTATTCTTCATGTTTTGACCCTCAATCAAGTTTCTTGAGAGAAAAGATTTTCTGTGACAACTTTTTTCGCCGAGAATGCATAAAAAATCACGATTTTTTTTGGAAATTGAGGATTTAAAAATCCATTAAAAATGTATTTATTAACTAAAAACTCTGATTGAGGGTCAAATCATCCGCTGTATTATGTGGATTATAATGATACAAAAATAATTTTAATAGATTAATTTATTGTTGAATTATCGCTGTTTGAACAGAGCATACTATTGCAAAAACTTGTTTCTTCAGAAATTGAGTTTAAAGGTTTGGAAACACGTCTGTTCATGGTGACAGTACATAACAAAAACCCTTGTAACTAGAAAACTATTTAGAATATTTTCAAGATTTTGACATAGTTTGCAAGCTAATAAATTGAAGAATATTTTGAAACAATAAAAAAAATTTAGACTTTCTGTTGAATTTTCAGGATTTTTAGAGTGTACATACACCTTAAACGGAACTTGCAGGAAATGCAAAACAGGTTAAGATATGCAAATGTTTACAATGACAAAGCGATCATGCATGTGTGGGCCGAGAAACACCATCTAAACTTCCAAGTGAGCCGTGTATAAAAAGCACTGTAAAGGTGCGTTGAAATGTGTATCGTCGTTTGACTGCTGTAAATGATTGATTCGAAGTCAATATGCCTCGCCAAAAGCGCAGTGTCATACCACTAACTAACGGAGTTCGAACGGGGCCGCATGATCGGCTTCCGTGAGGGTGGAATACCGTCTCGTGAAATCGACTCTTGCCCGGGGCGTAATGCCGCAACAATGATGCATTTGTGTAGGATATGGACCTTGTAGAACGGGACAGGTCGAAACCCCGGCAGTGGGCCACGCAATATGACATCACCACGGAACGACAGAAACCTCATTCGCATGGCGGTGACGGTCCGTACAGGGTCCTCTCGTTCTTTGGCACAACATTGGTGCTCGTCTACAATTGTGTCATTCTCTGCCCTCACGGTTCGTCGACGTTTGCTGCGCCATGGACTACTTTCAAGGACTCTTCTCCGCAGGATTCCCTTGACGCTGATACACTGACGCCTCTGGCTACAATGGGCTCACCAACACAGCCAATGGCGTGGCGATTGGCGACAAGTCTTCTTCTCAGATGTGTCCCGCTACAATCTGGACAATAACGATGGACGCGTCAGTTGCTACAGAGGTGAACCCCTTCTCCCGGAGTGTTTTATTCAGCGTCACACTGGACGAACGCCTGGCGTTATGGTCTGGGGTGCTATTGGATAGTATGGGCGATCTCGCCTACTCAAAACTGTGGGGACCCTGAACAACGGGAACTACATTAGGGAAGTTGTGGAGCCCGAGGTCCTACGCCTCCTGCAACGCATTCCCAAAGCTGTTTTGCAGCAAGACAGTGCCCGTCCACATGTCCAAGCCTTCTTCAGTACACGACAGGTTCCGCTTCTATCCATGGCCTGCACATTCCCCGGATATGTCGCTCCTTGAGCAAGTCTGAGATCACATCGATCGGCAACTCGCTCATACCACTTGTCAGGCAGAGAGTACGGCTGAACTTTGGTATCAGTTAAAGGCCATCTGGATTGCCATTCCTCAGCATAACATTCAGATTCTGTATGATTCGATGGCTGTACAAGATTTTCGGCATTATTTTTGTTTTATTGCTCTGTAAATTTGATCGTTTATTTAAACCACTATAAATAATACGTAAATAAATTCCATTTATTTCTTAAGATTCTTTCAGTGTTGCATTTTTCACAAAAAATAGTGTATCATGTCCATACAAGTGGGAAAAACTAAATAATGACGTTGTATAGTAAATAAGGGGTTCGCATCCCATCATTGTTGTATTAAATGTCCTACGTTTGTAAATTTCCTCATTGTTCCCAACACGCAAATCTACGCAATGAAGACTTCTCCAAAATTCTCAACGGAAGAAGTGCGTAGCGATCAAAAATTGTGACACAAACAAATTAAGGCACAAAACAAATGCTTAGTTCCTAGTCAATGAAACTAATACATTGGTGAAAAGATAATTAAAGTGTTAATTACATGAATCCTAATCTCTCATCCTATGATATTTTTATTCATGTTTCGAGATCACTAATTCAAACTTGCCGGTTCTCTTTCATAACACACTTCAAGCAGGTATTTCGTAATATACGGGGCACATATCCACAAACTGATTTATTTAAGATAGTTGACGACAGTGGAATGCAGTAATAAGCATATGTGAAATACAAATATTATAGGATTACTCATTTACAGGTAATTAAAATGAGACAATGTTAAGCATGACCTGAGAGCTCAATCCATAGCATCAATAAGACAAGAAAAAAGAAGAAAAGAGTGCCTGATTGCACACTGGCACATCAGTTTGTAGCGGATTCAAAAAGTCCTCACATCAAGGTTGTCTTTTATATTAGACATTTTCACGTTGGCGTGGAGTGGAAGTTTGGAGAGTGAGGTGCCAGATCAGGTGTTGGCCTTGTCATCTGTCCGTGTTTTAAAATTACGTTGTGATGTCCTCTGTTCTTTCCTTTTGGGATTGATCTCGGTAGTAAGCCATATTTATACAATCTATAACAAAAAAAAAATCGACGCACCAAGAAGGAATCATCCGATTGCTTTGAAATTTCGTATGCAAAAATGTTTTGGCCAAATATGCAAATGATTAAAATTTGGTGTCCAATGAATGAATAGTGCGATCTCCACCGCATCGGAACTGCGCATCCAGCAGATGTATATAAGGAGTTGTTCTTGAACTGTTGTTAAAATTTTCTGCTGCATTGCGATTTAGGATACCTTTCAACGACTGAAAAAATGCCTCGCCGCAGGATTCAAGCACATTACGAGCAACATTCAGAGTTTGATAGAGGTCGTATTATTGGATTGAAAGTGGCAGGTTGGGCAAATCGGAGAATCGCTCGTCATGTACATCGGCGGCGATTAGAAGATGCTGGAAAGAGTGGGTGGACAGTGGCAGATTTCAGCGTCATGATGGTAGCGGTCGACGTAGGGCCACAACAGATCGCGAGGACAGAATGATTGTCAGATCAGCTGTCACAGCGCCTGATTCATCGCTATCAACCATCAGTCGTGCGACCCACACACGAGTGTCCACCATGACCATTCACAGACGGCTGAGAGAGCGAAATCTACGCTCGTGCCGACCGTTACGCCACCTGCCACTCACGCCTGCACACTGTAGAGCCAGATTACAGTGGTGCTTTGCTCGATCAGGCTGGACTGATGCTGACTGGGGACGTATAGTCTTTAGCGACGAATCCCGCTTCCAACTGCGTCCTGATGATCATCGAAGACGTGTCTGGAGACGCCCAGGGCAGCGTTCCGATCCTGTTTTCACTATTGCATGCCACACGGGCCCTCAACAAGGAGTTATGGTCTGGGGTGCCATTTCGCTTGATAGCCGGACCCCTTTGGTCGTCATTAGAGGTACACTTACTGCACAGCGGTACGTTGACGACATTCGGAGACCTGTTTTGCTACCGTTCCTTTCGCAGTACCCTGGGCTTATTTTTCAGCAAGACAATGCCATATCACATACGACACGTGTTGCTATGAACTGTCTTCAAGCTTGTCAAACACTTGCTTGGCCAGCCAGATCACCAGATCTCTCTCCCATCGAGCATGTCTGGGATATGATGGGAAGGCGACTGCATCCGGTAGGGAATGTTGATGACGTAGTCCGACAATTGGAGCAAATTTGGCAATAAATACCGCAGGAGACCATCCGGGAGCTTTATCGTTCTATTCCACGCAGTGTGGCAGCTTGCATCCAGGCTAGAGGCTGGTCAACACCTTATTGAGCTCGTTACTGTAACTATGAAATAAATCATTGAATTGTTCTGAAATGTTAATCATTTTCTATTCTGTACATAATTTTCCTATCCACCAATTTTTGTCTCCATCGGACAATTCCTACTTGATGCGTCGATATATATATATATATATAACAAATAGGGGTTCGTAGCCCAGGCCTCGAAATATATTTTTTAATACAGGTGCACAAGGTGCACCTAAGTTTTTAAATTAGGTGCACAGGTGCGCCTAGCGGGAAAAAATTAGGTGCACAATTTTATTTTCATGTGCACAGTGCACCTGTGCACCCGGGTATTTCGAGTCCTGTCGTAGCCTATTCGGATAACAGCCACAACGGAGTTGCTCGTGATAGTTCTTTTCGTGTAGGCCACATTGCCCGTGTGGAGGCTTGTTTCCAAAACCAAAAAATATAAGTATTTAATTGAAAATTTATTTATTAAAAGAATATCAAACGTATATGTACGTAAACGTGTCGAATTTTCCGCAGATTTCAAATCCGTTGAAATTTTCAATCCATCTTTAAAGATCACGATGTTACAAAAATGTACTAAATAATGCCAGCCAAAATGTTTTTTATTTTCTTTGCTTTCTTTCGCTGAAATCATAAGAGTGCTGGAAATGTAATCTGTTTATTTTTGGAACACGAATGTTAGCATGACGTCACATTCTCTTGCGAAAGTATAAAAGATATTCAATTTAAAAATTTTATTTATTTAAAGAAAATCATAATTATTAAGCATCGATCTAACGTAGAATTTTCCGCAGATTTCAAATCCGTTGAAATTTTTTCTCTATCTTTAACGGTCTAGGACAGGGGTAGGCAACCTACCTATTGAAACGAAAGAGCCAAAAGTTACAATTTACAAAATTTCCTAGGTTTTAAAGAGCCACTAAAATTTTTTTGTTTCAATATTATAGTATTTGCTTATATATATTTGATTTTTGATTTAAAATAAACGGCTTTAAATACGGAATAATATTTATTCCTTTAAAAACGCAAGTATAGATAGTTACATCAAAGGGAGCATTGCTTTTGCATACCTTTTGAAAGTTTGATTAAATCTGGCTTATAACTTGTTGTTTTAAGTTTCAAGCACGACTCGAGATTTTTATTTGTTAGTTGACTTCTAACTTTACTTTTTATATATTCATGCAAGAGAACGCTTGCTCGCACTAATATGTCGACCCGAAGTTCGTCAGCACTCCATATGCCAACTTCTTCATCTCACTGTAGCATTCTGGAAGACTATTCCATGCGCCAAATATGAGGGCCTCAACTCGCGGAATTTCTGTTAGAGCTATCCACTAGTGCTGCGCGATATGCATGCATTTCTGGACCTCCAACTCTTCCAACTTGCTCTTGAGTTCTGTGAACTTGCCACTCCACAAGTCTTTGGTTTTCAAATCTAGCAATTGCATTTGAAGCGATCCAGCATCAATTTCCAAATGGGTCAATGTTGATCCCTTTTGTATTTGTGTTGAGAGGATTTACTTTTGTTTGTTTTGAATTGCTCGAATCTCTCAGCGAATCCATCCTTCATGTTTTTTAAAGCTATGCTGAAGTAATTCGTGTCAATAATTGCATTTTTAAAATGAAGTAATTTACCAATCTCCATGTCTTCAACAAAAAGAAGTAATTTTTTTTCGAAACAAACTATTTCTTCATGCAAGGCGTAAGCTGGGTTGTCTTTTCCTTGCAGTTTTAGATTTAGTTCATTTACTTTCATTGTGGTATCTACCATGAAGTTGAATTTTTGAAGCCATTTGTCTTCTTCCAGTTCGGGATGGTCAATGCTTTTATCATTGAAGAATGTTTTTATTTCACTCAAGCACAAAGCAAAACGTTGCAATACGTTACCTCTGGAAAGCCATTACACTTTATTGTGCAGAAGTAGGTAAAAAAAACTGCCTATCTATTTCTTTAAGGAAATCTTTAAACTGGCGATGGTAGAGTGCTTTTGCCATGATCCTGTTAATAATCTTAATTACCAAGTTCATGATCTCAACTATTTCGGCCGGAAAAGTTTGTGCACAAAGCACTTCTTGATGAATTATGCAGTGAAATGTTAGAATTTCGTGGTTTATTTTTTTCTTCTGAAGAATTGATGTTACACCTCTATGTATTCCCGTCATACTGCTGGCTCTATCAGTTGCCATAGAAACGATTTTGTTTACAAAGATTCTATTGTCTTCCAGGCATTTCTGCAAAGCATTTGCTTTATCCTCTCCACGAGTTTGCCCTGAGAGCGGTAGCAATCCTAGCAGTTCTTCTTTCGGACCTTGGTACGATATATACCTGACGAAAAGGGTAACTTGTGCCGTGTCTTTTATGTCGCAAGACTCATCTATAGCAAGTGATAAGGCAGAAGCCAGTAGAATGTCTTCCACTTGCATATGTGTTACCTTTGAAGACATTTGAGAAGTTCTATCTTGTACTGCTTTAGCAGTTAATGGCAAATCTTTGGTTTTTTTCATGATTTCTGCATTGTTTTTAAAATAACGAAACAGTTCTTCAGATACACCTATAAAACAATCTTTGACGTACTCACCATCTGAGATCTCACCATCTCATCATCTAGACGTGTTGTCTAGACTCTAGACGGTGGCTGTTTGGGTGAGACGGAAATGAAATGCAATTGGCTGAAAGACAACATGGTCACGGATTCTCATCTCTAAGAACAAAACAATAGTTCAAATTTATCTCATTACGGTAATCTTAAGCGTAGATTTTGGATTAACAATTATGAAAATATAGGCTATTGGAGAAATTAGGTACTTAAAAATATATTTTCTTATTTTTTAAGGGTTTTGATGATAAGTTATTATTTTTTTCGTATGGAACTGGAGAGCCGCAATTTTACATCAAAAGAGCCACATGCGGCTCGCGAGCCGCAAGTTGCCGACCCCTGGTCTAGGAGATAGAAAAAAGAACTACATAACTAAAGTTTAAATTTTTTTTTTCTTGTCTGCTGTGGGGGAAAAATTATTTCTCCGCGCAAAATAAAAACGGAAACGGAAAAAATAAACTTATAATATGTCATACCTCTATACTGTCTCCATTCCAAAGAAAACAATAATAATTAATTCATTAAATTCATTTTAAAATGTTCTAGATTGAATTTTAAAATTCGGGCTGGACTATAAATTTGCAAACAATTTGGGCTACCTGCTTGCCAAATTTCAATATTGTGAGTGCCATAGATTCGCTATGTATGTATGTATGTATGTATGTATATACGTGTATGTATGTATGTATGTATATATGTGTATGTATGTATGTATGTATGTATGTATATATGTGTATGTATGTATGTATGTATGTATATACGTGTATGTATGTATGTATGTATGTATATATGTGTATGTATGTATGTATGTATGTATGCATGTATGTATGTATGTATGTATGTATGTATGTATGTATGTATGTATGTATGTATGTATGTATGTATGTATGTATGTATGTATGTATGTATGTATGTATGTATGTATGTATATATATATATATATATATATATATATTTATTTATTTATATATATATATATATATATATGGGGGGGGTGTTCAAAATTGAGCCTCTGATTACTCTGCCGAATGTCAGTGACTGTTAGTTTCAGTTATAAACACAAAAGCCTCCAAATGGGTTCGACGAGATATCTCGTCCATCAGGTTCTTGCAAATTTTGATAACGGCTAGTGACCTCGTCGAGGAAAAACTGCCTTATTACTCCAAGTTGCAATGGAGATCCAAGTAGTAGAAAGAAGTTTTACTTTGACCAAAACTTGTGATATATTCAAACAGGTTTTTGTAATGGCTGGCCATTACAGGACAGTTTTCGACACGAGGATTAACCACCGGGAGGGTAAAGTGCCACCCATTATCTAACATGATTCGAACACTTAAAATAAGCACTTGGACTGAGAAAATATATTGAATCCGAAACAATACAAATCTGTTGAAAAGATTCTTTCACTTCGGCAGAGCAACGGAAATTATTGATGTCCAATACTGTTTTTGCCTCCCATTCTCAAGCTTAACCCAATCTGTTAAACGAGATTTATGGACTGGAAAGTGAACGCATCGAGCAAGGACGTTTGCAGTATTGAAAAAGCTTTGCACTCTGCTCAAAGTTGTAAAATTAAAATAATATATGTAAATATCTTCCATTTCGATTAGACCTTCCTGAAAACGTTAGGAGGCGGAACGGGCTGTTTAGGGGCTATTCTAATCACATTTACCACCGCAATCTTTTATGTTTGTTTAAGATGTGTTTTATGGCCTTTATCCTTCTCGCTGCTCTAAGAACGTGACCGGAATAAAGAACCGGGAGTTCATTAATCTTCATAATTTGGTGTAATGGCTGCCGCATCGGATGAAAAATTCAATAAAAAAACCACAAAAGCTTATGGAAGAAGTTGTGATTCGCAAAATAACGATGATTAACATGTGCAGCATGCCCACTGTGTTTCGGGGAGGAGGATACCTACTTTTCCCATTCAGGAATAAGAGCTTCATAATAAATCAGCGAGGATATGTCGTATGGGTATAAGCAGGGCTTGGATTTTGATAAGCGAAAAAGTGCAAAAAGGTGGACAAATATATATTTATGACCTAAAGCACAAACACTTGTGAAAAGAGACAAACGAAACAAAAAATGAACTTGAGCACTCCTAATACGACCAAAAATACACTTAAACTTTTTATGTAAACAGTTTGAAACACTGTGTCAAACTGAGTCTTTATTTTATTAATAAATATTACAACCCGTAAAGATTTGGTTAGTTTGGGGTTTTATGGCGCAGCCATACTTAGCCAAGCTGCGCCAAACACAAGACAACGCCAAGTAAAAAGTGTCGTGAAAGAGTGGGAAAAAGAGGATAACTGGTATTTTTTAATTAACATCGTACTAGAGGAACACAGCGGGCAATTGAGAACGGTCCGGAATCAATCCCTTAAGGACAACACCACGCAATTATAAATCCCAGTCAGATGACGAGGCAACTCCTGAGCCTGACACCCCACTCTCCAAACTTCCACACCAACCCAACGTGAGGACTTTCGTCAACGACAGATTTAAGGTGCACTAGCCATCTCTACACCATACGCTTACATACATCAATGCACTGACCCGAATTCAAACCAGGAACCTTCGGATCTAGAAGTTAACACCTTAAACACCAGATCGGTTGATCGGCTAGAGGAATTGGGTAACACAGCAGTGGAACAAAAGCAGTAAAAGAGCACTTGGCCATCATGGGGTTGCGACCCCATGTTTACCGGACGTAATAAACCCCAGGGGAAACGAATATATTGTGGTACCACAACGGTTCGTGAAGCCTGTACATATCTAAAGAAGTGCCTCGAGGGGAGATTCCAAGTGTACGTTGAATCTGTCGTGGCCTCGAATGTCCTCACGTTGGCGTGGTGTGGAAGTTTGGAGAGTGGGGTGCCTTCATCTGACCGTAGTTCAAAATTCGTGGTCTTGTCCTCCGATCTTTCCCTTTGGAGATTGATTCCCTACGGTCTTCAATAGCCCGTTATATTGTTAAATAAAATTAGTTAAAAACGTTAATTAAAAAAACACGTTAGTTAAAAAATTGCAACACGAACAAATTAAAGCACAAAACAAATGCTTAATTCTTAGTCTTAATGAAACTGATGCATTGGTGAAAGGATAATAAAAGTGTTTTAATTAAATGAAACTTAATCTCTCACCCTATGATATTTTTGTTGTTTCATGTTGTTAGATCACAAATTCAAACTCGCGTGTTCTCTTTCATAACACACTGCAAGCAGGTAAAGCGTAATAGACGGATCACATATCCACAAACTCATTTATTTAAGATAGTTGACGTCACTGCAATGCAGTACTAAGCTGAAGGGAAACACAATTATTACAGGATTACTCATTTACAGATAATTATAATGAGACAATGTTAAGCATGACCGTAGAGCTCAATCCATAGCATAAATAAGACAAGAAAAGAGAAAAAGGAGTGCCTGGTTGCTCACCGGCATATCAGTTTGTGGCGGATTCAGAAAGCCCTTACATCAAGGTTGTCTTTTATACTAGACATTTTCGCGTTGGTGTGGTGTGGAAGTTTGAAGAGTGAGGTGCCAGCTCAGGTGTGACCTCGTCATCTAACCGTGGCTCCAAATTACGTGGTGTCTTTGGAATTTTCTTTTCGGGTATCATCCCAAACCGTCACCAATATCCCTTTGTGTTGCTCCAGCGCGACGTTAGTTAAAACACCTAAATACCGAGGGGTTCGAAAGTGTTCGAAAATTCACAAAATAGCGGTAATTAAATATCTACCGGGGGTAACGAAGAAGTTTCATCCATGTAAAAAAGAAGAAATGCGAAAAATAAATTGCATTTTGACAATTTCTGGATCAAATTGATGGTTTGAATTTTACAAACACAAACCATTAAATTGAATAAACCGAGTTATCTATGATAGTAAGCTTTCATTTCATTAGTAAAGAATCGTTAAGTAAAACAAAAATCTTGCGCGGATTTCTATGTTCTATCTACGTAGTTTTAAGCCCTGGAAGCGCAGTTTCGTAGAGAGAAATTCCTGCACAAATTATTTTTATCTTGAAGACACCAAAATGGGTAACTCGAAATAAATTAAAATGCCTTAGATGACCGATAAACCTGAAACAATTTTACGTAAAAATTATCAAAACTGCATGAAAATTTCCTCACAAATCCATTAAATGTCTTAATTGATCTCATTACTTCGCAAACCAAA
Organism: Metellina segmentata; assembly: GCA_947359465.1. NCBI lineage: Eukaryota > Metazoa > Arthropoda > Arachnida > Araneae > Tetragnathidae > Metellina > Metellina segmentata. The sequence continues at coordinate 104,629,496 of OX375872.1, read as the reverse complement.
TGGAAATTTGTAGCCAATAAGATAATTTAATAGCCAACACGGCTATGCAATCATCATTGTCAAATGCGGCCAAATTCGAGCTGTTGAGCGATCCAATCGGGGGAGGTCATAATCTCTTGCTAAATTATAAATATGAAACTGAAAAATTACTTATTAAAAGAAAATCAAACGTATATGGTGTAAAATTTTCCGAAGATTTCAAATACGTTGAAATTTACAATCTATCTTTAACGGTACCGATTTTACAAAAAAACAATGTGAGTAAAAATTTTTTTATTTGTTTTGTTTTCCTTCGCTGGAATCGTTTGAGAGCAGGAAATGGAATCTATTGATTCCTCACAGCGATGGCCGAATTCGTATGGGAAAATAAATATAAAAGTTGTAATTAAAAAAATTTTATTTTAAGAAAATCATATTTTTAGGTATATTGATTTAATGTGAAATTTTCCACAGATTTCAAATTCGTTGAAATTTTGACTCTATCTTTAACGATCTACGAGATAGAAAAAAGAACTACATAACTCCAGTTGAAACTTTATTTCTTTTTTTCGTCGGCTAAAATAGTTCCTCCGCAAAATCAAACGGAAAAAATAAATTTTGAATCTGTCATCTTTTTATGGTGTTGCCATTCGAAAGAAAACAATAATAATATTAAATGCCATTAAATTAATTTTAAAATGTTCTCGATTAAATTTTAAAATTCGGGCTCGCTCAAAAATTGGAAAACATTCGGACTACCTGTGTGCCAAGTTTGATTACTGTAAGTGCCATAAATTCGTCAGGACAATGGGTAAATTCAGACAAACAAACACTTCCTTTTGTAATAGTAAAGATTAAACACTGCTAAATCGGATGATATTGTAGTCAGGCCAGAAAAGTAATATGCGAAATCATCAAAATGCCGGTTCCTATATTTATGAAAAATATTTTATATAGTTTCATACAATACTATAGAGATTTCTATAGATAAAAAGGGCAATGATTCGATATAAATGTATTTCTAAATAATTCTACAGAGAAGTTGAGAAAAGTAAAGTCATAAAACAAAAGAAATATTTATTTTGGAAATCTATAGAGGTTTCAGCAGACATTTTCTTTAGAGATTTCTATAGACTTTCTATAGAGCAGGGGTGGCAAGCTTCACTACTTTTGGAAGCCACATTTCAGGAAGGAATATATAAAAGAGCCATTTATTTGTGTGACCAGCTTCCCTACCTTTGGAAGCCACATTTCAGAAAGGAATACTTGAAAGAGCCATTTATTTATAGTCGATAAAACAAAATGAGAAACTGAAAATTAGTTCACTTTTTTTAAATTTACCCACAGATCCCCCTACCCCGATCAGCCTGATTCAAAGCTGAAACACAAAACTGGATAGCTTTCTTAGCTGAGACAACTTTAACTCGAAGCAAAAGATTCAGACTAAGAAATGAGTGAAAAATATCACAATATCACTTTGCCGACTTAGCGTTAGTTTGACATCGTAAGTCGCACGAGTCTCACACGTAACAAAGCTCACAAACGTAAGCAATTGCTGTTTCGTAATATATATTTCTTGCTTCAAAATGAGTGTAAAAGAGAAGATTTTGAAAGTTGTTTGGTTTTTCCATTTGCTCCTCAAAAGAGAACAGCCAACGAAAAACAGTTAGTATTTTTCGTTGGCTTAGTGATCAGTAGGGCAACTTTTTTGTTGCAGTAAAAATGGGAAAAGTTGCATTTATCATTCCCTAAAGTTTCATTTATGGAAATAAAGTTGCATTTATTTTTTTGATACACTAAATTCTAAAATAAATTATTCGTAAAAAATGAAAAAAAAAAAATGAAAAATATATTGACAATTTTAGTCGTGTACTATTATTTAGTCGTGTATTATAATACATACTGAAATACAGAAGAACGTTGAATGGCCGATCCCTGGCCAGTAATTTCTTTAACATTAAAAACCTGCGCCAGCCGCAGTTATATAATGTGCTGTATCGGATAGTAGAAGCGCAAAATCCTTTCACTCAACATTCAGAGATTTTAAAACGTCGTCTACAAGGCGAACAACATATTGATGATCGACACTCACCTCGCAAACTCTGCAATTGATTACGCAAGTTTCCCTCTGGATTATCAAGAGTGCCATACAATGTGTTAAAGTACTTCGTGCCATTTATTTCACTTTCGTCTTAGGACGAACACTATCTTACCATGAACTTGTTTGATCCGCAATACTTCGGCGTTCGTAAGATCAGACACACGTGATCTAAGGGTTGATTCAGAAAGCAAAAAATGAAATAATAATTTGATATTAATTAATTTTAAGCTATATTTTAGAAAGTTGCATTTATGCAGAAAGTTGCATTTATCTTGCGGTTATAACTCACTTACAATACACCCCATGTAGGAGGAATTTTGGTTTTAGTACTTTACACGCAGCATAGAACGAGTAAAAAAAATTGCATTTGTTGCCCTAGTGATCAATTTTAGTTTTCCATATTTCATGCATACATTTTATTTTTGCACAAAAGCCACACCACTTGCCTGACAGAGACGCCGTTTTTACCACCCCTCCTATTGAGGTTACTTTAGAGAGACAGAAGAAAAATAGGCCGTAATTCTCTAGGATTCCATAGACCACATTTTCAATACAAATATTTACTGAAGCGTTGTAATTTAGGGAATGTTCTATGAATCTTTCTGATAACGTGGAAATTCGAACTCATCGAAATGATTTCGGAGCATTGAACTCTATTTCAAGGTTTTTAATTTGTATTCCTTATCAACAATTAATTATTCTGTAAGTATTAGAGGGTTGTCGCGTCATTTCAATTGTTTATACACTAGGGCTTATTAGACTGGGATTCGACATAGATTCAGACCCGATGAGGAGAATGGAAAGTGGTAAAATTAAAGGTTATAAGGTTTTAATAAACAATAAAAGAGAAAATTAAAGAATAAATCGAAAATGTTTTGGCTTTAAATCAATTTACATGGCATTAAACGCAAAGGGAATAATAAGCCATTGAGAAAACGTTTTGTAAGGAGGGATATTGCTTTTATATAAAGATAATTCAACCTTCTCGAAATAGATTTGTAAATAAAGATGTATTTGCATTTGGGGAACATTACACGACTTAGGAATTAAATGCAGTGGATATAACATTTACTATCAATGTAATACTGTTCCGCACATCAACTTACCTTTATCTAAATCGCTTCGAATGAGAATAGGGACGCGTTAGTTTACTCGAACGAAGCTGTAGTAAAGACCTACATTCCAAAGTATTTGAAAGATTCAAAATCAGGGGGCACAACTGGTGTTATCTCACGAAGGGGATTCGTTTGGTCACTCTAACAATAGTTATTTTTGTTAGTTCCCTGACGTAAGTAGAGGCGAACTTTATACCACACTCTCTTTTGAAATACCACATTTTGAACACGCGAGGTCCTAGAAATATTTGTAACGTGGGCAGCAAGTCAATTTTGTAATGTCATAACCTGCATTGTGGGTAGGTATTTGAATCAATGTCACAGGGGGACATTGGCAAAGGTCCGCCATCCATCGTGGAAGGAAAAATCCAAGGACAACACCTTGTCATTTTGAGCCACGTTCAGATGACCGGGTCACACCTGAGCTGGAACCCCACTCTCCATACTTCCACACAAGGCGAGATTCCTCGTCGAGACAACCACTAAAAATATCTTACTTTATTTTAAAATCATCGTGTTCAAAAAGATGAATGCTCTATAGCAGTACTTCTCAAACTGCATCTCTGTTTTCTAGGGCGACGCGACATAGTCAAATATATAAACTGAAATTGCACTTAGCCCACATGGTTTTAGAATCGTACCATCGATATGCTGATAGGATGATAGCACATCTAATGTGTGACATTGCACATTTTTTTTATATATAACTGACCTATGTCAGTGTACGTCTGCCTCGTGGACACAACCTCTGCAATCTCGGTCTGCAATGGACGCATAACCCCCACAAAAAGCCGTTAATAAGTCTCTGAACCCAGGGTACAGGGTACGAGAGGAAGCTCCCTGGCCGAAGAACTGCGAAAAACAAACACATTAAAATGCCAGAGTGTTCGTCTTCTTGAGAAGAAGAGGAAAAGACTACAACTCAACATGACAGAGTGAACGAATAAACGTTTCCGAGCACATTATCTCAACTCTCTCTCTCTCTCTCTCTCTCTCTCTCTCTCTCTCTCCTCTCTCTCTCTCATCTCTTCAAAACAAAAACTTATAAAAACCTTGAACGTCCAGATTCAAAAGGAGAGAGAGAAGTCGGTTAGACTCGGATGGAAGCAGACTAAACACTTGATTTTTCGTGCGGTGCGCACTACGGTAAACGGGGTAATGCGGGACTCCGATCCCCATCCCCGGGAAAAGATGCATCGTCTTTTCCCCCCATTTTGACGAGAGGTAGATATGTTCACCTCCCTGTGTGCGATCAAATGTCCACATCTCCGATTAGATTTGAGGCAGATAGATTCGCCTTTCACTACATTCGCGTAGTTTTCCCTCCTTTTTTGGTGTCTTGTGATATCATCAGCGCTTCCCCATGGCACCACCGGATATACTCGTTCTCGTTTTGAATAAAAGATTTTGAATATGAAAGTTCTTTTGGTCTTCCTTAGAGGTATGTGGTTTTAATTATTACTTCCTAGGTGATCTCATGGAGCAAACGAAGAAAAGGACTCCTGGTTATTGTCAACTCTTTGTATACCTATCGATCATTCCTTTTAGGCCAAACGCGATTAACGCAAAAATTCATTCCAAATTAATCTCTAACGATCGCTTTAATTTAATGCCACGTCTATACCAAGTCATACGACATAATGGATTCTGCACAAACCCCCAACCGAGCTCAATATACTGAAGACCAAAATTTTGCAACCTAAAACTGATTTTTTGTTACAGCTAAAGACAGCTAATTGATTTCCTTGTCAAATCTTGCGATACCATTTTTGTAGTTTTAGTAACGATACCATTTTTGTAGTTTTAGTAACGATACCATTTTTGTAGTTTTAGTAGCGATACCATTTTGTCAACTAGTTTTTCGGCGATAGAAAGCTAGTGCCGTGTAAAACTCGACGGGAAAAAGGAAATGAGGTTATAGGTGTCCGGTTGGATTTCGAGATTTGAGATGTCCGCCCGTATCACTAATCACGATTTGATTATTCAGTGATGCAACTGTTCAAAACAAGTATTTATTTAAGCGGGATAAGAATGCAAAAAAAAAAATGACCTCAAAGTCCATTTTGAGACTTTAAGTGTTTCTGAATATTTGAAATGTTACCCTTAGAATGTTGGGCATCTTTTGTCGATGCGCCTATTAAAAATATTTTAAATTATTTTTTCAAAAAAAGAACTTTACTGAAAAATCATCTGCAAAACGATTGACGACGATGCTTTCGGTTCTTATATATATTAACAATTGTTTTTTTTAATTTTACAAATTGTTAAGTACATTTTTTGTTAACTGTAAAAAACAGACTCAGAATCTTCCTTCAATGATAGAAATGTATCAAGACTTTTAATTTTGAAAGCAGCAGGAGTAGAACCTGGACTTAATTGTTTCACCTCAATGAGAACATTGGATGATTTGCTGGTTTGTATTGCACTCAGAAAGCAGACATGTATTGAGAAAAAAGTCCGGCAGAAAAGAAAAAAAAAGTTAGAAGATAACTTTTTAGATGATGAAAGTACCTGACACTCCCTCTTATTGTACTGGATATTTTAAATATATATATTTGAGGGTAAGGTAAATACAATTTTATACTTTAAACGCTGTTTTCTCAAAATGCTGTTTTTTTCATACAAATGTACCTTTTTCTCAGAATCTACTGAACATATTGCTTTGAAACTTTTTTTCTAAAACATGTTGTGATTTTACATAAATATACATATGCTTTTAGAGAATAATATATAAGATTTTTAACAAAAAATCTTTATCATTCAAAAAAAAAATCGTAAACAAATTTTATAACATCATAAATTAAAAACAATAAAAAATTTTTACAAAAGCATATGGCTATCTATGTAAAAGTATTTGAATATTTACTGTGCCAAATTTTAAAGCAATCCTGTGAGTAGATTCTGAGAAACATGGGCATAAAGAAGCCCCTTTAAAAAAAAAATTTTTTTCAATGGAGCTTTCCGTTCCTTCTTAATATTTTTTCCGTAAATTGCTTGTGAATTTGAAGTGTACGTGTTTCATTTTATCTGTAACTTTACCAACATAATCGCGAACTGGAACTGTCAGAACGGCCTATGTCCTATTTTGGGGTCCGTAGAAATATTCTCATACACTAACCGAAAAAGCCGTGAACCGAAAAAGTGCCATTAACTCTGAACCAGTGAACAGTTTCAGTCATAATACAATACACTCTGGTGCGCACTTCTAGGTTATTTTTAGTTCCACTCGCTCTTGTGTTTTTTTACATGAGACACCTTGAAGCTGGGTACAACTTATGTCAATTTGTATATATATAGCTTTGGAAGAAATGAATTGGATACTTTAGAGAAGGAATACGTACTTTAAAAGGGAAGTCTTTCTACATATGAGCTCTATCATTTGGATCCAGATGAAATAGCTGGCATTGCCGAGGGAACTCGGTCCCGGAATGCAATGCATGAATAAAAGAACGCCAGTAAAAAGAATATTTTAAGAATTGTATTGGGGACAATCAAAGCGACGAAAGTAATGGCAAAAAGAATTTCGAAAATTCCGGCAACCATCTCGGAAAGTTTAAAAAAATTATGATTTTCTTCCTCGTTTTCTTCTTTCCAATCTTTCGTCCTGCGTACAGCAAAAATCAATTATTGTAAGAGTTCGGCATGCTTTCAATCTTTAACTTTCATTTCCTTTGATAAAACTTCAGCGAGTACGATGATGTTCATTTGAGCTATGTCGTTTGATCTCGGAGGGTCTTGCAAAGTAAAAGGAATATCAGGTCTTCATTGAAGTTCGTGTAGCATTCGATGCATTTTATTGGACGTGTGCACTAAATCTGGGACCGATTACTTTATGTACTGAATTCTTATGACTAAAGGTATCGCTCACACATTTTGGGAGGATATAATCACAAATTATTGACAGTCATGTAGGCAATGTATTAATGATATCAATAGAAAACGTGCATAATAAAAAGATTAGTTTGTATACACAAAATGAATATTTCGAGTAATTATTTACAAACTCTATTTTTGTAAATTGTTACAACTTATTTTGAGTTTCTAACCTTGAAATGTTATTGCAAAACAGTTTGCATTAAAAATATGCTATTTTTTTAAATGATAAATACTCAAACGTTTGAAGTGTTTTTGTAATTCATGGCTGCGGTGATATTTGATTAAACTTGCAAAATGTATGTACAGATAGTCACTTAAAAGTTTGAATTAAACGTTCCATTATTTGATAATTTCGTCATAAATCCAACACTTCATTAACATCTAGGAAAGACAAAGTCAAAAAATTTAGAACACTGTGACAGGAGCATTATCTGCCACTTATTTTTTTAAACTTTTATCTAGTATTATTGTGTATTCAACAATTTAAAAACTTCACATTTTTAGCTGTTATCAAGCACCAAAAAACAAAGTTACAAAATTATTTTTAATCAGTACTATTTCCAAGAACAAAAGGTTTAAATTTTACGGCCAGAGAAATTTCATTTTACTTTCAAGTAAAACTAAAGGAAGTTTCATACGAGATGTTGTTCCACCATGCTCTATGATGAGACATTATTTCTCTTTTCTCTCTCTGCCCCAGGAAACTCTTCTTCCACCGCATTTTATTCCACAACCAGAACTATTGTTATGGTTTTTCTGAGATGCCATAAAAAACAGTCCAAAATTATGTTGCCATTTAAAGCCAGCTAGAAGACGGGTTAACTTCACCAATCATCAAAGCATAACATAAACTACACTACAATCAAGTTAAGCCCCAAAATGTTTTAACATCACTCTTAAAAAGTAGGTAGGTACGTAATTGATTAAATATTACAATGGAGCATTGGAACAACACAATGAGCAATCGGTGACGGTCTGGAATCAATCCTTAAGGAAACTATCCAAGAACAAAGCCTCGCAATTTTCAACCGCGGTGAGGAGATGACGAGGTCAACACCTGAGCTTGCAGCCCACTCTATAAACGTCCACACCACGTCAACTTGGAGACAGTTGAGGTCACAATGAATTTAACGTAAACCAGCCTCTGCGTACACGACCGTCTTTGACTGGACCTAGTTTCGAACTCGCAACCCTCCGGTTGCTCCTTCCACCGGGCTACACTCTTAAAAGGAACAAATAAACTTAACAAGGTGGTCAGAATTGCGACTGCATAGTAATCATACCACGTGATTCCTGGTCAATGGTTGGTTGGTTGGTTTGGGGGTTTTATGGCGCAAGGACCATATTTGGCCATGCTGCGTCAAACATAAGACATACCGTATCAAGTAATAGATACACACAATGAAAGCTTTACTGGCACAAGAGAGAAAAATACACTCAGGGATGTGTACCTACAATTGAGTTGAACGCACATATTCAGATTTTTATATGTACTTGCTGCTTCATATTAGTCAAGATTAACACTAATGTTGTTAACTCAGAGACATAAAAGGATAGTTTGGTATTTTTAGCGATGAAATATGACCGGAAGTGACGTCTTAAAATTTTCAATGCCGACATCCCTGGAAAATTGAAAAATTGACATATTTCGAGTTGATTTTCGAGAAGAAATCGCGTGTTGCGATTATCAGTGAGTAGCCTGTGTATTTGATTCGTTTCAAAGATTCGTGTGAAAGGATTCTCACAAATACCCACTTTAATCAGGTTGAGCTAATGCATTCGACCCACTGTCTGGCCTTTCAGTTTCAAAGTTTTAAGGTGTCTTGAAACAGGACTAGAGGACAGTAACCGATAGGAACTAGTATGTCATAACGAAAAGAAACACTATTATTTGATTCTGTTTACAAATTTTAACATAGTTATATTCCTGGTCGATAACAAAAAAGAAAAAGTAATACTTTGCAAAATTATTTATATAGTATTGATTCATCTGTTATTTATTTAAATTAATTTGAATTTGGTACGGTTGTTTTTATGCTATAATGTAAGAAGGTATACGGTTTTTTCATCACGAGAGAGAGAGAGAACTACTATCGGAGAGCTCTGAAAACCAACCAGATCCATCGAGTGAGGTACGAATTATTCGCGCAGAATTTAGAACTCCGATTTATTTCTTTATCCATGTGTTAATAATCAAAACTTTCCTACTTGGAGCAGAACAATAAAGTTTGGGGAAACAATTGGGGTACTAATGCAAATTTTACATTTTAAGTCCAAGAAACTTCGCTTCGGCGAAATATATAGGATCCACGTTAAAATTATACGGAACAAAAACTGCGTCCCAGCTGAGATCACCGGAAAAGTTTGGAAAAAAACGACTTGAGGAACCTGATTTCCTGAAAACGTTTTGTAGAGTTGGGAGCGAAAAAAGGAAAAAAAAAATCATCATCATGCGCAAGGTTCAGTTGAAACAATCACTTCAGAGCAATAAAATACGAGTTTACTGACGCGAAAATCGCGAACTAAATGTAATAGAACGGAATTCGGTTAGGAGGGGTCTAGGAGGAGAGAAAAGGAATTTCACGGGAATAATGAATCCGAAAGAATAGGACGAAAAACTTACCCTAGTGGAACACACATTGAACTTAAATAGTCTGGCGTGGAGAAGGAAAATTGCGGGAGGAATGAAAAGGACAAAATGGTAAAGAAAATCGGGGAATTTAAAGGAAGAACTTATGTAAGGAAGAAGTGCTAAGCTCGTTGGAGAATTCGGGAAAAGTCAGAGACAAAAGGTAGAGCGGATTAGAAATTCGGGAAAAGTTCTATTAATGAAATCGGGGTGACGCCTAAAAAGTGTCAAATATCGCCGAAACGTATTCGGGTCTTTGAGGTCTTTGGTTTGGTATTCACGGGGGAGTTAAAAGTTCAATTTTCTGTGAAAATGTAGTTTGGTTTCTATTTTCCGTATCTGATTTGAGATTGTGTAGGTAGATTGAATTGAGAACAGGAAATGGTTTACGGACTTGTAGGTTTCTAAATTAAAAGCGGTTCTATTGTGACCTAAAACAGCCCTTTAATGAAAAGGTTTAAATTTAGAAGAGCTTTATAAATAACGGAATGGCTTTGCAAAACGATGTTAACACCTATGAGTGAATAATATTTGTTGTTCGTGAGTAGTTTTATACTCAAATAAATAGCTACATAAAAATGCTTTTAGCTTTAAAAGCAAGTCTAACAATACAACAGAACGTAACTTCTGATAATAACGTCGCTTGTTTAATGATGCTGCTAGAGCTTACGAACACTCAGAAATAAAAACGGTCCAATATCACAAAAATACATATTTTCTCTTTAAAACAAAGATATAAGTTGTATCATAACTCTCCTCCATTGAAATAATTCATGAAAAATATAAATGTTCACACAATAAAAACATTAAATAAAGCTTTGTTTTATTTTTCTGTAACCTTTTATATAGTCAACGCCAAACCTTTAAATAAATTAATAAGATACTTTATTATTTAACTGACCAAAGTATAGCACTATACGTTATTATCTCGTCTCCTAGACTATTCTTACCACTTATAGCACTTTTAAGGCACTTTCTATAGGAAGTCATGGACGCTATAATCTGAAAACAAGGAAAGCATGAACAGCTGCTAACACAGGCCGGGAAGATTGCTGACAGAACGTCATCACAGATTAATATTTGACTATCCAAAGGTTAAGTTACAATACATTTGGGACATACGTTATAATAACTCGCAATGAGCTTGAAGGTTTTGTCTCAGAACTACAATATTAATGGCAACTCCAAGGAGGAGTAGAAATTTATGACCAAAACAAATCTATAACTTCCTGTGCACGAGGAAAAAGAGTAGTTTACAAAATACAATGAAGATAGGCTGTTGGAAGAATATAGAGCCAGATATTTTTCTGTAGAAGAGACACCCTTGAGAGTCGGATCAAATTTAAGTTATGGCTTGTTGGTTTTGAGGTTTTATGGTGCAAGAGCCATATTTGGCCATGCTGCGCAAGGCAAAAGACATACAACATTAAGTAATAGACATACACTCAGTGAAATATTTACTGAAAGGTTGGGTTTCAAAGGTCTTTCAAAGGTTGCTAGAGCAGTGGACATACCCACTGAACCACGACACCCCCTCCAATTCAGAGCGCAGTTCTGAAAATGTTTCTGTGATCTGTTTCTTTATATAAATAGCCCGTTGCGTTGCTCCAGTGAGACATTAATTATATGTTTCTGTATAACACACACCCTCGAGAGTCAGTTCAAATTCAAGTTATGGTTTGTTGGTTTTGGAGTTCTATGGTCCAAGGGCCATATTTGGTCATGCTGCACAAGACATACAGCATTAAGTAATAAACATACACGCACAATGAAAGTTTTACAGACACAGACTTTACAGGGTGATTCTACGGTCATTGAAAAAACTTTGAGGGGTGGTACAGCTTACTAAAACATATATTTTCCGTATAGGTATGTATGGTTGGAAGTGACGTGTGGAGGCACGAACACAAAAAAATGAGACATGAACAGAAAAACATTGTTTATTTACAACATCCTTTCAAATTGCTTCTTTACAGCAATGTTTACAATAAATGCTCGAAATTGTGGCCAACAACAGCAATACATGCTTGGTAGCGTCGAAGAAGTGATTGGAAAACAGTTCCAAAGATGATAGGCATTTCGCGCAAGCTTGCAGCTGCAATGGTTAGTCAAGCAACGAGGTCCTCAATTGAATCATCTAGAGTCCCGTAAACGATGGTCTTCAGATGCCCCATAAGAAGAAATCGATGCTCGAAAAATCTGGAGATAGGGGTGGCCATAGGACTGTACCACCACGCCCAATCCATCGCTGCGTAAAACTGGCATTCAGGTAATTGCGGACAACCACATTGAAATGGACTGGCGCACCATCATGCTGAAACCACATGTGATTACGAACGAAAGTCGGAATATCTTGCAGCAATTACGGTAAAACCTCTTCCAGAAAAATATGATAATGTCAGCCCTCTACCCTCAGCATTGCCAACCAATCACAGCTGTCGAGTTTGTATTACTGTTGGTGGTCGCAATTTTGAGCATTTATTGTAAACATTGCTTCAAAGAAGCACCTTGCAATGATGTTGTAAGTAACCGATGTTTTTCTGTTCATGTCTCATTTTTTGTCACATTCCTATACGAAAAATCTGGCCTAGATATGTATATAGCAGTGACCATTATTGAGTTAAGTGCCCACTATAACATAAAAATAGAGATAACAATCTACAATTTTTCGGACACTGTTGTGGAGTTTGAGATTTTTAGGGCCTATTCAAATATTTAAAGATCTACTTGCAAATATGAAATGATAAAAGTAAATTAGGTGTTGGTAGTAATTATCTGTGGATTTCAGTCATGGTGACGCTTACGTTGACTAGTCATATTATGTACTAGCCACTGCGTGGCTAGCCCGGCGTTGCCCATGCCCATGATGTAAGGTATTAATTTGGTGTACAATTTTCCACAGATTTCAAATTCATTGAAGATATATTCAATTTTAAATTATTTATTTAAAGAAAATCATATTTTTAGGTATCAATCTAAACCGAAATTTTCCGCATATTTCAAATCCGTTGAAATTTTTACTCTATATTTAACGGTGTCGGAGATAGAAAAAAGAAGTGTGACTATAGTTAAAAGATTTATCGTCCGACTAGATAAACATTTCTCGAAAACGAAAAAAATAATTTTCTTCGAGTGCAAAATGAAAGCGGAAACGTAAAAAATAATTTTCTGAGTGTTCTCCGAAGCGATGAAACATTTTGGCATGGTTCCAAGGTCACGCGGTAGAAAAGTCAAGATTGGGGTTGTCTTTCTTTCGTCCGGACGAAGAGAAGCAGGTAGAGAATAAAACTATTAAATTAATTCCAAAAATTGCAAAAAATTCGGACTACCTGTGTGCCAATTCTCATTGCTGTAAGTGCCATAGAAACGTCAAGATTTTGCGGCCCCAAACAGACAAACAAACACTTCCTTTTATAATATTAGAGATGCAGCAATTTGCATTTTTTCATGACACTCTTGTTTTATATTTTAACACGGTATTTTAAACTTTATTCTATTGAAATGTTCTTAGTAATAATGTAATGAATTGGTTTCTCTGTGTATAGATTGATATGTATGCGATGTCTAATAGTGCTTTGTTCTGTTTAAATGTATATGGGATATACCTTTTATAAAACAAGCCTTGCAAAGTAGTTATAAACATAAGGCTCAACCATTAGGCCTAGTAAAGTAGTTCTAAATATGTGGCTTAGCAATCAGGCTTAGCTATTAGGCACAGCAAAGTAGTCCTAATCATTAGGCTTATCCATTAGGCCTAGTAAAGTAGTCGTAAATATTGGGCTTAACCATTAGGCCTAGTAAAGTAGCCTTAATCATTGGGCTTAGCAATCAGGCTTTGCCAACAATGTCTAGCAAATTAGTCCTAATCATTAGGCTTATCCATTAGGTCTAGTAAAATAGTCGTAAATATTGGGCTTAATCATTAGGCCTAGTAAAGTAGCCTTAATCATTGGACAGTAATCAGGCTTTGCCAACAATCAGGCCTAGCAAATTAGTCCTAATCATTGGGCCAAGTAAAAGTAGTCCTAACTAATAGGCTTACCAATCAGGCTTAACCATTGGGCCTAGCAAAGTAGTCCTAATCATTGAACTTGGCCCATTAGAAACCAATGGCCATTATACTTGACCATTGGGCCTAACAGCAGGAACTAATTGATTATCGGAGGAACTGGGGAGCAACCCTATATTGAAATCCTGAGAGGTCATCCTCATATCCAAAACAAATATTTTGCACTTTTGTCATTGTTGCTAACTATTTTGTAATATAATGTTGAATCATATAGTTAAATGTATTTGGGATCTATCCCTTTTATATTTTATCAATTAACGGAGCAGTCGGAGAACGCGACCCCATATTGTTATTTCGAAGGGATCGCCTTATATCCAAAGACGTTGAGAGACCATCCCCAAATTTGGATTTGCAAACCATCTATATATTGATAATTTTGGGGGCCATCCCCAAGCCTAGGGCTGTTAGGAAACATACATAAAATTCAGATTTTATGGGGACTATCTCCAGATTCTATTTTTTCTTTCTTTTATTTTTCGCACCTTTTGTGTCGTAACCTGTATTAACAATTTATGAAATAAGTGTTTTTTCTAAATTTTTATATTAGTATACGCATTTTTGGAAGGGTCGTCCACAGACCCAAATAGGGTTCAGGACCATCTTCAAATTAACTTACAATGGGGACCATCCATAAATTAAGTATTCTAGGGGATCATCCATAAATTAAGTATTCTAGGGACCATCCTCAAATTGCATTTCCATGATTGTACTATTTATGTGCTCATTTTCATATTGTATCTTGCTTGTGGTTTGTATCGATGCTTTTGTGAAGCATACTTGAATGCTTCTGTTGTCATACACTTATTGAGTATATCTGGTACTCTCGTGTACTAAAGCTGTAATGTTTGGTATTTTAATAAACACGGTTTTCTTGTGCTAGGCGGGTTGCTGACTGCACCCTAAAAAAAACGTATGCCTGCGGGCGGGACGGTATTTCATCTAAACTTATACCTTCGAACTAACCGAATGGCTTAGGCTGGGACGGTGGTAACTAATTGAATACCTTGCAACTAAATCAAACCAAGCCATGTAGAACAAGTATAGACGATTAAATATCCGGTAGAATATAGACCTCTCTAACACTAAATATTTTTTAGAGAATGAAAACAACAAATCTTATTCACTGACAGTCATGATTCAGTTGGTTTGAAATGTTTCATTCTTTAGAATCAGAAAACAGTAACTAATTTTAAACTAGACGTACTATTTTTATTTACACAAAAGTACACACCCTTAACCATCTCTAAAACTTTTCTAAAAAGGTTTTCACTTTTCTATAGATTCAGTGCAACCAGAAGGTCAGTATATTTACGCCAGTCCTGGTATTTTTTAAGTTTTAATAGATATTTTCTTAACGCAGTTCCGCAAATGTATCTGTGATCTGTTTCTTTATATGTGAGATTGTTCCTTATTTTATTATTCAGATTAAAGTCCTTTAGTGCCAAATAGTTTTCAATTTATTTCCCCATTTGGTACAGGGCCGTCGTAGCTCGGTAGGTATTCCAATGCACTATCAACCTTCGAGTTTTAGGCGGCACATGTTCGATTCCTGTACGTTGCATTCTTCCTTGGGTGTATTTCTCTCTTTCGTGTCTATAAAACTTTCACTGTGTGCGCGCCTATTACTTGATATTGTATGTTTTGTGTCCGCCAAATATGGCCCTTGCACCATAATACCCCAATACCAACCACCCTTTGTTCAACTTCTTGATTAGAAACCCGTGATTTATCCCGGACCGTCATCAATAACCCGTTATGTCGCTACAGTGTGTATTAATTTTAAGTAGTGTGTGCAGTAATTAATGTATTCCAGTGTGTATTAACTTAACCACCAACCCCTATTCCTAATTGAAAAGTACAATCTCAGCGAAAATTGTCGCTTTTTCATGCCTAAATTAGGCTGGATCAATTACCAATGTCCCCAATAGTACCCAGCTTCACGCAAGATTGCGCAACCCACACTATACCTAATACAACAATGCTGCGTTCCTTTATTTTGCTGGAGGGAAAAAAGGTGCCCTTTCTCTATCAAAACCAACAAAACCAACTGAACAATCTTTTAACCCACATCCCTCTGAATATCTATCTATAAAATGATACATTGAAGCAAGAGAGTATCGCAGATATGTCTGTTATTTGAGATCAATACCGCGTACAGTTCCCGATGAGGAAGTCTCTTTGTAAGTGTGTTTATTCAGGGCAGAGGAGGGGGGAGTGAGAGCGGGCCACTTTTCCATTTACTGAGAAAACTAAGGGCTTATATTAAAGATTCACTCTTCGCGTGTCTTCACGCTACATTAAAGAGCGAATATGCCTCCTTCATGAAGGGGTGAATGTGTTTGAGGAGGGCACAATTGAATATGTCTCCTTCAGAAGCGTCACATTGGTATCGCAAATACGTTTGCAGCTATCTTATTGAATACCATTACGTACAGAGTGATTGGAAACTAAATCGGTATGCTACTGTTATTAATCGAGTTTTGAGTAGTATTACGAGACATATTTGTTTACCAGGCATGTTTCATATCATAGTTGATTGCTGTTTTATATTCGGAAGCCTTAAATTGATGTCATATTTACCATGCGACTTCTTCCTGGTGTAAATCCTTCGTTTGTTTGAGCCACAGTGCCCGTTTGGAAGAGTAACAGATCAGCAACCGGAGGGTTGCGAGTTCGAATCCAACCAAAAACTGCCGTGTACAAAAAGGGCTGGTGCCCGTTAAATCTGCCGTGACCTCAAATGCCCTCACATTGGCATGGTGTGAAAGTTTGGAGAGTGGGTTGCCAGCGCAGGTGTGACCTCGTCATCTGACCGTGGTTCAAAATGACATAGTGTTGTCCTTGGATGTTTCCCTTGGGGTTGGGCCCTGGTCTGTCACCAATAGACTTTTGTACTGTCACCAATAGACCGTTGTATTGTCACCAATACACCGTTGTATTGTCACCTATAAATCGTTGTATTGCTCCATCGCGAACGTAATTGAAATATCTACCTCCCTTCGTTCTTTTCGCTAAATTTGCTACAAGAGTTACACGAGAGGATTTACAAGAGTTGCAAGAGCTTATTGTTTTTGTTGCCTGGTATTCCACAGTTAAAAATACACATATTGATGGTATTATCATTAATTTATTCGCTAGAGCTTTTGTGGGGTAATCCATAAGGTTTTGAGTTTTCAGCAAGAAGCATATTTCATGCTGTCTAAATCCCGAAACGTCCTGAAAAATTCGACTCAACATGAAGATCATAACAAAAATATATCTTATTTTCGATGCATTTCCGCGAAAATCCTTCCGAATGCAATTGCATTTAATTTACTGCAAAGATTACCCGTTCTAAAAATGTCATGAAGAATTTGGCATCTGTCTCGGGCGTATTCGCATAAACTATAATGCAGTTTGTGAAAAATAACGATCGGCTTATATGAACAAGAGCTCTTCTCTACATTATTTCGGGTAACGTTTTAAAATTTCATCGCGATTCCTTGAAAACATTCCGTGAATAGGTTTCGGAGATGAAGCTATTCTGATTTCTATTTCGAGGCTCACGAACGCGCTTTTCAGTCGTTCGAACCAATGGAGTTGAACAAATTGAAAGGGCTTGTTATACCTGCTCGTACAGAGAAAGCAGAAAAGCTTACAAATATGCCAGAAGACAATCCATTTCTGTGTTTAAATATTGAGCAAGCGAATTCATTCATTGCTTCGAGGATGGAATTTGAAAAGGTGTATCTCATTCGCTTGTGCATTCTGCTTTACATGAAAATAACACATTCAAGCATATAAACGCATGGCCAAATAGCGAGCGGAATTTTCTTACTAAAAATATTCCAAGAATATTCTACAACATGAAAGTGAAGTGCTTGTTTGCTGAAAACTCAAGTTAATAGTTAAAATTTTATAACGTAATTTTAGACTCGTTATAGATCTTGAGGCATTCGAAAGAACGAGTCGTTTGCATGAATAATTTGGATGCCATTTTGGGAAATACGACAGTTACTGAAACTGATCATTTTTATGTCAGTACTTGAGTATTTTGATCAATGCAATTTTAAATGCTTTACATTTATTGTGTTATCTCTATGAATCCTTTTCTACCATAAACAAATCAAGAAATAAATTTTCTGTACTAAATGTGACTCAAATCCCGAAACAGGTTATCTTGTGGCTTGTTTTAGTTTCGATAATATTGATAAGGAGAGTCAGGGGTATTTGAGTATAATTGGCTATAATTGTACAATTATTTCTCGAATATCACTGTTTTGACTCTCCTTGAGGTTGTCTTGGTGTATTGCCATTATCAAAACCGACCTGATCTTGATGAACGAAATATCTCGTTGTTATAAGAAAACTGACCAGATCTTGATGGACGAAATATCTCGTTGTTATAAGAAAACTGACCACATCTTGATCGCGTCATCATGAAAAAAATCGGTAATATCTTGATGACAAGATATCTCGTTGTTATAAGAAAACTGACCAGATCTTGATGAAGAGATAGCTCGTTGTTATATGAAAACTGACCAGATCTTGATGTACGAAATATCTCGTTGTTATAAGAAAACTGACCAGATCTTGATGTACGATCTTGGTGTATTGCCATTAGCAAAACCGACCTGATCTTGATGAACGAAATATCTCGTTGTTATAAGAAAACTGACCAGATCTTGATGGACGAAATATCTCGTTGTTATAAGAAAACTGACCAGATCTTGATGGACGAAATATCTCGTTGTTATAAGAAAACTGACCAGTTCTTGATCGTGTCATCATGAAAAAAAATCGGTAATATCTTGATCACAAGATATCTCGTTGTTATAAGAAAACTGACCAGATCTTGATGAAGAGATATCTCGTTGTTGTATGAAAACTGACCAGATCTTGATGCACGAAATATCTCGTTGTTATAAGAAAACTGACCAGATCTTGATGTACGAAATATCTTGTTGTTATAAGAAAACTGACCAGATCTTGATCGCGTCGTCATAAAAAAAATCGGCAATATCTTGATGACAAGATATCTCGTTGTTATAAGAAAACTGACCAGATCTTGATGACGAAATATCTCGTTGTTATAAGAAAATGACCAGATCTTGATCACGTCATCATGAAATAATCGGCAATATCTTGATGACGAGACATCTTGTCGGTAGCAAAATTGGCCAGATGATCTTGATGGACAAGATAACTTGTCGGCAGAAAAATTGGTTACATGATCTTGATGAACGAGATATCTCGTCTAAACCGCTAGGAGGGTGAATACCTAATAATATTAATACTAATAAAATTTGAATCGTAATAGAGTAGGTAAGTAGGTTGGAATTTTAATTAACGTCGTACTGGAACGACATAACCGGCTATCTTAATAGAGTAATTTTGAAAGGTTATATTTGATTTTAAAAACAGTGATTGATATGGTAGTATGGTTTTAAATAATGAAATATTGTGGATTTTGGACAATATAGCACCTAGCAACAGTTATACTCTTTTGAGGAAAGATAGTTGAAATATTTGATCAAATTATCAAATCCGTTGACGGTAACAAAGGTGTTTCATATTTTATTATTACTTTTTATGAGTTCTCAATGGCAAGCTTCATTCTTTTAAAATAGACAATCACTGCTCGATACTGTCTTGCCGCACAAATTCCTCAAATCGTTCTGCAAAAGAAGAAATACTATGTTACACGCTGCCATTATTGCTTTTTGAGAAATACTAGAAACTAGATTTTAGTTATTATTTTGTGATCATATTAGAGGGATGGATAACGTGACCATTTATTTTTTCCTCAAAACGGGACATCTACTAATTTTTAGGTAATATCATGAGTATTCAAAAAAACACACATATTTCTTAATAGTTTTTATATACTCATTGATGAAAAGAAAACAGGAATGAACACCTTAAAATAAATAATTTATGTGGTCTTATATCTCTGAAGAACAAATTTGCTCAAGTATATTTGTTGTTGATTTTAAATTAGAATGAAATTCTTGGCAGGATTTCTTAAAATTTACTTTTGTGTTTTATAAACGGGTACTTAGTTTATAAGTAAACATGCACTTTCGTTTATGCATTGTTGAAATGAAGGTTTCACGTACAAGAAATTTAAATTGACTACAATGACAGACGTCGATAAAAAAAAAAGCAATAATCAATCTTCTAGAAAGATGCACGAGTTGTATACGCATACGCTAAATCGAGGAGCGAGCTAGCAGGCTTTTGACTAGGGAGGGGGGGAAATAACAGTTTGTTTTTTTACAGTGTGAATTCCAAAATTCTAGACGCCTAAAGAGATTACATATACTTACAAAAGGATGAGGTCTGTCGGATATATTTTTATTTTTCGCGACGTTTTTTGAAATTATTACAGTGGGTTGATCACTTTCTGAAAACACGACATTTCGGCGTCCCGAAGCTGTGCTTGGGGACAACTGGACAGCCTACCTAAATACGGGACGGTCCCGTTCAAAAGGGACGTATGGTCACATTAGGGATGGATGAGTTTAATTTGACCAAATATGGGGTAACTTGACACTATTGTACCAGATCCCTTCAATTGTAAATCATTGTTTAAGATAATAAAGAAGATATAGGCAATATGGACTTTTAATTCATCTTTAGCACAGTGGCTATTGTTTAATAATCTCTACTCATATATTTTATACATTTTACGAAGCTTCGAGGGAATTTTCTTTTTGTCTGTATTTGACTCGTTGGATTTAACAGGTGGGTGGCCTCTTTCAAAGAGAATAATACATTGTTATGTTACAATGTTTTACGGTAAAGTTATATTGGCTATCTTCGATGACTTGCATACTTACAAAGTGCATGTAAACAATGGTTCTAACGGAATTTCCTTCACTCATTCCTTATTTATTTTAAATTGTGGAATAACATCTGACATCGGAAAATATGCTCATGACATTTAGCATGACGTTTTGTTTTTGATATGATATATGAAAAATGTTATAACTAAACTAACGAAATGTAACAAATATCCTAGTAAGCTTGGTTCAAGCTTACTTCAAAGCAACGAAGACAGTATTTTATTAAATTTTAAAATAATAAACTGATCTATATATTGAAAACGCATGCCATTTTAAAAAGATAAAAACATATTTGTATGATTATATTCAGGTCAATTTTTGTAAATAACTTCTATTTGAAGTTTTAGTTATAGTAATAGTAAATAAAGGATAATATACAAAATATATAATTTGGAAATTGAATTTCCATGCACATTGCTTTTCTTTACATCTCGTACTGAGGAAAAGCTTCTTCGTTCAACAAAGTTTTGGTTTTGATGAATACACTTTTATTTATTTCTGTATGTAAGTTGTCTACCAGCCAATTAATAGTTTTTAAATATTTGCCTGGAACTAATATTTCTTCAAAACAAAACTATCTACATCTACACTGTGCACATTCATATTATTCTATCGATATTCTAACATAATTCAAATACACATCACTTGTGATACAAATCTGTTGTTCAAGTTTTAAAAGAGGTTATGCGCATAATAATGATTTTTGCAAAAATATTTAATTAGAAGAAAGATAGGCAAAGTAGATTGGATCAACTTTTAAATATTCCCAGATATTCTCCACTGACATGTCAAGCTAATATTTATTCAACAATTGCACAATTCTTTTAAATAAGTCTCTTCAGCATATTTAGACATTGATTAATAAATTTATCCTTTTTTTAGATAATTCCTGATCTTGGGTACGCGTTTAACTTGTGTACTAGGTTTGATCAAATAGTATCCGGGCTGAAAGTTTTAACTCTCCTGGTAGTGGTCCCGACGAGATATCTCGTCTTATTAGAAAACTGACCACATATTGATGGACGAGACCTCATCGTTAGAAGAAAACTGACCAGATCATGATCTCGTCATCACAAAAAAATTGGCAATATCGTGATGACGAGATATTTCGTCAGCAGCATAATTGGCAAGATCTTGATGGACGAGATATCTCGTCGTAACCACTTGGAGAGTTAAAATAATGATATATTTATACTTCACCTTCAAAATAGTACCCTTCCGAAATCACACAGTTATTTTAGAACTATTTGCGCATTTTGAAAAATTTTATGAAGTCATATTTTAAAGAAGGAGCAGATGCCTCGTTGTAGCAATATCAAGATGTCATAAAAATCCTATTCACAATTTTTTTTATTTTAAGGAAAGTAAAGAAGTTTCGATAACCGATATCTGACAATTAGAGGGGATTTCGGATCAATGAACGCTGCATTTAGCAAAATAACGCCCCTCAACATAAGATGCATTGACTGGCGTGTTGACATGGAGGAGTTATGACCATGGTGGAGCCGACCTTTTTTGACAACCTATATCCATCAAACAACGCAAATTCCGCATACAATGCTCCTTGCCGATTGCCAGGCATAAGATGTATTTTTAATTCAGTATCCACAATCACTGGAATTCAGCATAAACTTGACATTTCTGTTACTTTTTCGTGTAATAGAGGTATAGGAGATTTTGGATTTTCCACTGTGAAGACTGAACTATAGTTTACTGGTTGGAGTCACGACCATGGTGGACCCGACCTTTTTCGACAACCTATATCCCTGAAACAACGCAAATTCTGCATGCAATGTTCCTTGTCGATTGCCAGGTATAAGGTGTATTTTTAATTCACTACCACAATCACTGGAATTCAGCATAAACTTGACATTTCTGTTACTTTTTCGTGTAATAGATGTCTAGAAGATTTTGGGTCTTCCACTGTGAAGACTGGGCTATAGTTTACTGGTTGGAGTCACGATCATGGTGGAGCTGACCTTTTCCGACAATCTATATCCCTCAAACAACGCAAATTCCGCATACAATGCTCCTTGTCGATGGCCAGGTATAAGGTATATTTTTATTCACTATCTACAATCACTGGAATTGAGCATAAACTTGACATGTCTGTTACCTTTTCGTGTAATAGAGGTCTAGAAGATTTTGGGTCTTCCACTGTGAAGACTGGGCTATAGTTTCGGGGTCATACCAAAGAGCCGACGATTTCGAATTGTTCAAAAGAATTACAATCGTTTTCGACGCACTCAAACGCAATCAGTTGAAACACGTTCCTGTTTCTGATCAGCTGAGAGTGCCTTTGATACAAAAACTTGGCTGAGACGTGTCTGATACTCAAGTTGTCCACGGGAATTATATGAATTAAACCGATGCTAGCTCTAAGGTCATCAGATAACTTAAGGTAGCAATTCGACGATTATGTTGAAAGCTTAACACTGCTTTCACTCTTCTAGTGGGGGTACTGAGACTATTCAACCTTCTTAAACTTCCATCGATTCTTTTAAAATGTTTACTCCATTTCTTAATTTGTACACTACTCATAGGAACTTCTTCAAGCCTTTTTGAAACTTTAAGGAAGCGTTCTAGCAAATATCGTGGAGTTTTGGTGATTCGTGATTTCATGAAAATGGAGATCGAAACTAGTTGATCGCGTTTCTCCGACAATGGAAATGCGACGAACATCGTGAAATACACAAAAGCAAGGAAGGTAATTTTAATTAACGTTGTACTAGAGAAACACAACGGGCTACTGACGGCGGTTCGGGATCAATCTCCTAAGGGAAAGTTCCGAGGACAACATCACGTAATTTTGAATCACATTCGGATGACGAGGCAACACCTAAGCTGAAACCCCACTCTTCAAACTTCCACACCAACCTAACGTGAGGACTTTCGGCAACGACCGATTTAGATATCACTAGCCGCCTCTACACCATGCGCTTACAAGTATACATGCACTGACCCTGATTCGAACCAGAAACATTCCAATCTAGAGGCTAACACCTTAACCACCAGACCGGTTGGTCAGCAAGAAGAACAAATCACTGTTGTGAGATACCCAATAGAGAAAGAGTGATTAAACTCATGGCACATGGATGATAGATTCTAAGGTTAATCTGTGAAAAAACACCTTTCCTTTCATATCCCGCAGTTCCAAAGTAGTGCAAACGGTTTGGATTCGTTTTAACCACACCACGTTTAGCGGCTTAATCACTGAGAGTCAATATCTACTGTTGACTATGATATTTTGTCCATTCAGTGAACATGAAGTAAATTCTACTTGCATTAGCCGATATTACGTGACACATTAAGGACCTATAGTGCGAGAATAGAATCATAATATAATACATCGTCTTAAAATTCCAAGAGTGTTCAGAGAAGCAAGTACTAAATAAATTACGCGGGAAAAATGCTGTTTAAATTGTTTATGATTTTAATCCTGTAATTGATGAAATAATCTGTAGCCCTGAATTAACTCTGCCACGCCCTAATTCTCTGAAGTCTAAACCACCACGGGAAAATGCATTACACGAAACGTTACTTACCTCTCACTATTTCCACGTATTGACGTCTCGCACTAAATTTCTTTGACGCAGAAAGTTTTCGAAATGTTTATTTAGGTGTCTTGGGATCAATAGAGTGTTGTTTGTTCCAACATCCAGAGTAGCTCTAGAGCCATTTAAGATAGATCCTTTGGGATTTTATAAAGCACTTCTTACATCTTCACTCTGTCAAGTAAACTCAGGAACAAATACGAATACCACCACCACATACTCTCCCGTACTCCAAATAAGACGAAATTTTGTAAAAAAGAATATATGGTATTTCTAAGTGCTGTTTTCGAACAAAATGATAAGTCGCCAACATTAATGGAACGCATTCGTAACTACATAGTGTCCGAACTGCGTTCGCGAATGTACTATCATATACCTACATATAAAAAACTGAATTAAGAACTCCAAAATATATTTTTACAGAGCTTTTACGGTCACTGAAAAATTAAACTTATTTCAATGAAAATGATGCATTTCAGTTTAATTATAGAGGATTAATTTTCGCCTTCACCTATGAATTCCTATTAAGTATAAATAAAGTATTTGTGTGAATTTTAAATACGAGATGTATTAATTTTGTCCATGTTCTTGCCACTTACTTCCCTAATTTTTTCTTCAAAGTTGTACAAATATGAAATATATATATATATATATATATATATATATATATATATATATATATGTGGATCGGTGTCTAGGGGGTATGAATTTACTGCTTAAAATGACAACGAACTTCTTAAAAAACAACAAAACATTTATTCACAATTATATAGTTTAGGGGGGAAATTACTACAACAGAAATTTACATAAAGCGTTATTATCTTACATTCGTTTCTCTCTCTATCTCCTTTTGGCGCCCTTTCACAACAAGCGACGCAGTCAAACAAAGCGTCTTGCTAACACGGACGTTAATGGCGATCTCCCCTATTCTAGAAGGAACATTCTTATCGCAAGAGCGAGCCAAAAGAGAAGTGTTAATACAGGACTAGTAGCGCCATCTATCGCTAGATATTGCAACTGGTTAACTAAATCCTACATATATATATATATATATATATATATATATATATATATATATATATATATATATATATATATATATATATATATATATACCACAGATAGATATTACATCAAGAGGGTGCTGTGAAAAAATTATATTTTTCTTAAGGGTGCCACGACTTAGATAAGTTTGGGACCCCCCTCCCTGCTCTAGTTAATTGTAATTTCTGTACATAGTATAGCCAACAAGAACTAGACATGATATTAAATGTAAGACGTGAATGCCCTGTTTTATGCTTTTTAAATAAAAGGTAATTGCATAATATGAATGTTGTACAAAATATGCCACAATTTATGTTTAAAAACGATGTGTTTCGGTTTGGTTCATGTCATGATAATGTAGTGGGCTGATACAAAAGTTCATCCCGTTTTTGGTGCTAGATGGCATTATATCGCAATACCGAAATGATATCTGCTTCACACGTGCAAAGTTTTTATGTTGTTTGAAAGAAAGAATTTCAGCGAGTAATTTTTTGAAAAATTGCGTAATTTGGTTGTCTTTTAAAATTTTATTAAGCATTAAAAATAGCAGAAAACAAGGATTATTTTCGAAATGTTATGCCTTTTTTTATTTTGGAAAACGCGAAAGAAGATATGTGTTGTGTAGGTTGAGTGTGCCTTTGATGATTCCACGTGCCGTAAGTAGTTCAGACCTCAGAACTTGTATAAGAGCGGGATTATGAAAGTTTTCTTCAATTTTTGTAAAAAAAAAAAAAAAAACGGTACGAACTTCTGCATCAGCCCAATACTTGGAAAAATCGAATACTTTAGAATAGAATTTACCTCTGCATACACACATGCGAATTTAATGTTTTACATAGCCCAGAGAAAGGCGAAATTACTTCAAGATCACTTGACTCGAAAATCTCTTGTCGAACTCAACGACGTAAGCCATTTCAACAATCCTCTCAAAATCCCTTGGGACGCTTAAATAGAAGTTAAGTTAGGATTATGAATCAAGATCCATGAACGAAGCAACATCGAAGGTGTTCGGGTGCGAGATTTTTGACAACATTCAAACCAAGAATTCTCTGAACGTCTAAATATAGCAACGATCGAAGGAACGTAATTTAATTACAACGTTAAGGATACTGAAGGAGGTTAATGAATATTTCTTTCGATGTCCTACGTTGTAACTAGTTTTTTAAAAGCCTGTACTGGGTTAAAGCATTGTTAAATGCATCGAATCCGAAGCTCCTTGCAGTTAACTCCAATGATAGAACGCCCTACTTTTCGACTATGGTTAATGGTGGAAGCCAGACAAATGGCACTAGTTCTTTCCGTGTATGTAAGCTTTCAATCTTTCACTTTCTTGCTCTGGAAAACTGAGAATTTGTTCTTACGGGATGTCTGCAACGGAATGCAATTGGCATCGTTTTCGATGTTTCCTCCTCAAGGAAGCCCGAGAGGGAATTTCTTTTTCTTACGACTGTATATCGGAACAATCGCCTCTGATATGCTTCATACACTTCATTTATGTTATCGTTTATTAAATGGAAACGTAGAAGCATCGGCTATTTCTCAAAAACCAAGACATACTGCCAAGACTAGCATAGCAGTTCAATGAGCTCTAAACAAGTAGTTTGTTGGGGATATAAATTTCTGTAATGTAACGGATGACTTATACATGGTTTACTCACAAGGGAAATGTTTAGAACGCACACTGGTTTCAACGAAATCAATTTAGAAGATATCACACATAGGTAGAATTCTTAAAAAAATTTAGAAGCAAATTGCCTTATTTCCTTCTAAATTAGTAAATATTCAATATAGGTTGCCAGAAAGAAATTCGTAAGCGTCAATTCTTTTGAGAACAAATTAATTGGTTTGTAGATTTGCTACAATAATAAAGAATTGTGTTCAATTGAGGCGATGCGGATACGAAGGGCGAATTCAACAAATGCTGATTTCCAGAAAAACGCATTTAAACGCGGAGCTCTATTGCTCTTTGTACATAGAAGAGTTGCTGATAGCCTTATTTTTAGTCTACAAAAAGTTAATGTCATTATTCACTAATGTCTGACAAACCAAAATGTAATGAAAAAAGTTTTCGCCCATTGTTGAGTTCACCCTTCGTATCAGCAACGCCTCAATTGCATAAGGATATACACATTCGATGTTCAAAGACTTTTTTAAACAACACAAAATTAGATTGGTACAGAGATCTGTGAGATAATTCATGTCGCATTTAAGCCACAACGGGCGAATTGGAAATGGTCCTGGATCAAGCCCAAAGGGAAAGATGCGAAACAAGACCTCGTAATTTGGAACTATGGACAGGTGTCTGGAACAGAAAAACATACATACAAAACAAAAGACACCTATGAAAATTGTTGACCTGGTGTGGCAAGATGTCTTTTTAAAACTTCAAAAGTAATTAATTCATTTTGGAAATAGAAATAAACTGTAATATGATAAATTTAAAAATATGATTAAAGGAACTAATGAAAATTGAAAGAAATCATCTGATGTTCATAATACTAAAGTAGCTTTCGTAATTTTTAAGAATGGAATTTCACAAATCAATGAAACTTTAGCTCAAAGTAGTATTTAATCAAGAACGTCACTTAGAAATGAAAATTAGAGAAATTTTGAACAAGACTTTTGTTCAAATTTCATCCAAGCCTGTTCTCATTAATATGTTTGCGCATTAAAATTCTTAGTACAATTCAATTTAAATTAAACAACAGATTTGTTTAATTTTATTATTGTTGTTAATACATTTCCTTTTCGCCCTTCCCAACGGTTTGTTAAATGCATCAATTCATTGTAAGAATCAGAGGAAATTTGCTATTCGAAACTTCAGAGATATTCTTTCCAAACTTCCAACAATGTTTCTAAAATACAACGGAATACTGATAAGACGGTTGGTGCATTGCCAGGAGAGAATCTTAGCTGGCATTAATGAAAGTTCATCACGCGCTTACTCCCCAAACACTATGTTTCATCCCATTTGGGCAATTATGTGGTAAAATGCTTGGAGAAGGGGTATTTGCAAAGGAAACATTATGCTTCGCGTGATTTGATCACGAATAATTAAGAGTTTTAGCGACTAGATCAAATTTCTATTGAGTTCACTACTTAATTTCAAACGGATAACACCTTCGCCTTTAGTTAAGGAGAAGGATTATTTCGTCAAACCCCAATCGCAGGTGAAATTTTATCTATTCGCATGTTAGTTGAATTTTCATTTCCAGTTGAATTAGTTTTTTCCCCACAGACAATTAGTTCAATGAAAAATTCATTTATTAGATTGGCACAAATGAATGATTTGAATATGCTTGTCATATAAATCACTAACACGCCCGCAGAAGATAGTTCAATATTCAGTTTAACTGACTTCTACAAATAGGATCAAAATATTTGTTTTCTAACTCATATCACATCCTGCTTTTAAGTCTGGGAGACTTATAGTAAATGAAAAAAATTAACACTTCTTTATTTAGTGCTGTTTTAATCTACACTCTATAACAAAAAAATCGACGCACCAAGAAAGAGTTGTCCGATGGAGACAAAAATTGGTGGATAGGAAAATTATGTACAGAATAGGAAATGATTAAAATTTCAGAACAATTGAAATATTTATTTCAGAGTTACAGTAACGAGCTCAATAAGGTGTTCACCCGCCTCTAGCCTGGATGCAAGCTGCCACACGGCGTGGTATAGACCGATAAAGCTCCCGGATGGTCTCCTGCGGTATTTCTTGCCAAATTTGATCCAATTGTTGGACTACGTCATCAACAGTCCCTACCGGATGCAGTCGCCTTACCATCATATCCCAGACATGCTCGATGGGAGAGAGATCTGGTGATCTGGCTGGCCAAGCAAGTGTTTGACAAGCTTGAAGACAGTTCATAGCAACACGTGCCGTATGTGGTCTGGCATTGTCTTGCTGAAAAATAAGCCCAGGGTATTGCGAAAGGAAAGGTAGCAAAACAAGTTTCAGAATGTCGTCAACGTACCGCTGTGCAGTAAGTGTAATGACGACCAAAGGAGTCCGGCTATCAAGGGAACTGGCACCCCAGACCATAACTCCTTGTTGAGGGCCCGTATGGCGTGCAATAGTGAAAGCAGGATCGGCACGCTGCCTTGGGCGTCTCCAGACACGTCTTCGATGATCGTCAGAACACAGTTGGAAGCGGAATTCGTCGCTAAAGACTATACGTCCCCAGTCAGCATCATTCCAGTCTGATCGAGCCAAGCACCACTGTAATGGCACTGTGTGCAAGCACAGTGTGCAGGCATGAGTTGCAGGTGGCGTAACGGTCGGTACGAGCGTAGATTTCGCTCTCTCAGCCGTCTGTGAATGGTCATGGTGAACACTCGTGTGTGGTTCGCACGACTGATGGTTGATAACGATGAATCAGGCGCTGTGACAGCTGATCTGGCAATCACTTTATCCTCGCGATCTGTTGTGGACCTACTTCGACCGCTACCATCATGACGCTGAAATCTGCCATTGTCCACCCACTCTTGCCAACATCTTCTAATCGCCGCATCGCTTCGACTCACATCACGAGCGATTCTCCGATTTGCCCAACCTGCCTCTTTCAATCCAATGATACGACCTGTTTTAAAGTCTGAAAGTTGCTCGTAATGAGCTCGAATCCTGCGGCGAGGCATTTTTTCAGCCGTTGAAAGGTATCGTAAATCGCAATGCAGCAGAAATTTTTAACAATAGTTCAAGAACAACTCCTTATATACATCTGTTGGATGCACAGTTCCGATGCGCTGGAGATCGCACTATTCATTCATTGGACACCAAATTTTAATCATTTACATATTTGGTCAAAACTTTTTTGCATACGAAATTTCAAAGCAATCGGATGATTCCTTCTTGGTGCGACGATTTTTTTGTTATAGAGTGTAGTACAATTTTGATGAACTCCCTTTATTACAACAGCATTAAAACAATTTGAAAATAGTTTAAGTTTTAAGGAGGATGTTTATGGCTTAAGAAATATTGACTCGTTAAGAAATGTGACAAATTCTTCTTCGTCACCTTTTAAGCTAGCTTCATTCGAGTAAATATTAGATAATTTTTGGATGAAACTCCGCCGAGGCGGTATTCACTAGTGAACCATTTTATTTTAAATCCATAATTTTGATTTGATAGCCTCGTTATTGCATCAGCATTGACGTATACTTTTAGTGCAGAAAACCTTTATTAACGAATGTTGAATTCTCCGTAGTGACATTTCCGGAAACAATACTAATTTTATTCTAAATTTTCATTAGACAAATTACTTTTAGATTTAACCGATGTGATATTTTTAATTACTTAACGTCTCGAGCATCTTTGCTTTCAGAACGTCATTTACTGTAGTAGCATGGTAGGTATACCACAATATCACATAGATATGTAGAGGAACTTTACGTGTCTAAGAAATTTAT
Organism: Metellina segmentata; assembly: GCA_947359465.1. Taxonomy (NCBI): domain Eukaryota; kingdom Metazoa; phylum Arthropoda; class Arachnida; order Araneae; family Tetragnathidae; genus Metellina; species Metellina segmentata. The sequence goes on along the minus strand of OX375872.1, from coordinate 104,598,890 downwards.
AATTTTCTTGCTTCAGTGTTTAGTTATAAAAATTTTCAAAACTGTTTTAAAAGTTTAAGCAGCAAATATAAATAAGGTTTGAAATTTGAGAAAACCGTTTAGAATTCGTTAACTATGATTGCTCATTCTTCAAGGAATTTAATAATGCGTTGAAACGTGGAAGTCTGAAGTAATATAGTTTTTGTTTGCCTTTGTTATATTGAGTGCACAATGATTGGTACAGTTAAAAAACACGTATTAACTTTATTTATACAGTTGATCTCGTAGGAAAATCTGGAGTTTGAAATTCTATTTTGAGCTGTGGCAGCAAATTATATATATTATTAACATTTACCAAATCTCTACTATTATAAAAGGAAGTGTTTATCTGTTTGTTTGTTATGTGCACGTTCCTGACGAATCTATGGCACTTACAGTAATGGGATTTGGCACACTAGTTGTCCAAAGTTTTTACAATTTTTGTACGGGGGGGAAGCCAAAATTTTAAAATTCAATCTATAACATTTAAAAATTAATTTAATGGAATTTAATTGAAAGTACTGAAAACCAACACCATGGGCACCGGGTGTTAGAGAGCAGTGGTCATACCTAACCCCACGAAAAGAACTGTCGCGAGGAACGCCGTGCTGACCACGCAGTGGCTAGTAAAGACATATCTAAACCGAATTTAAATTTTGATCAGAATAATGAAAGGAACCAGCTAAAATTTCGTTTCTCACACATCTGGTGATAATATTTATTTATTAACACTCGCCGTCAGTAAGATGTGTGTACAAGCTTCTTTTTGCAACGAAAAATCACATTCAGCTTAGGGAATTAGTACACTCTTTTGATGATAGATGGCGCTACATTGTCAATTTTGATTTTTAGTTTTTAAAATACGGATGGGATAAAAATTTTGCCCCCAGTAAATTTTTGAAACAATATTTTTTTTTATTAATATTTTTCGGATCAGTTTTATACAGGTGACAACTGATTTCATTTGAATATATTCTGATAGTTGCGTTATTTTATTTAATAAAAATTGAACGAATACTCCCATTGTTTCAGTAAATAAACCAAATAAGTTATTTTGTATTCAGTTGACGTGGTGGCCCTTCTTATCATTCAACGTAATTTAAAGCTCCTTTGTACTTCCCGTACCTAGTTTGGTATAAAGTTCACTTTTAACAAAGTTATGCAAGGTAATGAAATTTTAAAAAAGCGTGCTTCAAATTATTTAAAATACCTTGATGTAATTAGTACTTTAACTTAGAGAGAGCTTTACTTACTGTAGTTGTAAATAACATCTGCTGTGTGAATGCTGATATCCAGAAATGGCTGTTTTCCAATTTGGTTTCTTGGTACTCGTTCTCTATTTGCGTAAGTCAAACTTAACTTACTTCATTCTCCTTCTATTTTGCTCACAAATATGAAACTACTCAAGTATCGCAATACCAGGGGCGTACCGAAAGAGAATTACAACACGAGCCTTCCACCGAATATGTTCCAAACAATACCCGCTGCAGCTAGTTGAAGTTTCGTTCATCACACATGTAAAATACGCTTGTTTGAAACAGTCTCATTTTAATATTAGGGCGATTGGATCGTAACAGAGAAGACCTCGACAAAATAATTTTCTTGTGTCTAAGTGCCTGGAAAATACCTGACGAATAACTTGTACGGTTAACGTTGTTTAGTCGATTATAATGGAAAGATTACAAAGAGTAGCGTTGCTTATAATTTTCTTCTATGCAGGGAGCTTTTAACCCTCTAAGTGTTTTTAACGACACAACTCCTCCGAGATCGGGTTGAATTTGCTAGTGACGAGATATTTCGGAAGAGAGAAGATCTCTCCAAAGTTATTTTTTGTCGAAGTGCCTGGAAATATACCTCACGAATAACTTGTACGGTTAAGGTTGTTTAGTCGATTAAGGTTATTTCTTGCCTAGAACTGGTGACAGTTTGGAACTAGTTTTTGCATCAGAGGCTAGTCGCCACAGGGCGATTTTCGATAGGAGGATAAATCACCAGAATGGTTTACCTTTTATGTTCATTTAAAGTTTGCTTGGATTTCTAGGAAGGCTCCTATTTGTATTAGCATTGGCAAATAGAATCTACAAGGATCAAAATCGGAGCTACTAGCATACTGAATTCAAAGTCCCGGAAAGTACGGAAATGTATACATTCCGTAAGAACTCATTTAATTAAATTTACTTCCATTACCACCATACCGAAAACGACTTTCAGTGTACGGTCACCAAATCTCTGGTCCTTCGAATTTTCTCAACTACATTACCACGTCACCTTCTTGTTAGCATCTTATTCATTTACCTTTTCTGCACAAATGTTGCTCTTTCTTTTGTGCTTCGAAATGTGTGTCGCCCATGAAAAGCGGAGTCGTGGTCTCCCGTTTGATAAAGTAGCGGAATATTAAACGGAGGGTTGTGAGTTCAAACCAAGGACCGTCGTGTACGTGGGGGTTGGTGCACGTTAAATCGGCCATGACTTCAAAAGTCCTCACGGTGACGTATTGTGGATGTCTGGAGAATGGAGTGCTAGTTGAGGTGCTGACCTCGTCATATGACCGTGGTTCAAAATTAAGAGGCGTTGTTCTCGGATCTTTCTCCTCGAAATTGATATAGGAGCGTCTAAAATAACCCTTTGTGTTGCTCCAGTGCTACGTTAAATCAGCTACCCCCATGAAATGCCTCTAAAATGCATTCCCCATAAGAATGAAGAATTTTCATCTAGTGTTCGTGGAAAGTTTACCAGCTCATTTATCATTTCAACTGGAGTAAAAATTAGTAAGAAAACAGCAAAAGATAAATTTTGATCAATTATTGACAAACCTGTGTGAGTTTATTTTCTATAAAAACTGCCTCATTGATATTTCAACAGATATCGAATCTTTATTGAGTGTTGACACTTTTGATGCTTTTTTTTATGCTAACTGATGAATAATTGTTCTTCTCTTTCGTAGGCTTTTGCACAAACAGCCTCTTATCCACACAACATAGTCCAAAATTATTGACATTTTTGAAAGTGCATTTGATAGTGCACACGAGTTCCTAGTAATCGCAATTTTAAACGAATCCGGATGAAGATTTAGAGATTTATTTCAAGCTATGTGCACTCGAGAGTAATGTAAATAACAATAATCGAACTCTCTAGCTTATGGATAGAGTTAACAAATTTCGAAAATTTAGAACATTAACATCCAATTTTATTTATTGCAATAAGATTGACACAGTGTAAGTCCAAAATTGGCGTTGAAAATGTACTTTAAGTTAAAAAAAAATGACTGTGTAACAGCACTGTCAAGAAAGATGAGTGTGAACGACCAATGAGGAAAGAAAGGCAACAGCTGTAATAATATCTTTTTTTTTTCTTATCCCAGTGCAAAGAAAATTCTGTGAAATTTTTTTTTGGGTGAATGGTAGATGTGTCATTTAAAATGTATGGGGTAAATTCAGACAGGTGGTCGTCCTCCTTTTGCACAAGTTCATGATATGGGTAGAGCGCGTATGCTATTGATCATAAGATCTGAGAGCTATCTCTATAGCAGTTCGATTTAACCACCCTTTAACCTTCTTAAAGCTAGCCGGGTAAAACAGCACACTTACATGGTAACCCTACCAGGAGTATATACAATCGACGTACTTCGCTGCTATGCAGGGAAGTTCACATTTCACCCTCTCGCCACTATGAGGCCACAGTATAGGACTTCGAGAGAGTTAATACACGTAATTTGCATGAATCACACCACAATGTATCTTTGTTCACGATATCCTTAGTCTTCACAATTGCTTGGCAATGCTTTGTTTTACGCAGTTTGGTAAAATATGGCCCTTGCAACATAAACCCCAAACCAAACACTAAACGCCAATTAGCACTAGCATTTGTAATAAAGGTAAAATGTTATGCTTTCTTATTGCCTTTCTTTCCTCGTTTCGTACTCAGCTAAGAAAAGTGACACAACTCAAAATTTCAGAATTTGAGAAACATCAACTTAAAGGATACTAGAAAACCTATATTGAATAGTATAAGCTTCTTTTAAATTTTAGGTAAGTATTTATGGTGGTAACTTACATTATTTTCTATAGAACAGTAATATAACACGCTGGGGCACCTCATACATATTTTTCAATGACATAACATCAAAAATTTTATTTTTTGAGTTGTGTGCAAGTAAGTTGTGTTCTTGCCGGGGTGCGGTTTGTCGTTCACACTCATCTTCTTTAGCTAGTGCACTTATATAGTCGCTTTTAGAGCTAAAGGCAAACTTTCAACTCCTATATTGGCTTTCCACAGCGCCGATCGCTTTGAGATAAAAAAAAAAGTGAATGCTGCAACTCGAAATTTGTTAGCTGCAAACGCAGCCGCGAGAGTTCGATTCTTGTTATTTACATAATTCTAGCTGTATACCTAGATGTCTCTAAATCTCCATTCTGATTCGTTGGAAACTGCTGTTGCTAACGGCACGTATAAAGGGGATGTTACTTTATGAGCACCCGTACTCGTTTAATGTGCGACGAAGTAAACGAAATATCCGAAATAATGCTTTGAAGGATCCAAACATAATACCTAGTTGTGCAATAAAGCAAGTCATTGAATTAATAAAAGAGTTGAATGTTACCAGTTGGGGTTATTTTATTCGGCTATTTCTATTTCACGAGCCCTTCCAAATATTGAATGAATTTGGAAAAAGCGAGATGGAACCGTACATGATTTTTACAGAGCTAAAAGCACTCCAGTAACACATGAGAAAGCTCAATGGAAGTGAAATAAATACGAAACACCCGGGACAAAACGCTGGTTGTAAAAGAAATCATTGGAATTGTAGGCCCACCTGAATTGGTCAATTACACGGAAACTGGGGAGAAAATACACCAGAAACTAGAAGCTAAGGCATTCTTTTCCATTCCCGCTTCCAAAGCAATGGACGATTACAAATCTCATGAGAACATTTTCTACGGATTTTCTCGATTCAATGACCAGTATCAAGGAAAAAATAATACATACTATGTGTAAAATATATTTAAAATGACTACTTGGTACAAAAAAGTATTTTCATATAATAGACACGATAAAATGCTCAATTGTTGGAAATATACTAACTTTTACACCTTGTCTATGGATTTCACAAATTTAAACAAAGAATGAGAGTGCAGCGGAGGTATACGTTGTGCTTAAAACGAGGTTAGAATGTTCACTCGGGATCTCGCACTCTCGCAGTTCAGAATATTTACCCAGTTATGAGTACAATTTAATTTCAGTGTTGCGTAAACTTAATCCAGTAACTTCACCATCACACGGCAATAGTGAAGTCTTTGTAAACAAGTCATTGAAAGATTGTTCTAGTGTGTTTTTAAGAATCGACGAAATTCATCCTTCTTTAACATCTCCCTATTCAGTACCTCGTCTGGTTATAGATCGCAATGACAAGAATTTTGTGCTAGAACTGAATGGCAAAAAGACCACTGTCACAATTGATAGACTAAAACCTGCTTCCGAGCTCAGTGATGACTATACATCTTCCAAAATGCCTGTAATACCACCACCTGTTAAAATCATTGAGACAAGTAGCAATCCTGTTAAAAGTATCGTGACCAGATCTGGACGAAAGATACACTTTCCTAAAAGGTTTGTTCAGAACATTGCATAAACATGTTCTATTGTGCTCATAATATTCTTTTTCAATTGTATTTTTGTATTGTATTTGTCTTGCGTACTAACAATCGTTCCTTTGTCACTGGGGGGGGGAGACACGTCCGGGTCACCATTAAGGTGATGCGTGCGTGTTAGTATAATGATTCAGTTTCATCATAAAATAAATATTTGTAATATTTGATATATTCTTCTTTTTGCATCAAATTTAAGCGATCTTATAATACAGGGTGATTGGAAATTCCCTTGTCAAAACAAACATTTTGTTATGAATGTATGTCCACAAATGTTGCACATAAATGGAAGAGGGCGCTGTTTGGCACGTTTGCAAATCGTTCTTTTTTAAACTTCGTCATTCCTAACGCGGATTTCGCATGCGACGAGGCTTTACATGAAATCCTAGATGGTTCATGTGCACGTAACATGTGGAGCTGCCAATAGAAGTGGAAGAGCTGCTCAAAGATTATACCGTGGACGCTCTCCTAATAGGCGAGTGACGAACAGCCGAATAAAGCATGAGTACTTACACCGCCAGTTGAGTAAAAAAAAGCATTTTATGACAGAAGGCATGACGTGGGTCGGCAGAAAAGTTGAAGAGCTCCAGAAATGTAAAACATCCTACGCCAAGTTGAGAAAAACTGGTCTTAAGTCCTGTGTTAGTTCAAGAATTGTGAAAATACATTATTTGACAAAATTGTTTTGTTTTGGTGGGTGCACCCTATAGTATATTAGTATATATATATATATATATATATATATGATTATACCAATGATTAGTTCTAATTTCTTACTACTTCTGGAAGGTATTAGTTGCCTTTCAATTCTATTAAACTGCATTCGACTTTTTTTTAAATAGAAATCGGAACACTCTTGGTTCTTGGTAATTCAACTCGAACAATATCTTTCTTGTATACGAACATAATATTTGTATTTGAATATTTTTTTAATGTGACAAGTTTAAAATGGTCCTTAACATTAAAGTTTTGTTGAACTATTTAGATAGTGACATTTGATGTCGATCTTCGGGCTAAGTATCAGCGGTCTCCCGGCTGCTGTAGTGGGATGATAGGCTTTGTATTCTTTTTCTTGTTCTTTATTATGGTTTGAAATTGTACCTTTTCTTATTCGTTATTTTGTTTAAAACTATACTGTTTTTGTTTGTTTGCTTTTAAATGGTGTTGGGGAGTGTAAGAGCAATGTTTTAGCGAATTGCTGGTCATACGTAAAAAACGCCATGTTGTGTTGTCTGGGTCAGGCCCCTCCGTGATGACGCCATGATCCACCAACACATTTCTTTCACTTTCAAAAATATCTTAAATAATGTTTTTACTACTTTTTAAAATTTTATGTTTGGTTTTTATTTTTATTTTAAATTTCCTTTTGTTATTGAAATTATATATATATATATATATATATATATATATATATATATATATATATATATATATATATATATATATATATATATATATATATATATATATATATATCGATTTTCATTCCACTGTAATTTATTTATATTTTGTGTTCACAGACAACGAAAGAATTGCATTGTTTAGGATCAATCTATAACCAGCTATAACAACATAGGATGTGTGCAATGGCATACTAAGAATTAAAACTAAAAATTACTTAACATTTTATTACAGTTAGTAAACTTATCAATAGCATACCGAGTGTTAAAACGAATTGCGATTCTGTCTCCTTTGCCTATGAACGTTTACAAACTTCGACCGAGGAACTAATGAATATAAGCAAATCTAATCACGTGCATTTTCTTGCGCATTTCCATAGCAATGATCGATAACAAACCTTAGAAGGTCACTTTTTATGGAAACGTTTAATTCAACGACCAATTGGAAACACTAAAACAGGAAATAATAATCTCATTTAAACTAATGATTATGTCAAAATAAGAGGACTGTTTTCTGAATAACTAAAAGTAACTGATTAATATGATATATTCATGTATATTTCCAGAGTTCAATTTGTCCTTTCTTTATAGCGATTATTCTCTCTCTCTCTATTTTTAACAAATATAAAGCCATTTTGATTGAAGATTTGCTGAATTTGACATATTACGATCAGGACTATCGATCAAATAATTTTTTAAAGATAAATTTTTTCACAATCCTTATGAATAAAATATTACCCAAGATATAATAATTAAAGAAATAGATTGCAATATAACTTGATAATTACACTTAAAGCTTTCCCATTGACACAAGCTAATTACTTTTTACTAGTGTAAGATTAATTTTCTGCGTTTTGCTTGGAATGGAGAAAGTTAGCATATATTTCAAACTGGTGAAAGAAATATCTCCGAAAATAATATTATTTATACTGCGCATAAAACATTTAATACATGAAGAAAAACTGATTTTCACATATTTAATATTTTACTCTACTACCAAATCCAATTTTTTTTGTCTATTCTGTGATGGGTAATATACGTTTCATTCACACAACTGATTGTGATTTCCGTAGAAATTAATATTTCCCCCAAGACTGCTTTCATTGTGTGGACCATAATTCAGGGAAAGTTTTCTTCTTTTCTTATTTTACTTTCAAATAAAAGTAGAAGTAGTCCTTCTCTTAGTGATTGAACATGCTAGTTTCCCTGATTGGGGCAAAACTTTAATTTTGTGCCCAACTAAACGAGATGAAAAAAGTCCTTCAAAGACTATCCAAGTAGCTTCTTTTTTTTTAAAAGCAAGCTATCCTTTGTGCCTGCTTCCAGATACGATTCAATAAATAAATAATAATAAACCCAACTCCTTTTTTAGTAGTACATTGTAATATCAAGCAATAAAAACAAGCTGAGATTAATTCTTTTATACACGAGGCCTCAGAGTAATAAAAAGGAATTTCTCCCGAGTCTTGTTTTTATTTGAGGGCGACTCTTTTTTCTTCGCTTAAAGCATAAAAGAAACACTCATTCTGTTTCTTCATTCCCTCTATTTTAATCGGCCGCTCCTTTGGCCGCCATCCCTGTGAGAAGAAAAAACAGAATATTTCAGATTCTTTTTTATTCATTTTTTACAGCGCGAGTCAAAATTACGCGATCAATAATATTAACACTTTTAAGATAAAGAGACCTCGCGTTATTATAGTTCATTTTAATTTTCAAAGCACGCGAGTCAAAGAAATCGTTTCTCCATTCATCTACTGGCCCGTGCGAGACTTAATTGTAATTTATTAACCCGGCTCAAACGTAGTGATGGGGAATTTTAATCGAACACCCCAAGACCATAAAGCAGCCGAGAGTAAAATGGGATGGACGTTTTGTTGGGCTCCAACACTCGGAAAGAAAGTGTCATTTATATCTCTGCGAACATTTTTTTTCTTTCTCAATGGAACATTCATTTCATCCAGCATTTTCTGCAAAATGAAATCCTTCCACGATAGAAACAGCAACTACCGAAGTTGATTTTCGCTTCTTCAAGTCTCACTTAAATAACACATTTCTTCTTGGAACGGTGTACTGCTTTGTGGGATGGGAATCAGTTTTACGAATAATCTAAATCAGAGTTTAATATCTTTCTTTTCAAAAGGACTAAGTTTTTAAGCTTAACTGACGTGCAATCCTCTGGTGAACTTGTGGTCGCAGTAGAAAAAGACAAATTACCGATACTGTTGTCAAACAAATGAAATGTACGACACATTTCGAGTTCATTCGCTATTGGGAAATCTTTTTCTTTAAGTCTATATTTCATTGGCTTTAATTTATTTAAATATTAATTTATTTTACATAGTTTAAGTCTCACAAGTTTATTTACATTTCCTTTTAAATATTCCTTAATAGATTGGCAGCACAATATTTCGAAATATGTTCACGTATGCCCATTATGCTATAAAACTTCTCAGGGTAACATAATAGAGATGTTGTCTAGAGCAAATATAGCTAATTATTCATCGGGAAAGATCCAGAAATTTGGAATACATTAGAATGAAGATCGTGGACTACCATGTGGAATGGACATATTTTGGTTTAAATGACGGTCACAATAACAACAGAATTACGACACTTAAGTTACAGAGACGCCCGGTTTGATGTAATAACTATTACATCGAGTCCAAAGTTTGCACATCATAAGATGCATGTTCAAATTAAATTTAAGTCCAATTCCAGTTCTTTTTAACATCTATTTATTAACAAAGACAGGACACTAACACAATGAGAATGAAACAAAGAGAATGGATAGGTCCATTCCAACGTAGTCTTCCTTCGGCATTCCAAATCAATCTGGCGAATTCCCCATTGGATAGGGAAGATGCGCGTTTCAAATTCCCTTTCAAAGGGATTATCACAAGATCTGTGGCTAAGTTGCCACACCCGGATCAAAACTCATTTTACTAAACGCAAGTTCGAGGGCTGTATAATTTTATCGCTAACCTTTTCATAAAATGTTAGGTCATAGAAAACCGAATCGGTCAGTCGTGCAGCTCGTCTAGGTCAACTCGTTCGCCTTATCTCAATCCCTATAGACTTAAAAAGTGGTAACATTCAAAAAGTCTTTGAAAAACAGAATAGCTCAACACGCCAGTCTATTTAATTCAGTTTGTAGTCTGCTCACAAAAGTATCGCTCACAGGTACTATTTTTTTAAGATTTGCGTGATCATCAAATAACAACGTAAATAATAACGTAATATAAACAATTATATGCATGGTTATTATAGTCATTATGTCGCATTTTTTCCAAAACCGGCACTTAGCGAGCAAATTAACTCAAGTAGCGAAATGCTGACTGCTTTTTGTATTTACAATGCGAAAGAAGTGCTCCAAGTCTTGACCACGTTGAGTTTTGCGTCCAATCATCATAGGCTATATAGAACTCTAACTCCTCTTTAATTAGTCAGCCGATATCTAAAAAGTAATGAGCAGTGGAGAAATAAAATAAGTTCGAATTGGGATACATTTTCGTTTTCGTGCTATTGAGTTTGGTTCAAATTTTTGGCTCGTAATGTTTGGTAAGGTGGTTCTAAATCCAATTATGAACAATTGTTTGCTCAAAAAGTCAAGATCTGTTAGTTCATGAGTAATATTTATACTTAATAAATCACTATCAAATTATTATAAATTTGAATTCTTCATTTAACATTAGAAGCACCGTTGGGGTCATTTTGACCCTTTTTCCAATTTCCCATGCTTTAATTTGACCATACAGTTGAACTTTGAAGCTTATATTTTTTTACTTTTCTTATAAAAGGCTTCCAAGTGTACTGTGACTAATTTTCATATATCTATGTTAATTATTAAATTAAATAATCTGAGAAATACCTAGAACAGACAACAGGGGTCATTTTGACCCTCATAAGAAAAATGACCGATTTTCTAGAGGATGTCTGTTTTCGAATCCCCGACGCCTCATTTTTCTTTTATGTGCATGGGGAAATTACCACCTCTTATTACCTATCGCGATAGTTAGTAGGTTCGCTATAAGCACTCTGACTGTTCTCTTAAATGCGCTCCCATCCTAACAGAGCTGGTCTGCTACATAACTTTTGGAGGGAAACCAGTCCTTCTACAGATACAATCGAGAACGAAACTCGATGCCACTTTCCATAGTTGTGTTCTCGGTGTTTTTGATTTCGACCAGTGTGTAAGCATTTTTTCGTAAAAACAATGTCGAGAGGATAGAGTGGACAAGAGGCCCTTGCCCTCCTAGAGCCGTTAGATTCAGGTATCAATGATTCATACAGATCTCTCTCTCTCTGTGTATATATATATATATATATATATATATCCCGCTAGGTGCACGCGGTGCACCTAACGTTCAAAAAAAGGGAGGAGGAACGTGTTTTGTGTTATTTTGATGTTTGAACAAAATATTAGTATAGACCTCTTTCGCTCTAAAGGAACGTAATTAAAATTCCTAAATACACACTATGCGAAAACAAAATCGCTCGGCCGTAACGGGTTTATACAGGAGGAAGGTTTACTTGTGCCACTGCCACCAGAACTTTCCGATGATCAAAACATATTGCAGGTGGCTCTGTTGAAGCTACTGTCGTGACAGCCGTGCGCCTGAGAAGGGAAAATGTAGATGTTTAAATATTTTTATTTACAATCTACTACTCTAACCTATCTAAACATACCCAACTAATAAAGTAGTTTACATTACATTAGTACTATAATATATATATATATATATATATATATATATATATATATATATATATATATATATATATATATATATATATAAAGAGAGAGATCTGTGTGTATCAAAAGATTGCCACGATTCTCAGCACCATGCACACGAATGTGCTTGCAAACAGCGCAAAGAAGCGAGCACTGATACTTACTACAATCATACTAAATGTAGCGTAGTTGAAGCAGATCAGATGCTAAGGAAATATACTACAAGATGTGGAACTCGCAGATGACCTCTTCATGTTTTTTATAACGTCTTTGATATTGCTGCACTCAGTGCTTGGTTAATTTTCAAGGAATCACCGGGCTCCAAAATTTCACATCGAGAATTTATTCATGCGCTCGTGGAATAACTACGAATGGCGATTTGGGCAACAGATGCCTCCAATTGTTCGAGTACAGACCCCAAAACGAAAGAAATGAGCCTCTGAGCTCTTCAAGAGACAGAAAAAAACATGCCAGTTGTGAGGGATGCCAGAAACCAATTTGTGATAAATATGTTGATGTCACTGTCAAGGTTAAGCATTCATATTGTTCCACATGCGCTAATAGCTATTGAACTTTGGAACACATTGTGTGTTTATTCATAGTTTATGTTTTTTTAATCTCACTTTGAAACATATTGTGTGCTAATCTGTAGTATTTGCATTTGTATCTTTTGTTTGTTTTCTTATCCCGTAATGTATAATATTGTGTAATATTATACATTACATTATATATAGTCATACATAGTCATTTTTTTGTTGTTATTACAAAATAATAACTTTTTAAACAAAAAATTCAAACTATTCGTTCTGAAAACTAAAATACAATTTTAAAAAAAACTCTAAAAACTAAAAAAGGTAACGATAAAAACTCTTCTCTATAGCAATTTCAACCTCCTTTATAAATTAAAAAAAAATTTATTTTGATATGGCTTACATTTTTTATGATGGTCAAGTTGATCCCCAATGGCTTTTTTAGGTAAGTCTAAAATCCGGCTGTTCTAGTGTTAATGACAATTAAGTAACTCTCATAAAAATTTATGATAAAATGTAACTAAATTAAAGCACTAACGAGAGAAGAAAAGCCTGTTTTACTTATTCTGGTGTTATATACACAGTAAGAGGATTTTCCCAATTTATTCCTAATTTGAATTAGTGAATGTGTGCAATTTGGTGGAGGGTAGATAGATAGATGGTAGATATTTTAATCAACGTCGTACTGAAGCAACTAAAGGGGCTTTTGATGACGGTCCGGGATCAATCCCAAAGGGAAAGAAAATAGGAAACACCACGTAATTTTGAACCACGGTCCGATGACAATATCTGAGCTGGAACCCAATCTCCCAACTTTCACACCACGCCAACGTGATGACAGACGACAGATTTAACGTACCTCATCTGAGTAACAACTCAGCAAGCCAAAGGGGAAGGGAAGAACTCATCTTTTCAGCGTTTACTCTAGTACAATTATATGCATTTTCTAGAGTTGAAAAATATGAGAATTATATTTAATAGGATATTTAAATATTTTGCGTTCGCAAGAATTGGAATTAAATAAAAAACAAAAATTATGCTAGGTTTTCCTATACAATTTGTCTGATTTGAGTAACCAAATAGTAATGCATGAATAATTTTATGCAAACATGAAGAATCTCAAATTTTCCCCTAAATTTTTGATGTACGTTTTCACTATGAAATGTATTTAAATAGATGAATTATCTGAACTTTATTGATCCTTATTTTAAATTTACTTCATTTATAAACTCACAATTTAAAACCCATTACTAATGGCTAAGAAGAACGTCTGGAAAATAATTTTCGAAACAACAATGAACAATTTATTAAGAAACCAAAAGCCTTCTAGCGCATCTTATGAAGATTACAGTTATTACAGTTATAAATGTAAATCAGGATATATATATATATATATATATATATATATATATATATATATATATATATATATATATATATATATATATATATATATATATATATATACATTATCTGTATGAAACAAGAAACAATTATAACCAATGAAAGACAGAACAAAAATATAGTCCAACCATTTAGTTTAGAAATGCAACCTTGTCAAACTGTTTTAGGGCCTATTACCAAGAATCAAATGGCAGGTAATTATAAAATACAAATGGTATATGGTACGGTAGAAAATTGAAAACAAAAATATTTTGTATACAAACTGTGAAGAGGAGTAAAGAACGAAGAACAGATAGTTAAAAGTATAATACGGAAGAGTTTAAAGGAGGCTTGGGAGGAAAGTAAATATTTAAACAGCATTGCATTGGAACAGCATAACGAACTATTGGTGACAGAGGAAAAACATATATATGGCGCAATACCATACCATCTGTATTTTATTATTACTTGCCTATTGGGTCCTAGCATAAGTCCCCAAAACAGTTTGACAAGGCGACATTTCTAAATGGCACGACTTTACTTTTGTTGATATTTAGTTCGGTTTTCTTTTCTTTGGCTATAATTGTTTCTTGTTTGTAGATAATGTTTCCTACTTTCTATTCAATCTTCGGTAATCTTTGAGTATTCGGGGGGGGGGAAACTTGTGTTCCTCTCTTTACCTAAGCCTAACACATGTACAGATTAAAACTCGTATTTAGCTCGGTGGATAGGGGGGAGGTCACATATATATATATGACCTACCCCCCCGCCCCCCTATCCACCGAGCTACCTGCACAGTGGTGACACTCGTACTGATGTCAGCGCCACTGAGTACTAAATACGGAACGAAGCAACAGCAGAAAGAGCGAAGTCACCAGCTGCTAAGCTCTCATCGACGAGTTAGTTTTGATGTATATATATATATATATATATATATATATATATATATATATATATATATATATATATATACTTCCCCAAACAGCATTAAAAAGCAAACATACTAACGCAAAACATTAATGTGAGAATAATAAGAAAACGAAATCAACCCAGCAATAGCAGTCGGGAGATCGGCAACAGAAGATCGCTTCAAATGCCGCTTCCCATTTTGTCCAACAAAACGACAACACCAATGACTCGGAGGAAACAACGAAATATAATTAGTCATAGGTTACGTAATGGTTGATACCAATAAATCCGACATGAAAAGTACTAAAGAAAGAAGGCGATTTATAATTGAAAAGTGAGTTTTAAATATAAGACAAAGTGCGACTTATTGTGCAACACTGAGCACCCGAAGGCAGAAGACTGAATTAGCTCCAAGTGAATGCTGATATTAACTGGGCAAAACGGAATGGCCTTCACGCCTAGAGTAGCCCTACCAGGAGAAAAACTCCCGTCGTACTTCACCCATTCCGCCCCCTCCCGCCACGTTAAAAACCACGTTATGAAAAAGTAAAAGAAAGTAAGAAACATGCAGTTTAAAAAATAATATTAATAAAAATATATATATACATTATCCTACAATAACGGACCAGACGCCAGTGAATTTGCTTAAAATCCTACTACTTGTTTAGGTGGTATGTTTTTCGTGGTATGGCCTGGGACCTTTGCATGTTCTTCTTGGGTAGCTGAACGCCGACGCCTATATGAACATTTTGAACAAATCAGTTCTTTATACGCTCTGGCAGATTGTTGGAATGGACAAATGTAACTTCCAGGACGACAACGCCCCTTGTCATGTTGCAGCCTCTGTCAAGCAATGGTATCAAGATATGAATGTAAAACGTCTTCACTTGCCTGCTGGGAGTCCCAACTTAAATCACATAGGACATTTGTGGGGCGAGTTAGAGCGACGCTTACGTACCAGGGAACCACGTCCGAAATCTACAGCTGAGCTGGCGACACTCTCACAGAAGGAATGGACACCAATACCCATGGCTGTGTATTAAAGTCTTGTTGAAAACATGCCCAGAAGGAATGCCGGTGTAATTGCAGCAGATAGGAGGACCATCCCCTTTTAAAGCATGTATTATTTCCCTTATAGCCTCACATCTTGCTGTCCAATCCATTATTGTAGGGTAGTGTACATACACAGACGAGCTAAAACATTATGACCTTCCCCACATCTTTCAATGAACTCGTCTGGATGACGTGGAAGGCACGTAATTAAGTGAGAATGGTATTTAACTGCTGCTGAAGAAAGTAAGTAATTATTCTTGCACTTACTTTTGCGAGTGATGGGAAAGGCTGCTGATCTCGAAGATGCCCGAAGACTCAGAACGAGCATCACCGAAACTGCACGACTGGTAGGTTGTTCAAGATCTGCCGTTGGTAGTATTCATGCAAAGTGGATAAATGACGGTGACAGTAGCAGTAGACGCCAAGGTGTTGGTCGTCCACGCGTCATCAAAGAAAAAGGACGTCGGAGACTGTTCTGCTTTTAAAGCAAAATCGGTGAGAGACAGTGGCTCAGCTGACAATCCAATACAATGCAGGTCCAAGGGCAAGTGTTTTGGAAAACACAGTCAGCAGACACTGTTGGATATGGGACTGTGCAGCAGACGTCCCACTCGTGTGCCAAGCATCATAGTCAACTACGCCTACAGTGGGCCCGGGAACATCGAGACAGGATCATGGAAGAGTGGAAGAGTTGCCTGGTAAGATGAATCCCGATTTCTCCTTCATAACGTCGAAGGTCGTGTCAGGGTACGCCGTCTGCCAGGCGAACGGTTGCTCTCCTCTTGTACAGCAGGTCATATACAGGCTGGTGGTGGCGGTATAATGCTTTTGGAGGACTTTCTCATGGGCGACTCTGGGACCCGTAATTGTGGTAGAACAGACCATGAACGCTGCGAACTATCTGAACATCATTGCGGAACAGTTGCACCCGTACATGGCGTCTGTCTGGCATAATTTGGCTACCTACAGCATCTAGCAACATTTATTTGATCATGTCCGTATCCGATAAACCCAAATTAAAAAAAAATTAAATATAGGAATATTTAAACCCAACTTTAAAGTCGCAAAATCGTTTATTAAGCAAACGATTGTGAATTAATTAGAGTGGTTCGAGGAACATACTGATGAATTCCACTTAATGTCCTGGCCACCTAACTCGCCGGATATTAATCCGATAGAGAACATTTGGGGTGTCAGCGAAAGGCAGCTCAGAGCTCAAACACCACCATGTCCGAATATCTCGACTTTGCGTGACCGCTGTTTAGACATTTGGTACAACCTGTTTCGTCATGTACCAAAAACTTGTGGCATCTATGCCCAAGCGAGTTGCAGCTGTTTTGTAGGCCAAAGGAGGCGCAACGAGTTATTGAGTAGGTGGTTATAATGTTTTGGCCCTACAATGTATATGTATATATATATATATATACACACACACACACATATATATATATAATTTTAAGAATGAGTCCCACCTCCACCCTACATGACACGGGCATGTCGCAAATTCGTATCAAATTCAGACTACCTGAGGTATCGATCAGTTGTTAAATTTTCCTCTGATTTCAAATCCTTTGAAATTTTTACTCTATCTTTTAACTATCCTCAACTCTATCTTAAAAAGCATATAATGTTATACTTAGAGGAAGGGGGACTGTTATCAGAGAATCAGTATGGGTTTAGGAAGGGCAGATCCTGCTCTACAAACCTTTTGAAGTTCTACGAAAAAATTACTGAGGAGCTGGATAATAAGAGCAGTGTGGATATCATGTACATAGATTTTCAAAAGGCTTTTGATAAAGTACCTCATGAGGCATTACTGTTTAAATTGGAAAGGCTGGGGATTCAGGGAAAAACATTAATATGGATAAAGAATTGGTTATTGGGTAAAAAGCAGAGAGTGCAGGTAAAAGGAAATTATTCACAGTGGACAGAAGTTATAAGTGGGGTGCCTCAGGGATCAGTTTTGGGACCAATTTTATTTATAATTTTCATAAATGATATAGGTCAGGGGATCAAGAATAGAATCAGTATATTTGCAGATGACTTAAAAATATGGGGGACAGTGGATATCAAGTTACAGATAGAAAATTTACAAGGGGATTTTGATAAGATATCCGAATGGGCTGTAAAATGGGGTATGTCATTTAATGTAGGGAAATGTCAAGTTCTGCATATGGGTTACAGGAACAGTGGAGCCGAGTACTGTCTGCAGGGAGTAAAGGTAAAGGAGGGAGAAACAGTCAAGGATCTTGGGGTGATAATTCACAGGGATTTTAAAATGGGTCACCAATGTTCAGCTGCGGGTAAAAAGGCTAATAGGTTATTGGGGTATATTAAAAAGACTGTAACTTCAAGGGATAAGAATATAATCTTGCTGTTATATAAGGGTTTAGTAAGACCACATCTAGAATATGCTGTACAATTCTGGACTCCATATATGAGAAAGGACATAGAATCAATTGAAAGGGTTCAGCACAGAGCTACAAAAATAATAAAGGGGCTAGCAAATTTCGACTATAATGAACGTTTAAGTAAGCTAAACATGTATACACTGGAAAGAAGAAGAAGGAGGGGGGATTTGATTCAGCTTTTCAAGTTTGTAAAACAAGGGGACACAGAGGGCTTAAATTTCAATAGGGATAACAGAAGAAGGGGCCATGGGTATAAATTGAATAAGACACATTTTAATCGGGATTTAAGGAAAAACTACTACTTTAATAGGGTAATAGACAGTTGGAACGCGTTGCCAGAAAATATAGTTAATTCAAAGGGAGTGTACGAATTAAGATACAATAGTCAGTGGGAATTCGGGAATTTATAAACAAAAGACCAGCCTTGTTGGGCTCGAGCCTGTAGCTGGTCGTCAATATTTGTATTTGTATCGCGAAGACAGAATACCTCAAATAGTCCTTTCCGTGTTCGTAATGAATATCTTCGTCCAATGCGCCAGCTGCAAATTGATATACTAAAAAACTTTCAAAAACGCATATGTGGAGAATGAAGTTAATGATTTAGCTAGTAAAAGCAAACACAAACCAAAATAACAGATTTCTTTAAACAGTTAATTATAGTAAAGGAAGAAATAAAAGGAATGTAACTTAAATTAGTCATTAGTTCATGTTCTATGTTTTGTTTTTCTCCCATCCCGATTTAACGTCACTTCTATCCGATTCCTTTAAAATATGTTTAATCGGGACGTGAAAAGAAGAGAAAAAGATATTGAAAATTCAGCTAAACGTCCTTTTCCCTTATATTCGCTAACCAATAAACATACTATTTGAAGATCAGAGCTTACTAAAACATGAACATCAAACTTCCACCTAACTTAAATATTGAATTTAGAAAAAATTAAGCAATATTTTTGTTTTATATTCTCTATAACTTCGAAATCGACATTTTACATTTAAATTTAGTTCTCGCTTTTTTCAATTGTTATTTCTGCATGTATATGCTTCTATCGTTCTTTTCTGGGCACTTCGTTGACAGTTTTCTTTAAAACATGTAATATATCGAAAGTTTTGTTTATTTCACGACGACCCGACATAACATTTTAAATCCGTTTCCGTCTCCCTAGTGTTTGGAGCGGTTATTTTGTTTTTCGATGGAAAAGAAAGGCCTCATAATGTACACGAATCTCGTGTATCAAATGAGTTGACTGCTTAGCGTAGTTCAGTACGAAGACTGTTAATTTTTGGCCCAAGTTGAAGCAATCCGAAATAGATGTATGCTGAAATCATATTCCAAAAATAATGTTTTCAATACTTTAGAAAAGAAAAGGTATTCTAATAATACATGAAATTTTGCAGTGAATACCTACACATCTACGATCATTGAAAAATGTTCCGAAAGAAAAGGAGGAAACATTTATATCTGGATCCCACAAACACATATTTATTTACGGTTATTTAAACACGGAAGGTTATCGTAACACAGAAAAAAATAACTATAAATTAACTATAAACACTTTTATCTAATTTACGGAAATATAAATGGTCTGTTTGCATAATAAAGTAATTCTTAAAGTTCATGAGGTAATACAATAAGCGAAACTCATATAAACAACTCACAAAATTGTCCTGTACAATAGTCGTATCATTTCTTTTAATACTATTTCCCATTCCAATTTAGGCGTATAGTGTTTTATTTCTGGACACTATCGAAATTTGCTATTCTTATTTTCCTGAACACCAGAAAACTCATTCCTTTTGCTAATTATGTGAGAAAAACTACTATTTCAGGATAAATAAACACAAGGGAAGACTGTTTACCTAATGCAAAATTTATAGGTCCGTCTACGTTTTGGGTAAAAAAGCTCAAAGAACGTGCTTTTGTATATTCACGTTTAATTTTAACAACTTGTTTTTGAAATTTTATGCTAGAAGACGTGAATCTTGTACACAGAGTTTTATGTGTTTTCGGAATAATAAACAAATGCGAGCTAGAGTTCCCCTGAGACTCTACTTGAGAAGCATGCATCAATGTGTTATTTATAATCACACACAGCTCAGGTTGTTTTAAGATATTCTCTTAAAGCCATTCTATGAAACAGATCACTGAGGCCGTTAGAAACATTTATGTTAAAGAATATTCTGGCTTTAATGGGCTTCGGCCAGACCATTGCCATCTCTTCTATTTTAAGCCCTCCTTGCGGACTTACGAGAGCCTTTCTCTAATTCTTGACCCTACTTGTTTCAGAAATTGTATGATTGATTCGATAACGATCAGCTTCGTGCTGAATTTAGGGGATGTCCCCTTACTTTTACCTAATTGTTCGTTTGTAAATATGTAATTATAGTACTCATTAAATACTAGAATATTAAACCTGTTCCTGCTCAAATTATTTATTGCCCATGCATTTTAAAATCACTGAACCACCTCGATGAAGAATAATCCAAAAACTTGGGTTCTGGTAAAGAAAGGTTCTTTGCTTTTCGCACGAATGCTTTGAAAATGTGTTAAATCAGTCTAAATCACTCTTTCTTAATATGAATCAATTCTTTGGATGATAGTAAACAAATTCGTGATCTGAAAAACTTAAAAAACATGTGTTAAATATATTTTTATTTTGTTGAACTTTGGAGCTCCCTGGGTAAATGTCGCCCTGGGGTTCGAAAAACGGCAAAATTTAGATAAATACTTTTTTTTTAAAGAGGAAAGGCTATTTTGAGCAATGAATGGCCGCAACTAAAATTGCACCACAGATTTCAGAATTTTATTTTATTCAGTCAGATTTGAAAAATTGCAACTTTAATTTAAAAAAAACACTCAACACACGCTTAAACTGTGTAAATATTTAAAAAAGAAAGAAGAGTAAAACTTTTACATTGGTCAGCTGACACAGTGACAAACCTAATAAAATAAAACAAGTATGTAGTAACAAAGGTAAAAAAAAGTTAGGCGGGTTTTTCAGAGGTTCTTTGACACCTAGGCGAACACCATCACTTCTTGGAGTTCAGGAACCATAAAATAACCTCTCTTAAAGATCAGCTTCAGAGGATTGAATCGTTCCAAATGTAAGAAATGGTGTCTGGTTTAGAAGGCCAATTCTAGCTATTAATGGCAGTTTTCATCGTCTTGCAGTTCAGCAGCATATGTTTCGATGTCATCATCCGACCCATCTGCTCTGACGCATCATATTCTTCACTATCTGATGAAACATCATCATATTCACCCCTCTTCTTTTCTTGAGACTTCTTAAAGGGTCCTTAGTTGGTCAAAAATACTGTCAATAGTATTGTAAGTGATGCTCATTGCAACAACCAATTGATCGTGTAGGAGGCGTTTGACACGATTGTCCATCCATTGACGGACATTGATAGACATTTTGATTGAAGGATATTGACGGACGCCATTGACGGAGCCGATTGATCGTGTAAAATGCGCAATTGTCAATCGTTCGGGCAGTTTCGCTCAAGGCAGCAAACATGACGGATGTATCGAGCCACTCCAAAAGGAATTCGGTTGTGGAATGGACATTGTGAAGCTTGTAATTACTTTGTATCGTGATTATCGTGAGATGTTGAAAGTTAAGTGAAATGAATATTTTATTTATTTTACTCTCAGATAGTTTCTTTATACGACATTATGACACTAACTTCGAAGGATTGCTCCCACTTATGTGCAGGTCACAATTTTTTCTAATTAAAAAAACTCTGTTTATTGAAGCACGAATTTCACGGTTAGATAACAATGAAATAACCTTTTCCCTCACTTAGGGGTTATAGTTCATGTTCCCATAGAGTTACTCTGTGATTAGAAACCACAACCACCTCAATAGAATCATCCTTACAAAACAACCTTTGTATTTATTTCTTTTGGAGATATAGTATACGAATAGAGTGAATGATTACTTTTTCGAAAATGAAATATTTAAAAATAAATGCTTACAATTTCCCTCACGATTTATTTGAATTTATGTGTACTGTATTATTTCAGAATAGAATTGATAACTTTTTTTTAATAAAAATTACGTTGTTCTTCTAGGAATGCTCAAAGAAACCATTCAGATCCTTAAATGCTATTTCACACCTGATTTCTTCTCCCGAAACTATTCCAAATTATCTTGCACGTCACATGATGATATATCAAGACCGGAGCGGGCGCTATTGTTGCCTCTTACCTATTGTCCTCCATTTTAGGAGATTCCATTTGATAGGCTCGCATACGTTTTCATTCAATTTTAAATGGGAGGACGCGATAAGCTCAATATTCCACTCTAAACACTCCTCGTTTTTTGGTTTGCCTGATTTTTACGTTAGAAGGAGTTACCTCGAAGAAAGAAATGAAGCGTCTGAGCAAATTTGTTTGAAGAGCGCGATCTGCTTTTACCATTGAACGCTAAATCTCAAGATGAAACGAAAATACCTCGATATCTGCAAGGGAACACCATTCGGTCGGGGTAATTTATGTAAAAATACAGTTTCGCTGCAAAAGAATCCGACCCCTGTGCCGTTAATAAAATATATAAACCAGAGAGAGCAAACATAAACATGGAAATATCTGAAACCCAGTGTGTCGTACAGAGATTTTCTGGCTGCTCACCTGTAAATATTTTAACAGATACAAGACTAAAACACGCCCGTATTTCGAGGAGTTAAGAGACGTAGATAATTTTATTTCGTTTCCAATTACATATTTGTTTCGCTTTGGGGAAAAAATCGGCAGAGGGAAATGTTTTTATACGTGTGCCACCGCTCTTTTTTAATTAACTATTTCTCTTTTGTGCAAATAGATGGCGCTTTTTTTGCTTCATAATCAAAGCAGATGCAGTTGGCAATGTACTTTTTTACTCTTGCTTGTTAATTCCCTGCTTAATAAGACAAAATAAATTCAGGCTAACGAAGGTATGCTCGAAGCTCCGGTCATTTGTAATTTGTCTTGTCCGTTCCCTTGTCTCTTTATGTTGCTCGCTAAATTAATCAAATCTACCGCTATGCTAAACTCCGCGGAAGTTGTTTCCTCTCCAGTCAATTCAATTCGACTCAATGTTACGACTGTCAAACGATGCACTGAGCATCGGTAAGTGATAATTTATTCTATATATTAGCATTGCGGCTAATTCACGGCCTAGCAGCGATCCTATTGCAGCGATAAAAAAAATTAGTTCACGCAAGCTTTCAGTGGACGTTTAGATTTTTTTTAAATTTTACCTTCTCTTAATTATTGGGGTGCAAAAAGACTTCCCGGTTTCCGTCCTGTTATTTTGACAAAATTTTGATGGAGTAAACCATCCTACCACTAAATTTCTAGTTTTTACCTCCTGAATATCAAGACAGAAATCTAATCGATTATTTGTGGGGAAATTGGATGAAAAATTTGATCTTCATGAATTACCAAACAGCAACACTTTGGAAGGGCTTTTCTCATAAGAATTGAGCATTTAAATTTTATCGAATACATGCATTAAAGGATCCATGCGACTATGGATTCCCAAACAAAACAAAAAGTATTTAACGAAACAGTATTTGCTTGAAACAGTACATAAATCTTGAAAAATCCTCAAAGTATTGGGTTGTTGCAAAGGTTTGTCCCATTTGTTTCACAAAAATTGAAGAAAAAAAATATTTTACTAAAAATTACATTTAATAAATATAGTATCGGTTGTTCTGTTTGATGCCCTGCCCCCATCTCTCCGGTATCTGCGTCATGCCTCGCTCATAGAAATTCTAAGGTTTCAGGCTAAAGAACAGATCCAGGTGACGGGTGACGAAACTTTCTGAATCACTTACGGCGCGTGGAATCGTCAAAAGTACACTCACCCTACAAAACACATACCTCCCTTTGCGTATGCGTACCATTCGTGCCTTTAGAAAAATAAAAAAGCATATGTTGTTAAAAATGCTCCGTATTTTCTGCCATTTTTAATGCTTCACAAAATTTAAAAAACGCAACCAAATGAAACAGTTTTTTTCCCAAGTACTCTCTGAAATTCCTTCTTTCAAACAACATCGGAACTTTACGTGTGAAGTAGACTTCGGTTTTGCGATGCAATGCCATGTCTATTGCCCAAAACGGGACGAACTTCCAATCACCCCAATAAGTTCCAAAATCGTCAGCTTCCAATATTCGTATTATCCTTTCTAAATAAAATTTTAAAAAGAAATTAATACGATACACACACGCACATTTTATTCTGGACATAGATAATCATTAAATATGCTACTTATGAGTAGAGCTCGGATCGATATTCAAAAATGTGACCTGAAATATACATTTCAATATCCTAAAATATGCATTACAAAATCCTAAAATATGCATTACAAAATCCTAAAATATGCATTACAAAATCCTAAAATATGCACTAAAACCCAAAATATGCGAAATTGCAAAAAAGAAATTTCATTCTTACAAAAACGGCAGTGAGGACAATGAAATGAAATTGAGCCCTTGATGCTTCGCCAGGCAACCATAATCTGCTCAGATAGCTTGCGGACTCCGTCTGACTGAGTGTCTCCGTAGCAATTCGATTATTACAGAACTAAGCAATATGTTTTGCTTCACGCGCTTTCGTAATTATTTTTCTGTTCCCCTATCGTATTTTTATACATTTATGATTAAACAAGAAAAGGTAAGGCAACCAATCCAATTGCGTTTTGCTTCTGAAAATATTCCTTCCAAACGCACTAAATAAGTTCATTAAAAAAATTGTTTTGACATACAATTAAAAATCCATAAGCTTGTATATTATGTTCGATAGGCGTCGCGCTTTCGAGCTACTCAAGCGATCCTTTTCTGCTTTCATACTGCTACTATGTTCCCTAATTCCTCTTTTCCTCTTTCGCGACATGTTTTACTTGACGTTGTCTTTTGTTTAGCGCAGTTTGATCAAATGCAGCTCTTGCGCCATAAAAAGCCTAACCAGCGAACCAATGATATCAGCTTTTAATATGCGATAGAAGACAATATTGTATGCAATTCGGTAGAACTTAGAATTACTACACAATTTTTTTTGTCATCAGGGGTTATCACCCTATTTGTTCATGTAGCCAATGATATGAAAAGGGAAATACAGGAAACCATCGTATAGAACGGTGGATTGGTATCATGCTATAGAGAATCCGTGTAGCACGAAACTTACAAGTCCCGCAAATTTTGATATTGCGTTGTTATATGGGAATCGTGTTATAGGATGCTCGTGCTATGCAGAAACCGTGTTAACCAAAACTCAGAGGTCATATATATTTGATAATGCGTGCCGTGTTATATGGAAACCAAAACCGTGTTATATAGAATAACCAAAAATTATACAGAAGTGAACATACGGCGTTTTCAGAAAAATTTTCTTTTTTCAACTTAACAAATATAAAAATTAATAATAAGTAACAAATATAAAATTAATAATAAGTAACAAATATAAAAATTAATAATAAGTAACAAAAATAAAATTAATAATAAGTAACAAATATAAAAAATAAATTAATTTAAATTATGTACATACATCCATAAAAAATTTACATTTAAAATTATAGAAAATTCAGATGGCTCTTTTTTAATTTTCGTCACTGGAATCCAAACATGTTACGGGTCTTGTGCTTTTTTTCTTTCCTTTGGCGGCTGGAACTCTTCATCGCTTGATATTTCTTCAGTATTGATTGCTATAATTGGGCTTTTTGTGTAGGATGTGATTGGGTTCTTTTGTAGCTCTTTTAAAACTACTCGCGCGCGATATGGAGCAACACAACTTTGAAGGTTTCGTTGAAATTTTCCATTGCGCAAGAATGAAGGATCTATTTCTTTAAAATGAAGCTACAACTTTTGCGTCATATCTAATCCTGCAGTCACGTGATTTATGGTAAAATTCGGAATAGAATAACAATCACTGTCTTCGTCATTTGTAAACCGTGTAAAATGAAGAACCTTGTAATATGGAAAATCTCGCGTGTTATATGAGGGATGCCGCAATTTTGGTATCGTTTTATAGAGAATCCTTGTTATAGAAGTACCGTGGCTATACGATGGTTACATGCATATCGTCGTATAACAGAGAAATTCAGTTCCTGAGACGAATATCTAAAATACGTTGCTGGAGAAAGTTAATTTAAAACTTCTCACTGTAATTTATATGCTGAAGAAAATTGTTTTGATTTGAAAATGTCGTAATTTAATGTGCATATATAACACTGTTGTATCTATACACGAGTATATAAGTTTTCCTAGCAAATTGGTGTCTACTATTCAATATTTGTATTTCCAATTGATGAATCCCAACGGATTCATCAATTGGATTCAACGTACGGATTCATTTGTACACTCTCATTACATTTGCATTGATCCAAACATGGACACTAATTTCAAAACGCCAGTTTAGAAGTTTGAAGATCGTTGTCGATCGGAAGAGATCAGAATGTGTGTTATTGGACACCCTCCTTTCACACACACGCACACGAACTCTCGGGTTTATACTCAAACGATAAAACAAAATGTTAGGGGTTGAGAGAATATTGAGTGGCATCTCAATGAATCATTCAGAAACTGGAATGCTTCCGCAGATATATAGAAACTACCATCTTATAAACTGCACACGCCGTAAGGAAAAGCTTATTTTACTGAAGGAGTTGTGAAACTCGAAACTCTATTTCCATAGCCCACCATTTTTGTTTAGATATAATTTATAAGACATGTTTATTTTGGCTTTTCTAACCTGAGCTACCAATAAAAATTGCTTTTAGCTGCTTTTTGTAAATATTTAAGTTTATCTTAAGAAATTTCAGAAAACGAAGAAATCGAATGAAAATAATTTTCCAAACAATAAAAGGGAAAAAATTATCGAGAAAACACAGCACATTTTAAAACAACTTCAAAAGACAAGCAATTTTTTCGACTGTTTTTGAAAGCATTTACTTTTCCAGTCAATGAAAAGTTGAAAAGAATCATCAAAATCAAAAATGTTGTATCTAACTAAATCCATTGTGAGTGATGGGTAGTTGAATTTATGTCACGCTAGAGCAGCACAATGGTCTATTGGCGACGGTCTGGGATCAATCCCGAAGGGAAAGATAATAGAGAAAGAAAGAGAGAGGGAGAAAGAACAAAAACTAACACTTGACGCTAAAGTATGACTGGACTGGTTTGCATTGAAATCTACATAGTTATTATTTGTTCGAAATTATAGATTATGGAAAGAGTTGCTGTTAATTGTGATTGGGAGAGCTTATATTATGTATAGGTTTATAATGACTAAAAAACAATACTTATTTAGAAAGATTTACTAGAGTATAACTATAAGCGTGTACTATATAAAGTATGAGCATGGAATCTATCATAACGAAAAAAAATAGTTTTACTCAAAAAATGTTATTAGTACTCTGTATTTTGTTGATTGAATAAAATCAAACTCCACATATACCACAGAAGAACAACCGGGGCTTACAGAAGTAAGCTGAGTGAACAAAGAAACAGTAGAATATAAAATTTAATTAAAATTATAATATTCGATGAACATAACAAATTAGTAATAAAGAATATTACATTGAACAAAAACATTGAGTTTCTTGACCTTTACCCAATCTTATCGAATCATTTTAACATTCTTGAATTTTGAAATGCAGAACAATTGCATCTAATACTCTGCATTGTCCACGATTTTGGAAGTCACAGTTGTAAAGGTAGGCTCTAAATTACAAGCAAGGCTGTAATTTGGTTGAAAAATGGTAACACTTGCAAATGAACAGCCGTCAAAAAAATAAATAAACGACTCACACGATCGCAATTGCATAGTTTACGTCGCAAAATTAAACGGAAGGTAGCAATCGATAGGGACGAATGTTTTCTACAAATATCAATATTTAGAACAACTTTTATCAGAAATTTGGATTCTACAGACAATTTCAAGCAGAAACAAAAAAAGTTAATGAATTTTATTGGACTAGCCGGGCTGCGCCGGCTAGCGCTCGGCGGTATGTAATGCTTTTTTGGTGGAGTGGTAGTTCACGGTAAGAAGGCGATTTGTCGCCAAATATGGTAACCTTCACCTTTTGCGGATTTTCTTCACATCTGCCGTTTTTGTTATGGCAACCCTATCTACTGTTACGGAATTCGGCCGCCATCTTGATTTGGCGACAAAAGTTAGTTGGCGACAAACGTCTTACCGTGAACGACCACTCAGTTCAAACATAAATATTACAATTTTTAATTCCTTATTTTGCGTAGAAATTGACCTCGGCTATTTGAAAACAGCAAGAATTCAAAATATCTGGGTTATTTTATTTACGTTGATTGTTGCCATTCGATGATACACAAATAACGTCGATTTCGGGTCCACGTACGTTAGTGTTTTATATATATAGATTTTTCACCGATTTGTAAGTATTTGAAAATTGGATCTCCTAATGTTAAATTGGTGTTTCACGTTTTCTGTTACATTTGCTAAAAACATTAATTTTCCTTGGAAATTGTTTTTCCATCCTTTACTACACAAAAACAAAACACAATCTATAAACATTTCAATTATCAAACTAAATTTAACTATTTTTTATTAATTATGAAATTAATATTCATAAAAATTATGAATAGAAACATGGGTAAATTTTGACTTCAAGCGATTCAACTGTTACTAAAACATTGGAATTCCAAATTTCAGCTCATTACGTACATAATTAGTAGCGCAGTGAAACTGTTTGAAAAATTGGATGATTATTCTCTCTTTCGGGGATTATTCACAAAGTGAAAAAATAAATTTCTTGGAAATGTAAATCCACTGCAAATTTGCACATTGTTGATTCTGTGGAAATGTTGTCAAGAAATTATCAGCCTCTTGTAAGAAACCGTAAAATCCTTTGATATGTGAAGGCCTCTACGCATCTTACTAATATTTATAATGGGATTGTATATTATTATTAAATTATTTATTATAAGCTTTTGCATGAAGGTTATTTTATCACGCTTTGCTAGGCATAATTTTACTTCATAATTCAAAAATTTCTGAAACATAGTAATTAACAACCTACTTATACTACTGTAGGTAGGGATTGTAACAATCTACTTATTAGACTAAACGACACTATCTATGTGTTACTCTAACCAACCTTTCTCAAACAGTCGTTCAAAGCGATACTCGCAGAATCGGACTATCTGATCGGAATCCATTCTTTCTACTGCGTTCAATTTTTATACGCTCCCTCAATGGTTTTTATGGATTTTCTCATTCAATTTTACTCTGTTTTTTATTATTTTTCAACAAATCCGTCTGAAATTGTGTGTTGAATACAAATTTGTGGTAAAAGATGCGGGTTAGTATTGAAATTATCGGATCAAGCATCCAATTGAATATGAAGACGGCCCCTTAGGCAAATTTTAACTATTGATATTTGTACAACACATTCATCCCTACCGACTGCTAGCGTCTGTTTTGTTCTGCGATGTATATTGTGCAATTGCGATCGGGTAAGTCTTTTTTTTCCGTAGTAATGTTGAAATCGATCATCATGCCTTCACAACTGCTGTTCGTGTGGTTCTCAGTAACTCCATGTATTATCCTTTAATTATTGGATGCGACTTAATTAACCAAGCTCAACTAACCATAACTCCAACAGGTATACATTTCACGAAATTTCCCATCGATAATTCTCCTGACGAACAATTTGTGCTAGCTATTACTGATGACTCACCAGAGTATGACATTGCACCCGTTGTTACCCTCGACATAAAGTCACAAGTTGAGAGTTTAATATTTCTGTATACACCTAACAAAACGAAAACTACCAACATTGAGATGTCCATTACTCTTAGAGACCAGAAACCTCTTTTTCGTCCTCCCCGTCGTTTACCATCTTTCTCCAAACGTGTCATAGTCGAGAAACAAGTTAAGGAATGGCTCACAAACAAATTCATAGAACCCTGCTCTTCAGAGTATGCCAGTATTGTGGTTGTGGTGAAAAAGAAAAATGGTGATGATAGAGTTTATATTGACTACAGGCCCTTTAACAGGATTATAGAAAAATATCATTACCCAATTCCCAACAAAGACGATATTTTAGATAAATTGTAAGATACTAGTGTTTTCAGTACCATTGATTTAAAAAACGGATTTTTTTCATGTGTCCGTTGACGAAAAAAGTCTTCCCTATATAGTTTTTGTCACTAATAGTGGCCAAGATCAATTTTTACGTATGCCATTTGGTCTCTGCAAATCCCCTTTAGTATTTCAAACATTTATAAATACTGTTTTTCGTGAATTGATTGTTCAAGGATTTGTTTTACGTACATGGACGATCTTGTTATTACTGAAACAGATGAAACCGAAGGTATCGAGTGTCTCAAACAAGCTCTTAAAGTAACTAGTGATAGTCGATAGTAGGCCAAGAGATAAGTTTTAAAAAGTGTCGATTCTTGCAAAAGAAAATTGTGTTTCTTGGACATATTGTTAAAGATGGCAAACCTTACCCTTCTCCTTCGAAAATAGCTGCCGCTGTAAATTACCCAGAACCAAAAAATGCTTAAGAATTGCAGCGCTATTTGGGTTTAACCGGATCTTTAAAAAAAATTTTACCATCTTGTTCCACTATTTCTCGTCCTCCTAGTTACCCTCTACGTAAAGATGTTCCTTTCAATTTGGTGACAACAAACTATTTGCATTTAATCACCTTTAAAAATTACTATGCCAAAACCCTGTTTTGGAGATCTACCGCCAAAATGTAAATTTTCAAATTCATACAGATGCCTCCATTGACGGACTTGCCATTTTAATGCAATGTTCAATTACTGACAATGAGTTTCATCCTGCATATTACATGTCCAGAAAAACTTATGACTCTGAAAGAAAATACTCCAGTTATGAGCTCAAAGTACTCCTGAGCCCAAACGTCGAAGCTCTAAAAAAATTCAGTGCATATGTTCTTGGTTTTCCCCTCAAAATTATTACTGATTGTGATGCTTTTAAGATAACTATGACTAAACGAGAGCATAGTACCAGAGTCGCCAGATGGGCTTTAATGCTAGAGGACTATAATTATCAAATCGAACATAGATGTGGCTCTCGAATGTCACATGTAGACTCCCTCAGCCGTGTTCAAGTGGTCACCTTAACATCACTTGATCCCCTCATTCTTCAAATACAACGTGCACAAGACGAAGATTCTGAACTCCGTGCTATAAAAGAAATTCTTGGAAACCAATCATATCAGTCAATCAGACTATGTTGTTCAACATGACATCCTTTACAAATTCATTAATGGTGCAGATCTACTTGTTATTCCATCTTCTATGCAGATAGAAATAATTAAGAATGCTCATGTCAAAGGACATTTTGCTATGATACGAACATAAGAGCATATTAAATTTCAGTTTTTCATACTTGACAAACTAAGAAAGTGGAACAATACATTAAAAATTGTGTTACATGCATATTAGCTCACCGCAAGATTGGAAAACAAGAATGTGTCTTGTATCCTTTGCCGAAGGAAGATACTCCTCTTCATACTTATCACATAGATCATCTCGGAAATTCTATCCAGTTCCAATAAAAATGACATACATATCCTTGCAGTTACCGATTCCTTCACTAAGTTTGTATGGCTTTATCCGACGAAATCTACATCATCTAGTGAAGTTATAACAAAGTTAGAACTCCAAAAAGCTATTTTTGGTAATCTGTCTCAAAAAATCACCGACCGTGGTACAGCATTTACAACTGAAGAATTCAGCAAATACTGCTCCGAAGAGAATATTAAACTGCATCATATTACTACCGGACTTCCACGAGCGAATGGACAGATTGAAAAAACGAACAGATCTATTATTTCGGTTGCTTCCAAGCTGTCGCAAGATGATCCGCATAAGTGGTATAAATTTGTCCCAAAGTTCAACAAGTCATCAACTCCACTTTTCAGCGTAGTATAAACACGGCGCCATTTGAACTCTTATTTGGTGTAACAATGAAGTCAAGATCTGATAAGAACATTCCGCAACTTCTGCAAGAGAACATTCAAACCGAATTTACCCAACAACGAGAAAATCTCCGAAAAGAGGCTAAAGAACAAATTTTCAAAGTTCAAAATGAAAACCGACGTACCAACAATTTAAAACGAAAGAAACTTTAGAAATATAAAATTGTTCATCAAGTGGCCATCAAAAGAATGCTCTTTCCTGGTATGAAGTTTTTTCCCAAATTCATCGGACCTTACCGTGTTACCAAAGTTAAGTCAAATGATATCTACGACGTAGAAAAACTTTCGACCTTTGATGGACCTAATCGTACTTCTACAGTGGCTAAATTTATGAAGCCATGGACTATAATAGATTGAACTAATTCTTCTTTTTATTTCAGCGATAAACATTTTTCTTTCTGTTTTTCAGATGGAACATTTATTTGTGCCATATCATTTTACCTAATGCATTTTTCATATATTCATTATTTTATTGAACATATTACTATTTTGCAGGAACATAGTTCTAATATTAATTTATGTATTTATTTTTATTGAAGCTCACACACGGTTTTTTCCATCTTCAAAGCATACGGATTTGTTTCATTATTTTTACTTTATGATTTCCTGTTTTGAATTTCTGTTTATTATTTCCTTTGTTTAGTTTTGATTTCCCGTTTTGTTGATTCAACCCTAATGTACTTTTCAAATGTTTTTTTCCCCTTTTTCTTATTTTCATTCCAGAGTGATGTATTTTTTTCGTGTTTTCTGGATTTTAGTCATATATTATCCAGATGTCTCACGATGTTTTATCTGATTAACAGTGTGCTATATTTAAAGTGTTTAACTTTTATGTATTTTATGCATCCATAACTAATATTTACTTAATTTATTTTTTAAATTGTATTTAAGTGTTGTTTTGCATTTAAGTGTACCTTTATTATGTGATTACTGATTCATTCACATTCTGATGTAATTTCGTAATTCTGATGTTAGATTTTCTTGTGTTCATTTTTCTTGAGTGTCATATCATATTTTGAGCGCCAGCTCTTAACATGCGAGGTCGCAATCATTGCAAGACGGCCGAGTTGTAGAGACTGGTTTCCGCCAAAACCCCTCTCACCCAATAGGAGTTCCCTCCAAAAGTGCCCTGTAAAAACAGTTACTTCCTTAGATAGCGGCTAAGATGTCACGCTGATAAGTTGTGTTAAGATGTTTCTAGCTAAGATGTAACTCTCAGATGTTATTTAATGTTTTCTTTAACTTTAAATGTTTGTCCTGATCGTGTAACTGTCCTCAATGTACTAATAAACGTTTATGATTTTAACTAATATGGAGTTCTGCTTGAAAATTTCTACAGTAGGAAGAACCTGACTGTCCAAAATGTTCATGTGGGAGGGAGTTGGCGTTCAATTTACCAGGAACAACATGCAAAGGTTTCCATACCACGAAAAACAAGTAGTCGGATTTTATGCAAACCCGCTGGTGTCTGGTCTATTATTGTAGGGTAGTATATGTACACTAAGGTAACAATTATATTTCAATAGGCATTGTTAATGTTAATTTCACTCCCACACTCAACAAAACAGATCTCGTAACCTATCCCCAGGCTTTTTTTCTTCCACCAAGCTACCCACCTACCTGTCTCCTTGTTCATGGGTTGCCAGCTTGGCGCTTTTTATGTTGGGATGCCAACTTGGCGCTTCAGTTGTTGTAAGATGCGAGATGGCGAACCTTACATGGCACACGTTAAATCTGTCGTGACCTCAAATGTCCCCACGTTGGGGTGGCGTGGATGTTTGGGAGTGCAATTGTGTCGATAAAATTTTAACTGTGTGTGTGTCTATTCCTTAAAATTGTATGTCGAATCTGGAGCAGGCATGGCCAGATACGGTCCTTGAGCCATTAAACTCTTCAAAAGCAACTAACAAAAAAAATGGTCTATGAATCAAAAATACTGAAAAATGACCTACAGACTACATTCGGCGCCATACATAGCCAGGAGAATGTAAATGAAATTTATGTCTTTATTAGCATTGTCCATGAATTGCCAACGAAAATATATACTTCAACGAACACCAGGCCCCAATTATAAGTTAGTACATAAAACTGTTTTGCCGACCCTCTTTCAATTTTTATTCACAAATCCAATGCTCCATGCATAAAAGCAAATATTTTTGAATTCAGAAAATTGTGTTTTCAATCTCAGTACATAATATACACCAATTTTAATATTTGAGAAATCCCTGGGTCTGCGGAAGAAACGTACGCAATCTTTTCAACATGTTATTTCACAACGCTTGGTTTCCTTTCCTTTTTTTACTTCTTTTGTTCAAGAGTAGGCTTCGTACTCGTATCCTGTCCGTTGGTAGGAATACTTCGCGGATCCAGTATTATTAGATAAATTTTTTGACATCGCAAAACATGCATCATTGTCAAATACTTTTCATAGAATATCAGACATCGATTTCTAAACACTAGACTACTCCTACATCCATGGAGAAGTACGAACTTTTTCTTATACCTATTTTTTATCAACAGACTCATATTTTTTTCCCCATTTTCACCCGGAATTTCTATTCACTCTTTTAAAGAAGTTTTGACTGAAGGACAAAAAAATGCAGATTTTATTCCCTAATATCTTATTTTTGAACAGAAAATTCCGAGAATGTAGAACTGCCTCCTCTATCAACATACAGCCAATTTTAGAAATTCGAAGTTATTCAAATCTAGATTAAGCAAACTCTTACTTTTTTCACCAATTTTACATCCGTGGAGTTCTATGCTTTCAATTCGATAGTTTTGCGTTGAAGAATTGAAGTTTTTATCGATTCGAATTCCATTCAACTTTACGTGTAGAACTTGAAAGAATGTGACACATTTCACAGATATGATTCTTAATTTTTCTGCCCACACAACGGAACATTAATCATCACAGGTAGGGTCGTGAACCACTTAAATGATGGCGCGATTGTTTGGCAAAGGGGTTCACATTACATTTCACATACGCATCATACATTCACGGCTCAATCCGCTTATAAGAGGCCATACATTCACTCCAGACGGACCAACATTTATACCTTACTCCGAAACCAAACCAGCCGATCAACCGGTTTGGTGGTTACGGGGGTCCGGGACACATTGAATAAAAAAATTTATTAATTAATTTTGAATTTTGAATTTTTTGTACTGATTACCCATCTAACTAATAAGCGAAATCACAACACAAAATTTTTCCAAAAGTTCTTTAAAAATTTTAAATTAAAATTTTTTGAAAAGAAGAGGGGTCATTTTAAATTGCTAAGGCTCAAAATATTCTTGATCAATTTTCAAAATTCTTGCAGTAAATTATTCACAAATTTATTAACTTTAATTTTGATTCAGCAATTTAAAAAATATTAATTTAATAAAAAATAAAAAACATTTGAATGAAAATTTCTGAAAATTTAAGGTACTTTTTTTTAAATCATATTTTTAAAAGTAAAAATTTGTTTCAAATTTGCTGAATCAAAATTAAAGTATAATGTTTGAAAAAGATATATTCCAAATTTCAACCCTTGAACTTTATTGGTTTTCGACTTGTAGCAATTTGAATACAGAAAATCTTGAAAAAATATATCATGGAGAAAAACGCATTTAAAGTTTTAAGGACAGATGTTGTTGCCATGACAACAACTGGCAAGAGTGTTAGATTTTCAAAACAACGCACCACAAAAATTATTATATCTCTAGTTCTAATTAAAATAGAAACATAATTTAGACCTCATTTTAAGCAGAAAAAACACAGAGAGAATTTCTTAAAATAAAAAAAAATCGAAAATTTGACGATTTTTGTGTCCCGGACCCCCTTAAGGTGTTAGCCTCTAGATCGGAAAGTTCCTGGATCGAATCCAGGTCAGTGCATGGATGTTTGCAAGCGTATGGGGTAAAGGCGACTGGTGCACCTTAACCCGGGAAAGCCTAGCGGTACCATATGGTACCAGAAATAAAGGTCTAAATATTACAATTTTCTTAGTTATAATACAAATATTTTGTTTGTTTGTTACTATATGGCACCACACAAGAGATTGAAAAATCCTGTCTAGGTAATAATTTTAGTAAACAACGCGTCAGATTTTTACTTTGAGAGGAAGAAACAAGAACATTTTTGGGCTATGACGAAATGCGCATCGAAAAAGTAAGTACCTCTTTACTGATACATATAGAAATGAAAGTTTGATACAATATTTATCGTTTATGTCTAGATATTACGTGCACAGTGTTTCAAAAAAAATAATAATATTATGTACATCTTTTTTGTATTGGAATGTTACTGGTACCGTATGGTACCACTAGGCTTTTACGCTATCTTTTCGTCACTGCTTAGATTTTTATTGATTTTTGCTCTAGAAAATACAAAAATGTTTTAAAAGTCTATAATTAATTTTTTATTATATATAACAGAATAGTTAAAAAATAAATGTGTATAAAATAATTATATAAAAATTTTGCATAAGAAAAAAAACTAAAAAAAAATTTCTATTGCTTATTTCATAAAAATAACAAAGCCAAAAGTTTAAAATGGGGAGGGAGTTGTAGATTAAAATGCAGTTATGGAATTAAAATGTGTCTTTGACTATATTTTTGATAGATCGGAAGGTTCCTGGTTCGAATCCGGGTCCGGGCATGGATGTTTGTAAGCGTATGGTGTAGAGGCGGCTGGTGCACCTTAAATCTGTCGTGGCCGAAAGTCCTCACGTTGGGTTGGCGTGGAAGTTTGGAGAGTGGGGTGCCAGCTCAGGTGTTGCTTCGTCATCTGACCGTGGTTCAAAATTACGAGGTGTTGTCCTCGGATCTTTC
Organism: Metellina segmentata; assembly: GCA_947359465.1. Lineage (NCBI taxonomy): Eukaryota > Metazoa > Arthropoda > Arachnida > Araneae > Tetragnathidae > Metellina > Metellina segmentata. The sequence continues at coordinate 104,562,020 of OX375872.1, read as the reverse complement.
CCTTCAGGGACTGATCCCGGACCGTCGTCAATAGCCCGTTGTGTTGCTCTAGTACGACGTTAACTAAAATTACCTTACCTTACCTTACCTTACTATATTTTTGAACATATTATTTCTTTTGGCAGTTTTTATGTGTATATTTAAATCATGTGTATATTTTATTATTTTGAAATACAGTTTCATTTTTCAGAAATATTTAACACTAGAAGAAGTTCTTCTGCTATTTGATGAATTAAACTCAGAGTCGGACTTAGAAGATGTCTGTATTGAACCTCCTGATGTTGCAGTAGTATCACAGATGAAGACTCGGCAGAAGAAGATGAAGAACTTACAGATAATTTATATGGTCGTCAGTTACGTGTAAATGTAGAAACGTCACGGAAAAAAAAACACAGGAAAGATTATTTAGATTTAGATTCAGAAGAGAGAGGGTCTGGCAAACTCTACTAACGAAAAAAAGTAGCAAAAAGAATCAATAAGACTGGTACAAATAAATTCAAAAGAAGTTGGGTTCAAGATGTGCTGCTATAAACTACACTAGTCGAGTTCACACTATATGCGTAAAATGTGACATAGGGCTTGGTATTTTTTTAGACTTTCATTCAAACATAATGACATTGCAAATAGACCATATAATAAAGTTATTGATTATACTTCATAAAAAAATGCCAGTATTGTTGGTAATATTATTGATATTACTATTTGTCTTGTGCTTTCTGGATAGTAAAAATTTTATCTTCTTCTCTTAGGATATTTTTTTAATATAGTATATTTATCAAAATTTGTTCTTCTAAGCCATACATTTGTATTTTTGTATTAATATCAAATCATAAACTGGTAAAAATATATTTAAACCGCTTGTGTCAATATCAATAAGAAACTGCATTACTTACAATTTGCTCCCTCAAAAGCCTAGCGGTACCATATGGTACCATGCATTTTTGCCAATATTATTGAAATTTTACAACAAAAAAAGGCATTTCCTACATAAATAGCATCCTATCAACAATATACTAGAAATAAATTGATATTGGAAAAAAATAATTAATTCAGGCTTTGCCGGGTTAAATCTGTCGAGGTAAAATTATTTGGAGTTGGCATCTGATCTTTCCCTTAGGGGATTGATCCCAGCCCGTCGTCAATAGCCCCTTGTGTTGCTCTAGTACGACGACAATTTAAATTAACAAAAACTTACAGAATTTGCATTAAGTTGCATGCACATTACAACCCTCTAAATGTCAAAGTGGTTTCGACGAGCTATCACGTCCTTCAAGATTTGATCAATTTTCCTTATGGTAACTTGTTGTCCGAGTATTGCTGATTTTTTTTTATGACAAGATTGGTATCTGGTCAGTTTTCTTCTGATGACGAGATGTCTCGACCATTGAGATCTGATCAGTTGTGTTAACGACGAACACTCCAGGCGGTTGCCTTGACGTGATACCTCGACGTGACAACCACCATGAGGCTTAGATATTTATTTAAATTTCGATTTGCACAGTACCTTTTGCATTGTATAATTTTTTCGTTTGTATAACGGGTGTAACACCCCAAAGGCGGATTCTCTGATCAAGCTGACATAAAGCAGACATATTAAAGAATTCCTTAATTGGAGATCATAAAACTCTTTTCAAGTGATCAGCTGTCCATAGCTAACCCTAGAAGTACTATTGCAGCACTTGTATTTGACATTACATCGGTCATAAAGTATGAGCACTTGAAAGAAATCCTTTTGATCTGACTTTGCACTGACATAACGATCTCATAAATCTCAAGCCCTTTGAGAACGCTAAAGATTCCATCGACATGCTATTTTCAGCTGAAAAACGCTATATTTTGCCAGAGATCATTGAGACCTGATTGCGAGGACACCATCGCTAACCTCTGGCCGAAAACTTCTTGCCCCAAAATATCTGTAACTTTGCCGGTAAATATCTGCTAAGCTGTAGGATGTTAGATATAAAATAAATGTTGTAGTGGTGAAACTCAAAGATCTTGCTCTTTTACGCTATTAATTCTTATTGTCATCACTCCATTTCATTCGGTACACGGGGCATATTTGTACAAAAACACTTAATAAACTGAGAGTCACAAAAAAATGTTACCACACTTTATTAGCTGGTAAAACACTGAACTTTATTTTTGTTGTGGATTTGACGGTTGAGAAATAATGGCCCAGTCCAGATTAAGCTTCGAAGAAAGAAAAGTTGTGTTAAAGTGGTACTGGAGGTGCGAAAAAGTGATAGAGTGCAAATACGAGTTCGGAAAAAATTTCACACCGATCCAGCTAGTAGACTCGCCATAAGACGAATTAGAGACACGTTTGAAGCAGATGGAACTGTTCATAATGTTCAGAGACAGCGTTCTGGAAGACCAAGATCATCGACTGACGCAGACACGAAAGATAGGATGTTGGGAATATATTGTCTACAGGCCAAGAATATCGCTTCAACAGGCATTTTTTCTTGTGGGGTTTTCTTAAGAATTAATTTTATGTTACAAGACCTGCAATCGTTCATGAATTTAAGATAGTCATTGAAAGGGCATGAGATGAAACTCCGAATTAAATATTTTTATATGTGTGCGATTCCATAGATTCACGACGCCAGTCACCATAGATTCACGATGTTAAGAGACAACGTTCTGGAAGACCAAGATCATCGACTGCCGCAGACACGGAAGAAAGGATGTTGGAAATATATCGTCTACAGGCCAAGAATATCGCTTCGACGGGCTTTTTTTCTAGTGGGGTTTTCTTAAGAATTAATTTTATGTTACAAGACCTGCAATCGTTCATGAATTTAAGATAGTCATTGAAAGGGCATGAGATGAAACTCCGAATTAAATATTTTTATATGTGTGCGATTCCATAGATTCACGACGCCAGTCACCATAGATTCACGATGTTAAGAGACAACGTTCTGGAAGACCAAGATCATCGACTGCCGCAGACACGGAAGAAAGGATGTTGGAAATATATCGTCTACAGGCCAAGAATATCGCTTCGACGGGCTTTTTTTTCTAGTGGGGTTTTCTTAAGAATTAATTTTATGTTACAAGACCTGCAATCGTTCATGAATTTAAGGTAGTCATTGAGAGGGCATGAGTTCAAACTCCGAATTAAATATTTTTATATGTGTGCGATTCCATAAATTCACGATGCCAGTCACCATATATTCACGATGTTCAGAGACAACGTACTGGAAGACCAAGATCATCGACTGACGCAGACAAGGAAGAAAGGATGTTGGAAATATATCATCTGTAGGCCAAGAATATCGCTTCGACAGGCTTTTTTTTCTAGTGGGGTTTTCTTAAGAATTAATTTTATGTTACAAGACCTGCAACCATTCATGAATTTAAGGTAATTGAAAGGGCATGAGATGAAACTCCGAATTAAATGTTTTTATGTGTGTGCGATTCCATAGATTCACGATGCCAGTCACCATAGATTCACGATGTTAGGAGACAACGTTCTGGAAGACCAAGATCATCGACTGACGCAGACACGGAAGAAAGGATGTTGTAAATATATCGTCTACAGGTCAAGAATATCGCTTCGACGGGCTTTTTTTTCTAGTGGGGTTTTCTTAAGAATTAATTTTATGTTACAAGACCTGCAACCATTCAGGAATTTAAGGTAATTGAAAGGGCATGAGATGAAACTCCGAATTAAAAGTTTTTATATGTGTGTGATTCCATAGATTCACGATGTCAGTCACAATAGATTCACGATATTCAGAGACAACGTTCCGGAAGACCAAGATCATCGATTGACGTAGACACGGATGAAAGGTTGTTGGAAATATATCGTCTACAGGCCAAGAATATCGCTTCGACAGGCATTTTTTCTTGTGCGGTTTTCTTAAGAATTAAGTTTATGGTACAAGATCTGTAATCATTGATGAATTGAAGGTAGTCATAGAAAGGGCATGAGATGAAACTCCGAATTAAATATTTTTATATGTGTGCGATTCCATAGATCCACGATACCAGTCACCATAGATTCACGATGTTCAGAGACAACGTTCTGGAAGACCAAGATCATCGATTGACGTAGACACGGAAAAAAGGATGTCGGAAATGCATCGTCTACAGGCCAAGAACATCGCTTTGTCTGGCTGCTCGTGAAGTAAGAATTCCAAAGGACAGTGTCTATCGTATTTTGAAGCGATTTAATTGGAAAATAATTGGCGTTCACAAAAAATACGTTAATGTAGTTCGTTATAAATATTTAAAGCAAATTGTACGATATTTAATTAAAACTTTGTGAAGAATCGAAGTGTGGTAATCTTTTTAGAGACATCTTGTAGAAGAACCGAACTTCTCTTAATTTTCTTTTAAATACACTTTGAAACAGAAACTGGGAACCATTGATGACGGTTATATGTTGATAAAACTATTTTAAGGCAGGTAATTAATTAACGTCGCACTGGAGCAACATAAAGGGTTATTGGCGACGGTTCGGGATCCCCCCCGAAGAGAAAGGTCAGAAGACAAACCTCGTAGTTTTAAGCCACGATCAGATGACACCCGACATGGCACGGTACTCTCCAAACTTTCACACCACACCAAGGTGAAAACATATATTTTAGTAATTATAATCATTTTCCTTTGAGGCTCTTAATGAATTATAATCATTAAAATAAATAACACTATTTTCACATTTGGGATGAAGATGAAATACATGAAAAATTAAAAGAAACCTATATGCTTTAAAATGCAATGTTGCATTCACTAAATATTATGTAATGGATGAATATATACAAATACCAGGGCATTAATAACCCGGTTGGATGTGCAACGGATTAGCAAGTTTGCAACAATAGCCCGGTTGGAAGTTCAGCCGATTAGCAAGTTTGCAACAATAGCCCGGTTGGAAGCGCAACGGATTAGCAAGTTCGCAACAATAGCGGAAAAGAGAGTTCTAATATAACCAAAGAACGTCGTGTATAGAGGAGGCTGGTGCAAGTTAAATCTGTCGTGGCCTCAAATGACACCACGTTTGCGTGGTGTGAAAGTTTGGAGAGTGGGGGTACCAGCTCAAGTATGACCTCGTCATCTGACTGCAGTTGCAAATTACGTGTTGCCCTTGCATCTTTCCAGTCGGGTTTGATCCCGGACCGTCGCCAATAACTCGTTGTGTTGCTCTAGTGCGACGTTAATTACAATACCTATTTACATACATATACCTCACATAACACACACCGTATTCTTAACATAAGACTAACAAAACCGTCCCACCAAGCGACTCAAGTATTAAGGCTGAACTCTGATATAATTTAGTTCATCATTAGTCTATCGATTTCCACTTCATTTTGCGTTTCCCCGTGCAGAAAGAAGCCTGAAAAAATAAATCCATTTGGGCCGGATCTTGCAAGGATAGAAATCAACAAAAAAGTCCCTCATGTTCTTTTGGTTGAGATATATCGTTTTTAACATGGAATAAAACACAATGCTGGGAATAAATCTCTGCAATAACACCTCTGAAATGCTTGGAGGAACGCACATTGGTCTGGGTTGCTCTAAAATTGCTGACGTGGACTCCCGGTGGAAAAGTCTCCGATTTTCAAATCTAGAATGCAGTTCTTGTGTTCAACTTGTCATAAATCAAAATTAATGGATCTATTCCTGCTGTTTCTCTTTCTGTTTTCGATTCCATTTTTTCTTTTCACAAAGGGCCCGTGTGCTTTAAGATCAATATCGTTTACAGGACACCGTTAGGTTTGCAATAAGCTGCGGGTTCAGATTTAACGCCTAACTTCAACTTGGACCTTTAGAAGAGGACAAATGAGTGCTACAGACCAAAGTTTGGCAAATTCTTGGGTAATGAAAAAAATGCGACGTGGGCTATGGAACGAATCTAATTTCTATTTTCTGCTAAAACAACAGCTTGCAACGTGAAGTGCGTCTGTTTCAAAGGTCTATTCGTATGCGTGAAAATCTCGTAAAAAATTACATTTAACAAAAATACTTTGTTTTGGAAGAAATTAGACTCATAGTTTTTTAAATACTTTATTAAAGCTATAAAATCAGAACCGTAGCTAAAAAGAGTGAAATGAGAATTAATAAAAAAAAAGAGCAGAATCCGGGATATTTTCTATAACATTGATAAAGTGGTCTACTAGATCTAAATTAATTTTACCCATAGGTGATGGGGAAGCGTAGATGAATAATGAAATAACTATACATTTCAGTCATCTCCCTTTGCCATATGTATTTTACATTTGCATCTCTCCTTGCAAACATTGGCAATTTATTTTATTCCAAGCATTATAATGAAAACTATTTTATAACTTTGGGATGCCCGAAATTGGAATGTTCATCTCTTTTACATGAAATTTGATGGCTTGCAACCAATTATAACCTTTACAATGAACAACATGTAGGCAATTTGCATGCAATATTGATATTGCTCCTTCCAACTACTTTCAGCGAAATCATAGCTTAGCTGAGATTGAAACACATTTTCCACATTAGGGTGCGTTGGAAAATATATTAAATAAATTAGATCAGTTCTGGAAACTTGATTTGTGTGTAAACAATCTCTGACGAAAAATTTCAACGATGTAAAAATTATTTAGCCGCGTCTCTCTGGCCATGAAAAAAATCATAAAATAAATGGTTTTAAAATTAAATATATGTATATACTCTTTTGTTACCGTTAGTAGAAGTGTGAAGCAATTAAATAATGGGACCAGTGCGCTGTACAAATCATTTCTCAGAGATATACAAAAATAGGTAGGGGAGGGGGCTATAACCTTGAAAAGATCAAAAATCCTAAAAAGTGGATTTAGAATTTAAAATTATATATACTCTTATGTTAAAGTTCGTAACAATGTGAAGCAATTAAATAATGTGTCCAGTACGCTCTACAAAACATTTCTAAAATATACTGCTGTTTGTAAAAAAATGAAACACCACGAAGGAGTCATCAGAATTAAATGAAATTTAATACACAAATGGCTTGTATTAGTACAAATAAATGAATAAATTTTCAAAGCAAAAAAAAACAATATTAAGGGTCCGAAATCAGTATTTGGTATAGCCACCACGCGCTGCAATAATGACATGGAGTAAAACAGATGTTGAATGTCTGCTTGTGGAAGAGAATTCACAATCATCCCGCCAGGCTCTGTACTCATGAGTCCATTGCAGACGAAGCCGTCGATGGTTTGGCGTGAGGGGGATCCTGTATTAAGGAATCCTTGCACGCAGTCCACGGTGCAGCAGACGTCGTCAAATTGACGAAGCCAACATTAGTACACCTGTAGCAGAAGACCAAAGTGCTGCCAACTGCCTGGAGGAAGCTGTACGGTCTTTCACCGCCATGTGGTGACCCGTAACCGACCCGATCCCCTGATGAGGAGCCATGGACACTCTCTGAGGGAACTCGACCACAGTGACCAGCGGTCCCTTAGAGGAAGAATAAAGAATATGTTGACTCTCCAATTTCTCGAATTTCCTTCGTAGTTGATTCCTCAATGTACTGGATATCCCACTGCGTCAACTTCGAGGAGGTAAAAAAAGAATCATCTGGTGAGTCCACCTTCATAAACTCTTCTTTCTAAACGACAGACATTTAGCCGATTTTGCCTTAGCCACTTACGGCCAATTTATTTTTGTTAAATATGTGCGGCCAATTTTTTATATCCAGATAAGCTATATAGAAATTTGATCTCGAACTTGTCTTTCATTCAACTAACCTATTTTTAACCCAATTTACACCACAATACTGATACATCTGGACACTTCAAAGAAACAGAGTGGAACAAGTGTTCTATTTGTCAAGAACACAGGTCTGAAGTTCTTCGGTGTCCAGCAGACAGCAAGTATTAGCAGTAAGCGTGAAGATTAGGGAACTGGTTATAAGACAATTTCTGATTTACTTATGGGGTTTAGTATTGCAGGGTGTTTACAATGGACAATAAATTCTGGAACGTCTCGATGATGCAGGAGGTGTCGAGGCAACATTGGTACAACATAAAGTTCAGTTTCACGAATAATGTAGATTGCAGTTCAATAAAACAAAACTTCAAAGAGCTCAGAAACAGAAGATAGAACATGCGGATAATTCAAATAGTTCTACGAAATTCACCCGCCAGAATGTTGTGGTAAATAGTTCAGTGAATTTAAAAGCATCTTTTTTGTGACCTGCCAGCTCAAGCTGGAAGTTCATTATGTACTGCATGTATTGTACATTCGACCTGGATGTGTTCCTCACTGTGCCCTTAATGGAATACCGCAATATCTTGATAGATAGCCGTTAACATTTATCGGAACTTGTACAAAATGTTTCAGAAAAAGAAAGCTCTGATATTCTGTTTTGAACGTCAGTCAAGGAAACTCATGGAGCCGTTGTAGCTCAGTGGGTATGCCCACTGCACTAGCAACCTTCTGTTTGTAGGCGGAGCAGGTTCAATTCCTGTCAGGGGCATTCCTTTCTGGGAGTATATCTCTCTTCTGTGTCAGTAAATCCTTCATAGTGTATGTAGTTGATATTGTATGTCGCGTCTGGGGCAGCACGGCGCCATAAAACACTAAAACAAACTAAACCGAGAGAACCTGTTTCTTACCCCTTTTGGTATTTTAAAGTGCTGAAAATACTTTTGAGGCTCCTTTATAAAGCAAAGTGTTTAAGAGTAAATTAAATTAAATACATATTTTTATTGCATAGTTTATCGTAGAATATTTTCATGAATGTTCAATACCAATTTTCTGTTAAATTTATTTTCTTTGAAAACAAGTTAAACTTCCTTGTCGAAGCACATGTGTATGTGTGAAATATGCAACAAACATCTCACCTTCCAAATATAGCATTTTGTATTTTCCGAAATAAGTTTGTAAGATTAAATAATTTTTCAGACAGAAAATATTCTCTAGGTAAATGAGTTTCTAATTAATTGAAAATTAACTAAATAGTTTTTTGCTCGGAGAATTGAATTTGGCTGTAATATTATATCCCTGGAAGATTTCAAGCCTTTTCAATAGTTTCTACTGGGGACTCCACAGGCACACAACTGCATTGTCTTTCAGTAATAGAGATTCTATTCCGTGTATTATTGAATATATATATATATATATATATATATATATATATATATATATATATATATATATATATATATATATATATATATATATATAAACTGCTGGCCATGGGAAATATATCATGAAGAAAGCATCCAACTTGAAATTTGAACGATGCTTAGATCATTAGAGGAAGGAATGGAATCGGTGGGTGCAAGAGATACTGACCAACGCGAACAATTGTAGCACCCTTGTCATACCATCGAACACGTCTTGGTCTATGACCGCTCAATGACTTGAACATCCGACCACCCGTGGTTGCGTCAGATAAACTTGGGCAACGTGTGGAAGTAGCGTGGACAGACAGTCCACAAATGCACATCCAAAGCATCTTTCTTTCAATGCTGAGACAACCAGTTATTGGAGTCCATGACGACTGTTCAAAATATAGATATCTTCCGCAAGTCAAACTGAGCTGTAATTTCAATCCCCCAGATCGTTATGTTTATTTGTATAGTAATCTCTTGTCTTTCAGGGTGCTATATTTCGGATGGCCATCAGTGTATTATGCACTTTATGCTAGTTATTTTTATTGGTATTGTTCACACACATATGGAAGCATAGGCTACTTTTATTACTTTAGAACTAAATGAGCGCTCCGAATTAGATACCGTTTTCTCAAATCAACAATTCCGATGTTTTTATACTCTTTTGGTTTAACTTGAAAGCTTTTAATGTTCGATAGATTATTCTTTTTTTGCAATTTTGCCTGTTTGATTCAATTAAAAACTCATTCCCCTGCTTTTGGAAACATTTTAACATCGAGCGTTTCATTTCGTTGGCCTTTACCCGTCAAAAAATAGTTACTTCTCAATACATTTGTGTATTACTTACAAGAATGTCAAAACAATAATGAAACGATTCGCACACTTGTTTTTTAAATTGCCTCAGCGAAAACTAGTCGGAAATATCTGCTCACACGTGGCCTGTTTTCCTCTTTCATTGCTCTGATTATAAAACTTTCGACAGCTAGAATCAGATCACATGATGGATCAGTAGATTATGCAGTAGAAATAGAAAGTGATTGATCTAGTGGTCCTTGGTCGCACTAATTAACCTTAACAAGTGAGCTTCATGAGCGTGTTTATAGCTTCAAGTTTAAGTAGAATTAGAAACTGAAATTGCTTCTTTACAAAATATATTGATTAGAAAGTTATTTCGAAGTTTGAGTGAGCTTAATTTAGAACAATAAATGATTGCTTGTAGAAAGTTACGCACTCAAACAATGACTACCAAAGAAATTTAATTATGTTTAAAAGTAACTTGTAAGCGGGCTTTTCAGATATATATAGAGCAGCCTAAACAGTATAAAATACATTCTGTATTTATGTAACATATTTACGTTTTATGAGAAATGAAACAATGAAATCAATGCGTAATTTTTGTAAAGATTGGTCAAAAATAGATTCAATAGTACACTTTGAAATTACAGAACTTTTTTTAACAAAGTAAAATCTTTGTTCAGAATAAAAAGACCTAAGTGTCTTGTCAAAAACCAGATGAAGATAGATGATATATAATATGTATTACATGTTTATAATAAAACACACACCAAAAAATTAATTAATTTACTTTATTTAAAACCATGGCATACTTTCAGAATTTGCAATTCTGTCGATAACTTTTGAAGTTAAATATTTTGTCATTGACATAGAAGATGTGTTATTTATAAAGTAACTGTAGTAATTTAGATGGGGTTGGGAGGTTGTTTCGTAGCTAGAAAAGAAAATACAAAGAGTGGCAAGAAGAGCGCTTTGCACTGCAGAATATCGTAACTTATGATTGAAAAAAAAAACGGCCATAATTTTGATAAAATACAGGAAAAAATGGTTCTGCAAAGATTTCGATATGCGACGCACGTCGCATATATATATATATATATATATATATATATATATATATATATATATATATATAATGACATCCTTGAACAGCTGGAAAACGTATTGCTATAGGGGCGCATTAAAATAGGCTATTTTAAAACAGACATATTTATTAAAGCAGAATGATTGTTGCAGTCTCCAAGGAAGGAAGGGAGCTAGGTCCAGTTGCGTATTATATTAATGATCACAATCAGAAAAAGGGAAGGATTGCAGACATGCTCCGATATTTAAATAGGGATTTTCAGAAGAGATGACGCAAAGGTTATTCCCTATAACTCCATGATACGTAAATGTATTATGGTGTGTCCAACGACTCTTATTGGCTGAGGGCCCCTAGACAGAAGACGTTTAAAGTCCTACAGGGAATTTGACCTGTCTACAGGAGAAAGTAAGGATTAAGTATAATCTCATCTTTAGAAATATTGCATCATCTTTGAAAACAGAATAGATTATGTTTTACAGAAACATAAAGAGTTCAGAGACTATTAATATAAAAATTATTTTTATATTACATATATATTTTTATTCACCATTGCCAAAAGAAAATTCGAATGCTCAGATTGTTTTACCAGTGTTGATAAAAAATCAAGTTTTCCAACTATATTGTTTTACCAGCATTGCGCGTAAACATTTTTTTTCGAAACAAATTAAACTATAATATTATGTTTGAACTTGCTTTTTATTTCTTTCCATGATGTAAATAATTTATATATATTTGATTAAAGAAAAAAGAAAATTTTAAAACAAATTTAATTCACATTTGTTTTTTATGTTTCTTTGGGTGTTATTGAAAGCTGTACTCGATGTGTCAATTTGTACGTGGTTTCCATTTAGAAAGCGAAACTCTGAATTTAAAAGAGTACCATAAGGTTTTGATTGAAAAATGAATGTCTGTTGGAGTAAAAGGGATTTTAAATAAGACTTTGCTAATCTTAGAATATCAGTAAGGAATTTTTTTTATTTCAATTTTTAAATTTTTTAAAATTTTAATTGTTTAAAATTTTATTTAATTTTAAATTTCTATTTTGAAAATTGAAAAAAAAAATTAAGTGATAAAATGTTTGAGGTTGCTTACTCTACAAATTCTCTTATGCAACTTAGATAGATGTAAAAAATTCACTGATAGAAGCGATTTTCTTTTTTTTTTTAAATCTATAAATGGTCCCTCTGTTTTTTGAAAAATTGTAATTGATTGAGCATGTTTTACTGATGCACTGATGTTATTTATTTTTTCACAAGCTACGTTAGTCCACGTGCCGCTGAATGAAATTTCAAGAAAAATTGTGTTTGCTTCAAAATAAATTAATCATCAATGCCAAAACAATCTAATTTACCACCCTCACATATTGATGATTAAATTCGAAAACATCGCATACTGCAAGAGTGCCACAAGTAAAAGATGTATAAGCCGAAAATTCGCTATTTTTTCTGAAAATGAACGTACAAGGATATTCGTAATCACTCCATTCTGAAAATCGACTTTTGCAGTTGTCAAATTGGAAAAAAACTTCTGTAGTTTGTCTTACAGTAGAAATGCAATAAATTTGAAATCGATTATGCGGATAGATATATCATGTTTGCATATTTGCGTCCGAAAGAAATTGCAAAAGCTATGAAAAAATTTAAACGATGTTACAAAATTATTTTCTATACACTTAAATGATGGTTGCATTCTTTTATGAAAGAGAAGTAATTAGTCTAATCACCTTTCAATCAACATTTAATTAATTCAACCCGAGAAACTCCGGGTAGCTCTAATAGTACTATATAATTATAAATATACATTTTCGTTATAAAGACAGATTTTGGAGTCCTTTCAAAGAACATGTGAATAATTATCTTCTCTAAAGTTGAAGTAATTTGATTATTAGTTTTCGCGTTAGAAATCGCAAATTAAACTCGTGCATTTCAATGATTGAAAAGGTAAGAAACATATAATTTCTTATTTAGTAAGTAAAATTAAAAAAAAAAAACGCGCCTTAGAATATTTTACCAGCATCTATCTTACATAAAATGAAACATTCAAGTTGTGGTATTAGATTGGAAGTATGAATAAAAAATTAGCGGTTATTCTTAACATTTTACACCTTTTGAATAGTTTAAATTTATCTATTTAAACTTTGACTAGTTTCTAATTAAATAAAAGTATAATGGATTTAGTACTTCATTTTCGATAACTACATCTTAAATGGATATTGTCTTCAACATTGTGTGAAAACTGTAACCTTAATTTGATTTAGTGCCTTTTCAATCAAAATAATACGTAATGGAATAATGCAAAGAAATTGGGAGAAAAAAGTTATTGTGCATATTGTTTTCAAAAAAATTTAGCCGGAAATTTCAAATTAGGGTAACTTACATCTTTTGGTCATGGTTCAAAACTACGAGGTGAACTCGGATCTTTCCATTCGGGATTAATCCCGGACAGTCGCCAATAGCCCATGTGTCGCTTCAGTGCGACGTTAATTCAGCCACCTACATCTACATCTTTAGATATGGAATCCATAGAGAAACCTATTTTGCAATTGGTTAGTTAATCATAAAATAAATATTTCTTTCTGCATCCCGCAGAACCCACAGAATTCGATTTGAACATTCTGTATCATATTTCAACAAATATTTCTGCTGACTTATAACCAACCATACTATTCATCAGTAATGTTTTCACAGAGAGAGCTAAATTATGAGGTGTTAGTTAAGTATCTAATTGCTTAAGGAGTAGTTTATTTTGTTTCAAAACAGTTTATAAGGCGGGATTCATTTGCTAAAACTGTGTACGTACTGTGTCTGTTTCTGCATGTGTGTAGTCCATTCAAAGGAGAGAATTTCTTCTTAAGAGATAAATAATATTTGTTCAACATTCTCTTTCGAGGATAATTTCAATGGGGAAACGGATAGTTTTATAACTCTGTTAGTTCTTGAAACAAAGATCTTTTTTATAGAGGAATGAACAAGAATAAGAACTCCCTAAAACACATCTAACGTCTAAGATAGTTAAGGCCAGAAACATTAGGGGAAAGCATAAAAAAGTGTGCCGAGAAGAGAAGATCCGTATTAAATGAAATGGAATGATTGATAAAACGGGGAGGAAAAAAGGAAGTCCTGGTTTGAATCTTTCTGAAAAGAATCAGAAGTTACTTTTTTATGATTCGGACCTGCGTAACATAAATCGGTCTTTAAAATTAATATGACTCAAAATATTAAACTGGGTCTTGACATGAGAAACGTTCGAAGTGCAAAGTGCATTATTTGAAAGAAAGCGAGATGATTTAAATTTCTTCATTTCCCTTCGTTTTTTCACCCGTGGGTTTGGTCCTTTCTTGCATAATTCCAGTAAACTAAGCAGAACTAAGTGATAAAAAACGAAACTTTGTAAGAATTAGTTGGAGAAAGTTAAAGAAAGGTTGAACCTCTTGATGAAAGCTTTGTTTAGAAGGAGGCAAAAATCAATAAATCGGTTTTCATCTAATTTAGTGAGGTCCTATTTGCGAGTGTAAATGTGGTTTGGAGAAAATGAATAAAATTACGCCGCCTTAGGGGGAAATATTGGAGGAAACCGTAAAGCGAACCGTTAAAAATAACTAATGGTCCCAGGCATGAAGCTTTTCTGCTCCACTTCCTGGGAAGATTCATTGAGAAGAGTTGCATTAGGGACAAATGTCTTACTCGATTGAAATTCAAAATGAATTGAGGCGTCAAAACAGTACCCGATACTTCGCATTTAAGCATTCGAGGAGCACTTTTAGTGTCAAATTATGAACTGCTTTCAATAACTGTATAATATTCTCAGAGAATTAATTTACTTTTCCATCCTACTCTCAATGCTTTATGATAAACTTACTTCCCAAACTTAATACTTATTGCGCAGTTTCGAAAGATATACAGCATACGAAATTCACATAGTTTAAAAAAGGCTTGGAGAAATCATCATTGATATATATTATAATCGTCGTTTTATGTTGAAATAAGGATAATGTAGCCTTTTCTTTGTTTTCTAACCTATTATACACATCTAAGGAATTTTTCTTAATTTTTACAGTGGTCAAATAGGCATTCATATTTTACCCCCAATTCTGTACTATATCGCTTTGCTTTATTTTTTTCTCAGACAACGGGATTTTCATGGCGGTAATTGGTAATTAATTTAAGAGCTGTTTTTAAAGTTTTATAAGTGATGCTATAAGGTATTTTTTCCTTGAAGTCCAATTTTTAAGTACAATATGTAAAAATACTGTCTAAAAGGTTAAAAAATCTAAATAAATACTTAGTATATTATAAACACCAAAGAAAAAGTGAACTTTTTAAAGAAATTTGCGTGATTTATCTGAAAACCATGCACATGACAAATAAGTTAAAAAACATACCATTAATCAATCAATATAATTTAATTCGTCATAACTAAAATGTAGCTTAAAGATCTTCATAAAAATTCTTTTTTTTGTTTGAAATGGAATTTTGTAACTCCAAGCAGGATTTTTCATAGAACACTAAAACTTTTCGTGCAATTTCCAAGCCTTTCTCATAAAGATTAAAAATATTCATATCCTTAAATATATGATAAAAGAAAACCAAGAAATACTGTCTTTGATAAGAAGCTTTTGGTAAGAAGATTTTATACACGGAAGGAAAAACCCCATTTGGTTTATTATAACGTTACATTTGAGTGACAAGCGATTAGAATAAGCGAAATTGTGTCTTCACCTTACCAATAATAACGCTTTTGTAATCTAAACTGAAGTTTAAGATGTTTCAAATCGAAGTACTGATGCTTATGAGAGACGAATGAGATAATTACTCGACGACAGGCCCTTTTCATAGTAATTGTTTTCTTACTCTATGAATCTGTATGAATTGTCACGACCTAGCTGCCATTCTTGATTACTGAGATAAAACTAGTAGATGTTAACTACCACTCCAACGCCAGCGAAGTACAAAAAAAATGATAAAATGAGATTTCGGAGCTTTTATTTCTATTTTTTTTGCCAGTACGGGAAACATATTGGACTCATTTCCTATGACTTATGGATACCACGTGATCATTAATTTTTCTTTCTTTCTATTAGTAGCTATATGCGAATTCGCGAGTGGGCAGGCCTTGATGCATTGCAGTTATTTATGGCACCTGTGGAGCCCAGGGTCATGCAGCTTGTTCCTAAAAACACTCTAACCAATATTATTTCTCCTCTCATTTTTCATGTCCTTTTCGTACTCAGAATCCACGTTTGTTGCTGAAGGTAGTAATGAACTGTGAAACGTCATTATCATCTATTCTGGATAATGATTTGTGCTCTTGGCCAGACTGGCTTCGTTGTTAATAATAGTAATAAAAGAAAAAGCCTCCTCTCTTTCTCCAAAGAAACTCTGTCAGGTTACTTAGAAATCATTTAAAAACCTTTTGTCCGTTGTTTCTCATTCATGAACAGTGCACTTTTTAATGAATGAGAAATCAAGGATTGTTAAGTGTTCATAAACTTGCAGACGTGATGATATAGTACACTACCCTACAATAATGGACCGATCAGCAAGATGTGATTGTATAAGGGAAAGAATACATGCTTTAATAGTGGGATGATCCCCTACATGCTGCAATTACATTAGCAACCCTTCCGGGCATACTTTCAACAAGGTTTTAATACACAGATATAGGTATTTGTGTCCCATTCCTGCTGCAAGAATGTCGCCAGCTCAGCTGTAGATTTCGGACTTGGTTCCCTGGTCCGTAAACGTCGCTCTAACTCGTCCCGCAAATGTACTATGGGGTTTAGGTCGGGACTCTGTGCAGGCTAGGGAAGACGTTTCACAGCCATATCTGGATACCACAGCTTGACAGAGGCTGCAACATGACCTGGAACGCTGTCTTCCTGCAAGTAATATTCGTCCATTCCATAAAATTACCAGAGCGTAGGAATAACCTTATCGTCCAAAATGTGCATGTAGGTCTCGACGTTTAATTGAC
Source organism: Metellina segmentata (assembly GCA_947359465.1). NCBI lineage: Eukaryota > Metazoa > Arthropoda > Arachnida > Araneae > Tetragnathidae > Metellina > Metellina segmentata. The sequence continues at coordinate 104,545,091 of OX375872.1, read as the reverse complement.
CAGGAACAACATGCAAAGGTCCTAGGCCATATTCCGAAAAGCACCCCCAAACAAGTACCAAATCATATTGCAAATCCGCTGGCGTCCTTTCCATTATTGCAGTGTACTGTATATTTTACCTGATTGTCCAAAATGTTCATGTAGGCGTCGGCGTTTAATTTACCAGGAAAAGCATTCAAAAGTCTCAGGCCATACCACTAATCCCCCCCCCCCTCCAAAAAAAAGTAGTCGGATTTATGCAAATCTGCTGGCGTCCGGTCCATTAATGTAAGGTAGTGTATATCAAGTAAATATAACCATTAGGTATCAATTAGCTTTGTTATTAAAAACCGTTTCATTATAATAAAATGAAACCAATAAAATTCACTAGTGGTTTGTTTACGAAATTATCAAAATTTACTTACAAAATAAATCAAAACAATTTATGAAGATGAAGTACTCCGGATATGTTAACTGTCTGTAAGCACTAAAACATACGGATATGCGCAAAATTGATTAATTGCATTCGCAATACTTAAAAATTAAAACTTTATTTACCATTAAAATTAAAAGAGTTTACCCCTTCTGTGTTGGTTGTCTTCACAAGGTACCTCGTCATTAGCAAAACTTAGTAAATTTATAAGCAAAGCTGACCAGATCATGATCTCGTCATCATCAAGAAAACCGGGACTATCTTGATGACGAGACATCTCTTCGTTAGCAAAATTGGTCAGATCGTGATGGACGAGGTATCTCGTCGAAACCACTTGCAGAGTTAAGAACATTTTTTGAAATTAGAACTGTTGGTGTGCTCTCAAAGTAGAAAAAAAATTACAAATACTGAGTAAAGAACTTGGTTATTTCGAGCTGTCCACCCTGTGTCCGATCATCTAACATCGTGCCGTTGCCATAGTTTCTCCACGCTTATGTCATAAAATACAATTATAAACAGGACCCCAAGATATTGATGTTAACAGAAGTTTTCCGTTAAATTGTCATTTCATCTATGAGGCTTTCGATTCCAGAGACATAACTCAATTTTTGTAAGCATTATTCGCGATTTTCCTTTGTCGTATTATCTTGAGATTTTTATAGAAAAGATATATATGCAACATTTATGTTCACAATGAATAACACTCTTCAGGAAAAATGAGGTAAATAATTGGTAGCTAATCTTTACCAAGCGTTACACCCTTTACATGTTTTAATAAGATATTTAGCACGCAGTAAAACTAAGTTACTAGTTTAGCTAACATTTAGAACTGGTAGAGAAATATTTGCTATTTCTAAAAAGTATTACAGAAGTGTTTTTATACATGTTATATTTATCAATCTGTGTCTAGCTGAAAGATTTTTTTAATGTTAGCATAGTTGTTTGAGACAAATCATTCTTTCTTTTTCTACTAATATCTATGAATACAGCGTATACTAAAAAGTACCTTACCCAAAGGTGAAACAGGTTATTTCTGTCATTGAAATAACAGTTTAGAAAACATCAGCTTTCAATACAAAGAAAAGTTCCCGTATTAGAGAAATACATTATTCGAGGTTATCGGAATTATGCTTGCAATTTCAGAAAAGCAGGACCTTCTGTTTCGTAAAACAGCCTAGTATCTAGCATAAAAACATTGGTCAAAAGGAAGTTTTTAAACATGTGTATTTTATTTTACCTTATAAATCAAAATAATTTTTGTCCATCGTTGCCCCTAAAACCAAAGCATACGAAGTTATTTTTCTACCTTATGTATACGTATACCCTATACATACTAGACATGGATCATTATTAAAAACGAAATTTTCAAGTTGTCGAATAGTTCTTCGAAACATTGAACCTCTCGGATATTTTGCATGAAATATAATTTCTTTTAACAAAGTTCATTTCATTTTTTGCAGCTTTTTCTAGCAGCCTCGTAATTCGGGAAGCCAGAAAACTCTTTTTTTATCCCTCCCTTTCTCCAAGCACAAAGTACCTTGTGTCAGATCGTAAAGATAAGAGTGAACAGAGCGTTTTACAGGCAGGGAACAATAAATGGACCACTAGGGGTGTAACTGTTGACCCTATACCTCCTTTACCGTTCTCTACTGTCGTTAATCTCTACGTTCTCGGAAGACGCTCTCAGTCATGAAAACAGATGTCAGTATGTCTGCAATAAACGTGTAGGCCTAATTGCATGTGCAGTTGCAAGAATTGGAAAAGGAAATGTTCCGTACGGTCATGGACGTGTTTGGTCATTTTGATACTGAGAACGAACTCTGAAAGCAAAGATGCGCGGAAGAAAATATTTAGCCACAGTACAGTAATTGAAAGTCTGGCATGTGAATTACAGTTTCAAGAAAACAGATTTTGCTTCCTCATGAAGTTTTCTACTCCTGTTCCTACTTGAGCTAATTTAATCTGTTTTATGTGTCTTCCACTTTGATAACTTTAATAAACCAAAGAACCAACAAGAAAGTCTCAAAAGTGAAGTACACGTGGCAATTTATCATATTTAATGTATTATAATACTTCGTGTATTCACGCCACATAGTGCTTAAACATCGGGTGAAGTCTCCCTATTTAGAGCACATAATAACTATAAATCTTGGAATTTCACCGAATTTCAGGTTTATTCTGTTGAATGGGCGGAGAGCAGAATTCTGCGAAAAAAAGTTGGTATGCGAACAAAAAGTAAACTTTTTTTAGTCAAAATATACATGCCCGTAACTATTGCGCGTTGATACTAGAGGACGCTGTTTAGCACGTTTACAAAAAGTTATATTTTTTAACTTTGTAGATCGCAACGCGGGATTCGCACGTGATGGAACATAAGACGAAATCCGAAATGGCTGACATACATCTAAGGAAAGGAAGCTGCCAATTGAAATGGAAAAGCTACTCAAAGACTGTACCCTGAACGCTTCCCCAATAGGCTTGTACCGAATCACTAAATATTTGAGTGCACGTTTTAGTACTAGAAATATAACGATTTCTCACAGCCAGCTATGACAAATCGATACATTTCAAGTGAGTTGGCATGACGCGGGTCGGTCCAGAAGTTCCGGCGTTTCAGGTATTGAAGATCTTCTATGGAAAGATAAGATAAATTCGGGAACAAGCACGCGAAATGTGCACATATTATAGATGTCCTCGAATGCATTGGTAGCCCCATACGCTAGATGCATGTCAGCTACCTTGGAATTCATGCCGATGCAAACCGAAAAGTTATAAAGAAATTGTATCGTAGACGCTTCCTCAATAGATGAGTGCTTGAACTTTTGCTCCGTCAACAGATTGAAACCGAAACATTTCAGCTCTCATCCTCTATACAATAGATTGCACCCCATATAGGCTATGTGCAACTGCTTGCGTACTTGTACCCGAATTTCTCATTGAATGTCTTCCATTTCTGGAGTATCTGAACTTCTCGGCGAACCTGCATCATGCCTGGTCAGATGAAATATTCCTCTTTTGGACAGGAGGCGGTGTGAACGCTAAAATGTATGACGATTCTGTATTCGCGAAGAATTAAGCGTCTTCGGGAGATGTTCGTTTCCGTTGGTAGCCTCATATGTTAGATACCACGGAATCGGTAGAGAAATCGTAATTCGCTAAATACTCTATTACTAACGTTGAGAATGATGAGGTTAATACATGCTGAAAACCGCCTTCTAGCATCTACGCTCAACAGTAGCGGACATACATTTGTGACAAAAAATATTTTGAAACACCCTATCACCCATTTTAGTTTGACTAGGGCATTTTCTATCGTCGTGTATAGCAAGTTAAAATAAAACACTAAAGGTCTAAGACGCCTTTACATTCTCGTGAACATCAACCCCACGTTATGGTTTATTTTGTCAACACACCAAGCTGCCTACAGCACCGAAAATCTTAATTTAATATTACTGACATACTTAAAAATGGGATATTACAAATAGATTCTGTGAATAGTTCTGTCTGAGAAATGTCTGGACCATTATCATCGTTGAATGAAATCTGAAGTGAATACTGATAATCCATTACCAGGCATTGTCGCAAGATTCGAATGAAAAATGTAATCAGTAGAAAGGAATTCATCTTTCAATTTATTGAAGCCTTTCACGAGAAAGGGGTGCTATAAAAGCTGCCACAATGCCATTTTTTCTCAGTGGGAAAGAGCAATGGGTAATGAACGATACCATATTGTGTGTGCTTAGGAAGAATTCCAAGGAATTTAATAACATACTTTTGGAATTCGAGAAAATGATGTTTGTAATGGCAGTTTCAACTTATCCGTATCAGCTCTCAGAAATGTGTCGAAAGGATGATAGGACTACCAGACAGAGAATGAAAATTGCGTCAATAGCCTTTTTTTAGAAAGCATGGGATCAATAACAAAAACCGAGTTCAGGGCGAAGTGTCATTTTCCAATACAAGTAGAAATGCTCAGATAGGTCATTCATCATTCTGTTTAAAATTGATTAATGAAAACGGGGAACACTGGTTTTATTACTTTTGCTACTAAATGTTATTTATTATTTTGCTGAACTGGTACTTTTGGAGAAATTTAGCAAATACTGATCTATGCTGACTTTTAGAAACTCAATACACTATTAGAATCTTTTTTAAAAGGTTTTCCAACAATGGTTTCGCTTGTTCTCAAAACACAATATTACAATATTGCTGGTAAAAGCATTGTAATAAAATAAGGTATTGTTGCATCAAGAATAACATATACGTAAGTGGTCATCAGTCTCCAAGAACAAAAAAAAAGAGAGGCCAAATTAAATGTGTGATTAGCAGAAAAAAGGCCAAGTTGGAAGAGTAACGGATTAGCAACCATAGGGCAACGAGTTCGAATCAGACCAAAGATCGTCTTGTACGAAAGGAGCTGGTGCACGTTAAAACTGCCGTGGCTTCAAATGTCCTCACGTTGGCGTGGTGTGGAAGCTTGGAGAATGAGGTGTCAACTCAGGTGTTGCTTCGTCTTCTGACCGTAGTTCAAATTTACGTGAAGTTGTCCTCGGATATTTCCCATTGGGGATCAATTCCGGACCGTCGTCAATAGTCCGTTGTGGTGCTCCAGTACGAAGTTAAGTACAATACCTATAGAAAAAAAGAGCTTTCAATTAATATTTTTGATACGCTCTTAAGACACATCACAAAAGTTTTCGATGACATGAATATGCCATTTGATTTCATTCAGAGTTAAAATGGAATTTTTTGAAACGTAAACGTTTTCACAAGAGGGTTTTTCTTGCTCAAGGTTTTTTTTTTATTTCCAATGGCAAGGCTGGGTACAGATTGCAAAGACAAATACAATACATAATACAATACAGAAATACAATACAGTACAGAATTGACAGAAGTCATTGTAGCCTTATACAAGGCCAGAAGTGATGGTCACTTGTGAAGGGGCACCCAGTGGGTGGATCATCATCGTCCCTAACAAAGGACAGCACAATTTACATCTATGTCCTGACTCGGATTCGAACCAGGAACCTTCCGATCCAGAGGCCAACACCTTGACCACTAGACCGGTTGGTCGGCTCTCGCTTAAGGTAGGTAGATAGTTAACGTCGCACTCTGGAGCAACAAAAAGGGCTATTGGAGACGATCCCAGACCAATTCCGAAGGGATAGATTCGATGTTGGTTAGGCTTTGGGGTTTGATAGTGCAAGGGTCATATTTGGCCATGCCGCGACATCAACTAACAGACCCACCCACAATAAAAGTCTTACTGACACAAAAGAGAGAAATACACTCAGGTAGGAATGCACTTGGCAGGAACCGAACCTGCGCCACCTAAAACTCAAAGGAAATATCCGAGAACAACACCACGTAATTTACAACCACGGTCACAGGACGAGGTCAACATTTGAGCTGGCACCCCACTACCCAAACTTCTCCACACCACGTCAGCATAAGGACATTTGAGGTCACGATAGATATAACAAGCACCATCCCTCGTGTACACGACGATTTTTGGTTGGACCTAGTTTTTTAACACGTAACTTTCCGTTTGCTAATCCCTTATCTTCCAACTGACCCTTTTTCCGCTCAAGAAACAACAGTTTGGAAACATGGTAACAATATCGCGGTCTCGACAAGAACTAAATTCTTTCCCTGCCATGGGGTAGTCGTCGAGGCTCGGTGGGTATTCCTTTTGCGCTAGCAACGAGCGAGTTCTAGGTGGCGCATGTTCGATTACCACCTGGGTGTATTTCTTCTCTTCTCCGTCAGTAAAACTTTCATTGTGTGTGTATGTCCATTACTATTGTCTACCAAATAGAGCCCTTACGCCATAAAACCCCAAAACCAACCAACTTTCTGCACGATATGTTATAAGGTTACGCCTGAGGTCGAGTTACTTGAAGTTTAAAAGTAGATAGCTAAAGCATTGCAGTTATCTACTTTTCCCAATAGGAACTGAATCGTATGTTTCAATGTTAAATCTAGTGCCAAAACATAGAATCTATCGTCGCTAGTTACGGAACCACAACATTTGAAAGCTTCGGATTAAGTGAAGTGTTTAACACATGAACGTAAAAACTAACAAAAAGCAAGAAGTAGTACATTATTTATGAAATCTTAATTGATTGGGTTTAAGTCTTGGGTTTAAATTGTTTTTATTACTAAATTGGTCACAGTTAACAAACGGACTCGCATTCGTGAGAGTATTGATATCTGCATCTTAAACTTCCTTACGATTCTTCAGATCTGTGAAGTCATTGTAATGTAGTTATCGTAGGGTAGTGTTTCAGAAAACTAGGTTATTCATGAGTTAGTTTATCCAAGCAACAGAAACAAGGTATTCATTTTCCAGGAAATAAAACACCACGAAATTAGTCAAACGAACATTGACGCCTAAACTTGAATTACCTAAAGTTTTGAACAAATGATTGAAGTATAAAGCCATATTATAAGTAACGAATATTTATAATCCGAGTTGAATAAATTAACTACATAACAAATGAGCACCCACACCGGAATATATATCAGGGAGTTAAACTTGTTCAATATGAAAGTATATGGTTGTTTCCTAACGGTTGGTTGGTTTTGGGTTTTATGGCACAAAGGCCAAATGTGGCCGAGCTGCAAAATACAAGACAAGAGCGAGGGAAGGAATAAAACAAAAAGCAGAATGGTAGTCGAGGATAAAACAGAAGAGAGGAGTACCTCGAGGTACCTAGAGGTTGTGATGCCCGTACACGCCTAAAGAATATATGCCCCAAGGACTGTTTCCTAAAACTGCTGTCTAATAAATGATCTAATGTCACGATTCAGATTGCTATAAATATGACAATTTAAAAGAACTTGGGAAATTTTTCTGTTATATTCTATACCAACCTCACGATCGTTTTCACATTTCTGGTTATGTTCGACACTTTACATATTTCTCCAGAAAATAACAGGGATTTAAGTCAAACCCAAGATTATACAATCGAAGCAATACCCACGTGCGCAGACCTATAATAAAAAGTAAAATGTATGGTGTAGTGTGTAATGTTCTGATACACTTTGGAAAAAGTCCTCACTGCTTTTAGAGAAATAACCTTTCGATTTGACCAAGTAAGAAATATATTTTTGTTCCATGCGTTCTTTTCTTTTCAAGGCAAACATTTAATGAGGCAATTGTTTTCCGATTTCACGAACGCAGTTACTGTAATAACAAAAGCCCTTTCTAAACTTGGACCTAATATCGGGAAAAAAAAGTCATCCTATAAGTTCGTAGATATTACCCCGTTCGAGACAAAAACCTTTCAGAGCTGCAGATACACCATTCACCTAGATAGTCATACATAAAATATCAATTTGCACATGATATGCTTCTGCTTTATGGACATGATTATCCTTTCTTTAAGAATACGTTTTTGTATTTGGAGAAAAGGGTTGTACTGTAGCTGAAATCATCTTCATTTATTGATTCATCTGGAAGGAAAAACATGTTTATCATCTTAGATTTGTAGTTCGTAGATTTTATTCTTTATCTGGAGGGGAAATGCCAAAATGCTATCAGGAAAGAAAACAAATATTTCACATTTTTTTTAAAATAAGTAATGCAGCGTTCTTATATTCAGACTGACATTAAAAAAAATATTTTAAGGTAGGCCGTTAAATTGTTTCAAAAGATGCTGTTATAAATTCTTCGGCATTTGTTAACATACATTCAATAAAATGAACAGAACTCCACGAATTGCAATTCAGACTATATTTGAGAACAGTTTATATGATTTTTTGAAAGTTATTTATATATCATATTTCATAAAAAAAAGTACTGAAACTTTAACGAACAGTTTTCATAAATTTTATCTCAGAAAGAGTTTAGGATAAATGTAATATTTTAGTTAGGAAATCTGTTATTCATTGATGCGTAGCCTAAGTTAGGTCTAAGGACATTAGTTTAAACTTTTTGTTTCATAAGTTTCTGTCTGGGGAATAAAATATATTATTGTTAGTAATAAAAGGAAATAGTTGATGTTGAACAGAACCAAATTAAATATTCCTACAGATTACGCAAAAGTAACGGTAATTTATAAAATAGATAAATTTAACCTGTTTTCCAGATTGGTAATGTAATTCATAAGTGTTTGGATTCTGCCACGTGCATACTAATTTAAAATTTACCAAGTCCTTATTTTTGTAATTTCTAAAATGTTTTTTTATTCGATTATACGTAAAAGTTCCCATTTGATTTTACATAGTGTAAAATATTCTGTGCGATAAGAAACTCGATTTTTTTAAAACTTAAATTGTTTTTAGAAGCTTGGGAATACATTATTCTAGTCAAGCATTCAAGGATCTTATAAAATGAAAGCTAAATATTTCCAGGATAATTGTTTAACAGTTAATTTTAAACTATGCTTAATAATTTATCAGGTTGTTCCAAAAAGTTATTTAATTCCTAATAATTTGCTTATTAGGAAGCTTTAAGAATAGGGATTTTCTGAAAACTTAACTTGCCTCGCAATTTATCTAACGTATACCTAATTTGTTAGCATAAAAATGTGAGCCCATATAAGAGCATACAACTTTCAAAATTTTACAGGGTAATATGGAAGAAGTTTTAGTAATTGGAGAATTTCAGACTGAAGGACCGTATAAAAAGTTAGTTTTCGTCTTTTTTAAAATATCGGTTTAAAACTTTAATAAGATCATCTTTTTTTTATCTGAAACGCTTTTGTAACTGAAAGGTCTACAACTAACGGTTGTGGTATATAAAGTCGTGTAAGGGCCTTCTGGGACACCTTGCAGACATGTGTGCACTAGGGATGAGACATCGATGTCGATGTTTTTTAAAAAACATCGATGTATTTCACATCGATGTATTGGGATCGATGTTTTTGTAACATCGATGTTTATACATGTCGATGTTTTTACGTTGTCAATGTTTTATTTTTAAATGAAAAAAGTACCGTTATAAAATTTTTAAAAATAACCAAGTAGCATAATTTTTACAATCAGCAAATTGAACATACTTTTAGACCAAAGTGACCAAAGGTGAAGGGTTTGAAAAGTAGGGATACGACATCGATGTTTTAAAAATATCGATGTATTGGAGCTGATGTCACATCACTAGTTGCTAAACCAGTTATCAGAAATGGGATAAAACGGTTAAATGCACTGAATTTTAAAAGCATCGAAAGTTTGGGGGCGATGCATTGTCAACATCGATGTTTCAAATTTGAACATCGATGTTTTGCTGTCGATGTAGCATCACTAGGTGCTAAACCAGTTTTAAGAAATAGGAGGAAAAGTTTGAATTCACTGAATTTTAAAAACATCGATAGTTTGGGGGCGATGCATTATTAACATCGATGTTTTGCTGTCGATGTTGCATCCTTAGTTGCTAAACCAGTTTTAAGAAATGGGGAAAAAAGTTTAAATACACTGAATTTTAAAAACATCGATGCTTTATCAACATCGATGTTTTAATTTTGAACATCGATGTTTTGCTGTCGATGTCGCATCCCTAGTGTGCACTAGAAAGTATGGTGAATTTTTCGGAGATCCCTCGCTATGGATCTAAAAGGTATTCCCTTTCATTCGTGGCAGGCTGTTCTTTTACTACAAAATTGAAGAAATAATTAATCAATTTTGTTGAACCCTCCATTTAGTCCCAGGATGCCCAAGCAATCTTTCTATAATTTCTCCTTTTTTTCACAACTAATTGACATTATCTTGTGTATGGCGCAGCGTGGCTAAATATGCTTATTGTTCTATACATCCAAAATCAACCAATCATTTTTCAGCCAGAAAATATTCTGATATATGTATTCAAGAAGCACAGTTACATGCATATCAATACATTACCACTTATTTTCTCGTAGTAAGTGTTCAGAATGTTTACAATTGCACTTATTTGCAGATGTAAATGACCTGAAAGCTCCAGCAGAGATAGGTTCTGTTATGTAAGTTTTATTAGAGTAGAAAAATAATTTTTGGTGTAAATGGTTATTAAATGCCAATTTAATATCGTTTCATGTCCAGCTGAGAGTTACGCCTACTGCCCCCAGATTTGTTTAGATATTTGCGTGTAAGTGGACGATGTAGATTTTAAACATATTTTAATAATTAAATAAGGACATATTTTTACTAAACACAAGAAAACACTAAAAATAACAAAAATGATAGCTGATTACGACGAACGCGAATTACAATAATCAAAACAAATAATATTTTGAGCATTTGACGCGCAAAAAAGAAAGCTAGTTTTTAATTGCATATACTGCATGTGTAATAATTCCATTCCTTGCTAATTTTAATGCTTTATACAAGATAATGAAAATTAACGGATTCCAACCGCGTTGAAATTGATTAATCGTGTTTCATCGTGAAGATTCTTTTCAAATAGTAGCAAGAATTCTCAAAGCTATTCACTTAAGTGGAGTTGGAACCGAAATTTTTCAAAAATATCCATTTTGAGATTTTTACATATTTTGAATCTTCTATTTTTTCCCTTTCCAATTATGTATCGCTTTTTTCTGTAACCTTATTAGAAGTATACAAAAATGTACTTTTAACATAAGAAGACGTGAAACAAAAACTAAATCTTTCAAAGTAAAATGACTATGCGTCGGCGGATTTGAACGTGTTTTATATGGCAGACCTCAACAATGTATTTTATTTCAACTGTAGTTTAAATCTTTATTCTAATTGCAGCTAAAACCTCTAATCCATGTTTTGAAAATAAAATCATAAATCAGAGCGTGCTTATACAACAAATTTCACCTGCATCTCTTGCGTTTTCAATTTAGTTTCTGCATTTAAGTATCAAATTGTTTTGGTAATTTGTTTGATATACTATTTAAATGGGTAGGTCCACAAGTAGAGCATTTAAAAAACGTAAAGGACAATAAAAATGTCAGTAATTTAAACAGGTGATTACTGCAAGGAAATATTAATGCGCCTCGACATCGAGAGTATAACGAAGGCCAAATATGTCTTTTTACAACAAAATAAAGCCAAAAAAAGAGTGGAACGGAGATTAAAAAAGAAGAGGATAATCTACAAAGAGATAGCACAATTTCTGAGTATGGTTATGAAATATATTAATTGGTATGTTTTTTTAACTATAAATCCATTTTTCTCAAAATGTGTTTTTCTGTGTTCGATGTACCTTTTCTCAAAATTTTACATGTATTTTAATATAGTGTTCTTTTTTACAAATTCCATATGTGCCTATATACTGAAATGAGCTTTTGAAAAAAAACTTGTGTATACTTATTTTTAAAAAAAAAGCTTTTTTTGTTATAAAAAAATGCCAACTTTTGAAAAATTTGAAGTGATTTATAGGAAAACCAGTATAAAAAAAATCTAGAGTGGTTTTCCTTAAAAGCTCATTTTAGTAAAGGAACACGTGTTTTCTTTTTGTATACAAAAAAAATTCCAGGCCTCTATGTGTGGTAGGTTCTGAGAACAGATACATCAAAATATGCTAATTTAACATGGCTAGTATAGGAGGTTCCGACTCCCCTTAAAAAATTTTATTCCTCAAAATAGAATTGTTTTGAACACTCCATTCAAATGCTAGATAAAAGTTAAACTGCAAAACTGCGCGAGCAGAGCGAACTCTTGGGTATGAAAAATTCAACCAATCGATTCTAAATCAAAGTCAAGATCGATCTGCAGCTGAATGTTATTACTTGCGCGTCTCCCTTCCACGACATGCTTGACAGTGCCAACGTCAATTATGTGTGCCGAATGAAGTTAGACCTGCCCTGCTTTGACACGTGTCACCCTTAAGACCAACGCGACTTCCTATCCTGGAGCCACAAACTGCTAGGCTGTGATCCTTAAGAAACAAGAACAAACTTCTTCAAGTAAACAAACTCTGAGAAGTCTTGAGGTTGATTCATATATCCAAGCAAAATAAGACCTTTCTAATGGAAGAGTATCAGATTTCCTGTATTTTCCCTCATTATACTCTCTGCTATTGGTAGTAATGTGTTATTTTGAGCACCTCATCAAATTTCATTGAATAATATTTTGAATAAATTAAAAATGATATTTATCTTAGTGAGCTATGGAAAGTAATTTAGAGACACATTGCTATTTTATTTGTATGTATTGGGTTCTTTAATATGTAATAAAAATATTAGATTCCCTGGGGAACAAATATTAGGAGTTGCAAAATTTTCATACTAGGTTCCGGAAATGACTGGACCAGATAAAACCTGACACATTGAGGTTGAATTTGGAAATGAATTTGGAATTTAACATCAACTTTGGGTGTTTTATTGAAGATCATGGGAAGTTTGTTCCCAATTTCACTATGAGGACGGCTTCGTACGCAGCGTTTGATGGATGTGAATTTAAAGTAGACGATATTCTCTACCAACTGAAATTAGAATTTGTTCCTCTACGAATAAAGCAAAATTGGTGGGTTTTTCCTTAGTTGTACATAAATCTTCCAAGACCTGTCTTAAAAACACAATTTTACCGATCTTAACGGAGGTCGACAGGATTCCAATATACAGTAATGGCGAAAATTGTAGAAACCTTTTGTAAAAAAGTGTATTTCTAAGGATTGATGGTTCATATCACAACTCTTTTTGGAGTAATATCATAAAATTATACAACAATGGAAAGATAATTTGATGAAACTTGTAATACAATAACTTTTATGAAGGATTTTTTATTAGAACAGCAATTACAAAGAAGAAAAGGGGAGCACAGAAAAAATGAGATTTACTAAAGTTCTCACAATGTCTGTTAATACTTAGTTGGGCAACCTTCAGAGTTAATTACGGCCTTACAACTCCTTCTCATGGAGCGAACCAATTTTTTAGTTCTGTAGCTGTTATAATGTGATGTGTCTACTAGATGTGTGTAGGCTTAAAATACCATATGGAAATTAATATTGTTCTCGTGCTTTCGATACTTGGTAGAAAATCAAAAGATTTTAGAAAGTAAAAGTTTCAAATTACGAGTCACATTCAAATTAGGCGACATTCCGGACTAAAAGAGCAAAATAAAGAACATTCCAAGTGCCAAACCTTTCCTCTAGGGTAAATCTGGTCCTGTTGATAATGTCAACAAAACCTGGGAGGTAAAACGAAACAATTAGCTTTCAGGAAGGAAGAGAAGAAAATGGCTGCAAAAGCGAACATTTTTCTAATTTTGAAAGCAAAAGTTTGTAAACGGATATCAACTGCACTTAATTGCTATAGTTAAAAGTTTTGAAAAAAAAAAACCAGGAGTGGCAAGCATTTATCCGCTTGTTTCATAAGAGTGCATAATTATTACTCATCTGTTTTACTCCTCAGAAGACCATCTTTCAGCTATAGGGAAAATGTACATTTTCATTTTAGATAATTTTCTTTTCCCCGTGTATTCTCCATTTCAAATTGTTTTTAAAATTTATTTATTGTAAATACGCAGCATTATCTTGAAGCCCTCAAAATCAGACAGGATCACGTTAGCTTCTACGGAATTTTACAAACTTAAACCGTATCTAATAATTCAGTTGGGAGTGAAAAAAATTTGTAGAACAAGTTTTTATATTACTCTATAAAAGTCAGAAATCTTCTGAGGGGTACACATAGGGGAAAGTTGGACAAAATTGGGTTCCAAAATGTGTTTTTTCCCCCTAAGTACCTACGTGCATAAAATTGCTTCAAGTTCTACTTGTATGTTAAAATAATTCTTTAGCTCCAAAAATAAATATGTTTCAAAGTGAAATAATTATATTTTGGAGGGTAAATATATTATTTTTTGGAAGTATGCAAGTACCCGGTTTTATCCGACCAGGTTGGATAAAACCGGGTACATATAGGAATAATTAAAAAACGTTGTTGTTTTACTGCTGAAATATTTATAAGTAATTTTGAATTTAATGTGTTTGGAATGTAGTATAGTAAATTAAGTTAACTGATCAGATTTGTAAGAAGTTTTAAGAGCAGAAATCACAAATAAAATTTTGATCATGCTCCTCTGCATTGCTACAGGCTTCATGCGTCCATCCTTTACTTTTGAGTCAATGTATCCAACCTTCCAGAGATTTTGACCTGGCGTACAATTCATTACAAACGATACAGACCTCGTCACATTCCACGTCGTCTTGATCTGATGCCGAGGAGTCTGTTTTATGCTGAACTTTTTTTTTTCCCTAGTCGTTTTTTTGCTTAGGGTTCTTAAACAGTCTCCGCTTTACGTTTTTTTTTTCTGTTCTCCAAGCTCCAATTCCTACCCGGAATGTCCCGGTTTTATCCTACAACCCGATTAATCAGAGAATATTTCAAGATTGATGCAAAATGTTCTTTAATAATTTAAAATAATAGCTGAAATATGTGTTATCAGATGTTGTACTTACCTAAAACAAATCTCCAAGCAATTAGAAACTACAGAGTATACAGCTACTCTCACAGAATTGCAAGCTGCTCTACAGGAGGAATGGCGATTACTTGACTCTGGGGTGGTTGATCACCTCATGGAAAGCGTGGTCACATGCTGTAAACTTTGTATATTGATGAGGGGTTTCACATACCCTATTAATGTCGGTTTTGTTTATTTGTTTTGGATTTAAACATCATTTTGTTAATGACTCCAATATTACTTAATCTTATAATTTTTGAAAATTCAATATCGTTTTCATCTTTATATTTAATTCATTTTTTTTCCATGCATAAACCAATTTGCTACTTTCCTGCATTTCGGGTCAATCAAAGTTGTACCAGTCGTTTTTTTTTTTTTCGTATTTTACCTTAACTTTTGGCAGTGAGTGTATTAAATTTTTTTTTTAAAGGCCGGTTATAAAGTGAGAAGGAAGGTATATAAAATATCTTGATTAGAATCAGTTTTAATATTTTTATAAATATGAATGACTCATTGCTTTTGGAGCATGTAGTGATCAAAAATACCCCCCAAAATAACCATCCTTTTTCCAAATATAGTTAATGATACTTGGAACACAAAAATGTATTCTTCTCGTATTTAATATGAACTCATCGTTATATTTACGGTTTATCATTTTTCACTCTACTGTATTCAGTAAACCAAATTTTTCACATTTCTAGAATTTGAAAACGAAAAAAAAAATCCAGAAACTGATTTGTTAAGACTTAGAATCCATCAACTTAACCGCTCAATACGAAACTATGCTAATTAGAGAATCTAAGTAATGCTTTAAAGCTTCCTGTAGAATGAAAAACAATCACATTTAAAAATATAGCGGATAAATCTTAATTGGGAATTTAAAACACTGCAATTTGTTTTAATATGTAATTAACTCTCAAGGCACCAGGAGATTTTGTTCTTCAAGAGAAAGGCAAGAAAGGTATAATTCTTTAAAGTTAGTTGCAAACTATTACTTATGAGAATTTTCACGGAACTACGTATCTTTATAAAACGCGTGTGTATCTAAAAAAAGCTAGACTAACGATTTGAACATTATAATCCATGTCGAAAAAAATTTAAATGGACCAACATTATTGGAAAAATAATTAAGTATTATCGGAAAGCAGCATGTCGTGCAATTTTTATGTTGTGTTAAAACCTTAGGATGCAATGCAAGATAGTGAGAATGACTTAGAGAGGCCTGGTTTGTAGTGTCTAAATTTCACATTTTGGAGTTTACAGCAGCAATTATTTTAAGCGGTAATGTTTAGCAAAACTAATTAGATATAACAAGTGTTTTTATGAACTGGAATACTTTCCAACAATCCTGCATCTGTAAGGCTAATACAAACATGTACTTTATTCCTAGTTCTCACCTCAATGACTCTTAATTCAAAATCGTACAAGATCTGGTGATTCTAAGTTGAGCTTAGCGTTCGATATCAATTTAGTGACCTTCCTGAGTCAAGCATAACAATCGGAATGTATGTAGTCATAGTAAGGATAAGCCAATTCTTAGAATGCAACAAGCTATTTGTAAAAATATACATCAATACAATCTTTCTACGGTTTTGCAGTAGATGAATAACGTTTGATTAGGAATAACTGCCGAGGATTCAGATAACTCATATCAATACTTAAAGCAGTCGAAGGCTTGAGGGATATAAAGACTGTCGGCTTGGGCCTTTTTCAGAGATAAGAACTTAGTTTCACGTAGCATGTATTGAGCCATTTGCTTATTCAGAAATTATAAACACCTTAAAGCGAAATACTTTCCGATTAAGTCACCTTTATAGGTACAAATGCACTCTAGTTATGTATGCTTATTTTATGGCTTATCTAAGACTTGTTTACCCAATACTTATTCGATGGCTTATCTATATATAATCAATGTATTACCCATAATTACTGTATTACAAATAAATTATTTATTGGAAGTACACGACACAATTCAGAAATAAATCATACTTTTATGGAAAAAAGGTTTATAAAACAAAGAGGAAATCATTTTTTAAATTGCTAGTCAAATTTGCATGTAGTCTATGGATATATTTTAGTAAGTACTCTATACAATTAAATACTTAACACGAGTTGAGCAATTTATAAGCTCTTATACGAGGTCACTTTGGGTCTTAAGCGAACTTTTTTTTTTTCCAGAATAGGATTTGCGGCTTTATTTTCAATGGAATACCTAAATCATCAGACGGGAAAATATGGATGCACATAAACTTTTCAAAACTTATGGTCTCGACCAATATCATTATAGGAATTTGCCGTCATATATAACTTTTTAATCAGATAAAATCCAAAGTAAAAGAATGGACCAATAAATAATGCATGTATGGCAATCCAAATGAAGACGAACTGGATATAATTTTAGATAAATAAGTCATCAATTATTTGGTGTTTTGTTCTTAAGCGTTGACGTTTTATTTCTTGATAAGTCTACTATACATACATATATTGGTACTATATGTTGTTCTTCAATGTGATTAAAGAATTGTTTCTCTTTACAAAATTTAAATCTGGTTTGATTTCAAAATAATAAGTCTAAAGCTTATCGATTTAAAACTGCGTTTTTAATCAGAAAAATTAGCCTTAAGAACAGTATTGTGAGATTAATGTCTGTTTTTATGCATTTGTTATCAAATTCCTATGCGTATTTGAGCTTCACCTTTATTCAAATGTTAGCTACACTTTAAAGTAAAAAATTCATCGTCTTCAATTCAAATGCTCAAAGCATGCGAGAAATACGTATTAAATATTTAGTCTTATTTCAGTGTGGTTAGATATATTTTATAAATCTATTTAGTAAACTAAGGAGTGTTTAGGTGATAAACAGATTTGCAATTAAAATTTTGGAAAGCACGTATTGACTGTTAAAAATTAAACATTGTTTCGGGTGATTCGTTTTTAAAATTTAAGTTACAATACAATTATTAGAGAAGTTTATTGAAACTTCTCTAATAATTGCTCAGCACTCAAGAGAAAAAAGCGGTTGATCAAAAATATATACACAATGGTTTCAATACTCATTTTGAGCATTTTTTATTTCAGTTTCCGATCAATTGTACACATGTTAACAAAATGTTATTCGGCAGCACATTGAAACATACATAAATAATGCGATTACTTGTAGTTTATCAATACAAGTGAAGCACGACTACTACAAGTTTTCTTAAAATGCTCTAAAAATGAAATAGCTAAAAATGGACAGACGGAACAGAAAATTTTACAATATTAATAACATCTGTTTCACAAGAATAAGAATATTAATTAAAAAGACACAAAGATAATCCATGTCGTCACATATAAAACGTCACACACACATAGAAAAAATCACTACAAAACAATATTCTTTACAAATCAAATGTAGACAACACTTATGATTAAAGTAGTGTGAAAAAATTATATTACCGCATATACTCGAATATAAGACGTCGATAACTTACTACGTGACTAAGAATACTTTCAGCATGTTGGAATATTTTGACTGAAATCAAAAAGGTGATAAGCTCCGTTTGTAAAAAATTGGTAAAACACGACGCGTTTGTTTCAACTCTAACACTTCTGCAAAATTTTCTCCATGAGCTCATAACAAAGTGCTTAATAAAGAACAGTGGGATTCTTTCACGAACTTTGGAAATAAATACTAACTCAGATGGAACTCCAGAGGAGATTATAGGTTTGTGGCATTTTGTAATGACGGGAAATCGCGAGAATATGTATAAATGCATGCATAACAACGTTGTACACAGCGTCTTAGGATTCAAGTACAAACGGTAATGTGTTCAATGATTGGAAATAATAAGTTGTGCAGAGTATGCTCGAGATTTCGTGCGTAATTTCAGTTCTAAAAAGCATTAAAAACTGTCTTTGGCTTAATGTCAAATCTTGCGTCAGCTTTGGCGTTTATCGACTATCTTCATTTTAGATCAATTACTGTCGGAATTATTGCAATTGGAATGTTCATTTTTATTTCTAGTGGATACTTTTTAAATTGTATGGCTTTTTGGAAATAAATACATCCACAATTTTGCCTTACCATTTTCTTTTACAGCTTGAAAGCAGAAATAATAGGAGCCTCACAAAACGTAGCAGAAGTATAAAACCAATGATATAAATAAAAAGGAAATATACAGCACCAATTTTCAAGCAAAATTACTGCTTAGCTCACTTTACTTTTAGCATCCGGTCCTCCATTGAGTAAAGAATACAATGTATAATAAATATTATAAAAGAGAAAATAGAAATCCAAGCGCTAAAATATATAAAGCATAAATAAAATGTATGAATGAACAATTAAAGTAGCACCATGGGTAAGGCGTCTTTAAAAGTTAATAAATTAAATGTGTATATACAAGTTCAAGGCATTGAAAATAAAAGTAAAGCGAAGTTGAAAAATAAAACATTAACAAGTCCTCAGTTTCCAACACGAGGGCTATTATAAGTAATTCATCCATTTATGTTCTTATAAATAAAAAAATTAACCTAGTATAACATTTTCGTAACTAAGCTTGAACAATCTTTTGGAACTTCATGTTTTGATTGATTTGAAATTTTAAGAGATTTGCATACGTTTTTAAAGTATTTGGTAATAAAATTTTGATCATCGAATGTTTGCTCGTTCTTTCTATAGCAGTAGACTTGATTTGATTTCATAAAACTCTGAAAATTAAAATATATTTTTCATTTGCAGAATTCATTCCAAATAATGTTTTTATTATTAGCATCATCTAACATTTGCGATCATAAAAATATCTTTACAAAGCAAAACTGCTTGATACGTGTAGAATAATGGGCTGTTTTCTACACACTTTTACATAGCATACAACAAATATAGTTTCATACCACTTTCCATACAAAATATCAATGATTTTATATGAAAACAGTTCTTTAGTATTTCAGCTCCAGAAAAAGGGCTCACAGTCAAACATCAATCGAAGAGCCATAACTAGTATTTTTTTACATTTCTGTATAAAATGCAAGTGTTTTGCGGAAAACGGGGTTTATTTTGATAGTTCAATGATAAATCTCATGATCATATCCTAGGAGTAAATTTTCAATGTATATATAAAAGTCTCCGGGTTACATTCTTCATGATTTTGTCAAAGTAAAATGCATGCGCAAGCGGTTTAAAAATCTTTTCATATAAAAGAAAATCTGTACCAATTTCTGGTTCAACGTTTCCAATAAGAACAATGGAGGTAATACTGTGAAAAATATGGTTTTGTCCTTTGATGGGTTGAGGAATTTTCACCATGGATCTTTGCAGAAATCTGGTTGACACGATGGGTTTTCCACAGAAACAAAACGAGCAGAGTAAACGAAGTATTACACTTCAGTGCCTTCCAGGCCCTCTTCAGCATACCCCTCATCTGGAGAAAAGCGAGCTTTAGCTGGCAGAGTGAAGTGGCCAGCAGCATTAGCAACCACCAAAGGGTATCTCTTGTACGCCTCCTCATCAGTTGGACACATTTCATCTCTATTAGAATCCGCGCACTCGTAGCCACCTCGCAAGGTTCTCACCCTGTCGTTCTGAGGAATGAACCGATCTCCAGAGCAATCAGGTAATTGGTGGATTCCGGCAGACTGCAGAGCGTAGTTGTAGGGATCCTCGTCTTTCCCATAGCACGGGTTCAAATAGATCTCAGAGTAGATATTATTTCGAATGGGAGAACCATCGTATCGAAGTGGCTTGGCCTTCCCTAGGGGCCAGTGGTCGATGGTTGATCCGTATCCATCAAAAAGAACGGGGTTGTCGGCATCGAGATGATTGCAGCTGACCGTCGATGTCGATAGCGACGGTCCATTATTCATATCTGCTATTTTGCTCACCAGATCAGGTGTCAGTTGATCAGATCCATATCCACTACTACCAGTTTCGTGGCGGGGTTGTTTATCCGTAGTTTTCAGATCTTTCTCTTCCTTATCTTCGCCGATGTCATTCATTTCCACAGTATCTTGTTTCTTGGATGACAGGTGCTGAAGCACATTATTTCGGTTTATCTTAGACCCGAAAGGAAGCGAGACGGGGTGATAGACGAGAATGCATATAGCAGCGGCTGCTAATAATATGACAAAGAGCACCCCGACGAAAAGCATGGTTATCGAAGTACTGCTCCAAGTACCACCTAAATGACTCGGGCAAACAACCATAAGGGTAAAATTGGTTGACGACGTCCCAGCTTTATTTTCAGCAATGCACGTGTACGTGTCGCTATCACTCTCCACGGTGTTGTACACAGTTAAAATGCTCGATTGCCTCGAGGAATCTTCGGTCTCGACATTATATTTGGCCCGTAATTCCGGGATGACGCTGAAGTTCTTCAAACTTCTTCCAGATACTTCCCAGTAGATTGCAGATTTAGGAGTGGCGTCAACCTGACAAAGAATGGACGCATTGTGCCCGACAATAACAGTGGTATCTGTGGGGACATGAACCATAACAGGAGGACACGCAAAATCATCTAAAGACATGGCCTTCCACGATAAACCCTTCACTGCTGCTGGACCTTCACAATGAGGAGGTATAGACAACGGTACCTTGCGCTCGATCATCCATACTCGGATCTCTTGAATTTTACAGTCACAATACCAAGGGTTATTATGGAGGTTGAGTTCATGCAGCTCTGTAAGAGATTTAAAAACATCAATGGACAACGAGTTGAGCCGATTACCATTCAACTCAATTGATTCTAAATTATCCAATCCATCTAAAGCTCCAGGTTTTAAGTGTTTAATGTAACAGTTTGCAAGACCTAGATTAGTCAAATGGGACAGTGAAGAAAAGACGCCACTGTCGATTTGATTAATTGGGTTGTGAGCAAGCTGCAAGCGTCGCAGGTTGGGGCAATCTTTGAGTGCATCGGTGGGGATATATTGCAGTTTGTTTCCACTTAAATCCAACTCCACGAGGTTACGAAGTTGAAAGAATGCATCTGAAGCAATGCTAGTTATCCCACACTCTGCAATAAATATCTTCTGCAGATTAACTAATCCTTTCTGCTGGAAGGAGCGACTGGGGATTGCAGTGAAACTATTCCTACTAACATCAATAACTTGCGTCGCAACGTTGAGATCAGAGGGGATAACTGTTAGTCCCTTGCCCATGCATTCTGCAGTTTGTTTCCCATTCTTCCATTTACAAATGCAGACACTGGGGCACTCAGAGTAACAGTGGACACATGCCAGCAATACGAAAGTTGCAGAGAATAGGGCTCGCACAACAGTAGTGGAATACATTGTTCTTGGGTTGAGTAATTTTACAGAGCACAGATGTGCTACTTTAATTAGTACGAAATGCCATACAGAAAACGACACTTTCTTGAACGGGATTCCTTTCGTCCACCCCACGAACCTGAAATGATAAAAGTTCTACAATTAAAAGAAGTACTTTCAAAGGCAGCATAAGATAAAATAATCCAATTTTTACACAGTGAAAGTAAAAGGTATCAAAGTCAACATTATTGTCCATTTTAAATATTTTCAAGATTGATCTCCAAAAAATATTTCATTTTAACTTTTAAAATTACATTGGGTATCGTAGCATAACATTTCATCATTTATATTAAAACCCTCGTTATCAAATTAACAAATAAAAAAAATATTCAAGATAAAATAATTTTGAAGAGTTTTGTTTAAAACTGAAGTTTTCCTATTTATATTCTTCAATCACCTCAATAATCTAGACTCAATTTTCAATAATTATTCATTAGTTAAAAAATTTACAATAGTTATAGTTTAATTAAATTAAAGAGAAGATAATATTGGAAATAAGTATCTGGGTCTTTAATAACTGAACTTCTGAATGTTTGTATAAGAGGTTACAAGTCTAAGACATGTTAAGCTATTAAATATTCAACATCGTAAATCAACACTCAAATAATGTATGAACTACGTTCACGAATTCATGCTAAGAAGACGATGCTAAAAAGGATTTATACTGGGCAAGTACCCAATCTAATAGAGAAATATTACGTTAGACAATGATCTATAGGTTCTGATAGCAGACAGATAATATCATTAAAAGCGAGAAAATTTACCAGCGAGAATGTACCAACGTTAATGTAAACTGGTAAACTTTAGACAGTAACTGTTTAATCTTGTGTTAATATCCTGATTAAGAAAACTGAGTATAGTTTGATTGGACTTCAGGCATAAGATGCATTTAGGCTACTCAGCACAAAAAATTTTAACTTTATAGTAACTATTATGCTCCAACATTGACATACATATTAAAAACATTTCAGAGATGCAAGTTGTAAATAAGTTATCTATTGAGGTTATATTAAAACACACATTGGTGGTTACAACACATCTTAAATGAAGCAAAACAATTTAGGCACTGTTAGTAAAAGGGATGGAATGGAAGCTGTCGAAAGAGCGTTCTATGTATTACCCACCTTTTTGAAAAGGTTTCCCATTTAGAAAATAAAATGTCTAGAAGCAAATTTAAACCGGTTAATAAATATTCAATTCCAAACAGTAGGTCCTATTTTCAAATTTAAGTAGTGCCCTATAGTGAGGCGAGAAAATATTTGGCAAGAGTCTTAATATGTGAAAAAGTGTTATGCTTCAAGAAAAATAATCAAGGATAGAATCCAAATGCAACAGCCTCTGATTGACTGGCACCAAGGGAATTTTTATCACCGAAATCTACTCTGAAAAGCGGGGAGCTAACTCCCCAGAGACCGTGAAATCTCGTACCTTATGCTGATCACGTAAAATAGCTGCACGAAGAATCCGCCTTCATCTTAACGTTGAAAAATTGAGTAGTTTAGAAAATGGGCGAATGATGAAAAACTTTTCACCTAGTGTACGAAATTTAAGGATCAGAAGAGTGTTCCGCATTGCCCAATCCGGTAATTGTCCGAACGTATTTAAAAATATGGGAAAAGGAATGGAGAGCGCAACGCAAAGTTCCGTTCATTGTTACGGCATCACAATAACTGCAAAAAATCGGCTGTGGCTATTTTTAAAACCTTAATTTCCAGGGGAAATACAAAAGAGTAACCGGAACTATGGGCTCAGTTGGTATGCCGATTAAAGGACATTCTTAGATGCATAAGAGAAAATTGTGTTAAGATAAATCTGTAGTGTAATAGAGATTATGCGATAAAATGAACAAAACAAACCTTTTGAAAAATTCAACTATCATTCTTGTTCAGACTGGTACTATTTGTATACACACGTACATTAGTTCGTCTTGTAAAAAAAATGCCACCCGCAATAATTACTGACTCAATTTTCTTGCTTCAAATTTTGTCCCGCTCAGTTTTCTGCGCTTTATTTGATTATATAAAGAATTACGCTAAACGACTTTCTTTGGTATCCATTCATAGAAAAAAATGGTCAGTGCAAACAAAGGATTATAAAACTTGAAGAAAAACGTTTCAAATTTTAGAACAAGTCCTCTGACAAAATGGATGCATCGGGCAATCAAATTAATATATAGAGACTATCACGGTTTTTTGGTACGTGTTTATGACTGACTTACCAATACCTGGAAATGAATATTACCAATAATATTGAAATCAATATTCGAAAATAATTGCTAGATGAAATTAACAAACAGTTAGAAACGTTCAAAATGAAAATGAAAAGTTTCATTTTTAAATTACACTTTTGATATACTGAGGTGAAAATAACTTTCTTTTTTTAAAAAGGATCTTTAAA
This sequence comes from Metellina segmentata, assembly GCA_947359465.1. Lineage (NCBI taxonomy): Eukaryota > Metazoa > Arthropoda > Arachnida > Araneae > Tetragnathidae > Metellina > Metellina segmentata. The sequence goes on along the minus strand of OX375872.1, from coordinate 104,520,637 downwards.
AGACAAAGTTCCTCATTTACTCCGACGGTATAGTAAACATCAGAAAGGTTACATTCTTCAATATTTATAAATCACGTTTAAGCAGCATATTAATTCTATCCCTTGTCATCGTTTACTAAGAAAAATAAACGAATTAATTCTTTCGAATTTAAATAAATTATTTAATCTTATTTTCCCGTTGGACGTTGCGTAGAATAACAACAGATTTGGAAGTCAATAACAGTTCATTAAGTAAATATTATAATTTTTTTAATGGCGTATGGAAGAATGCGACACAGATTTGGTGTTTCAAATGCTTTCTACTTAAAAACGGCATAATTTTCGAATGCTGTGGGCACATACTTTGCAAGAAAGCATCTGCTTTCAAGGGTGAAATTAAAAATCATTGCGGCGCTTTAGGCAGAAATGAAATTGTTTACAGATTTGCTTGTCTTCGATGTTTATGGCTTAGAAATTGAAAGTCGGAGGTTCGTCGCTAGTTACCTAGTTATTTCAATAAAAAAAAAGTATTTTTGTTGTTAATAATTTTGAAGGGTTTTCTATTTTTTAACGCTGAATGATATCAAAATAATCAATTTTTATTAAGTCCTTTTACAAAATCTAAAAACTGGAAGCATTTTTGACTCAGTTGAATCGTTTTATGCAATATTCATGCGCCTAGCAATTTTGAGAAATCTTAATTATTAGAAATGGTATGTCCTATCAAATCTTGAGCAGCAATACATATCAACATATACCTCTAACGATATTTTCAAAAGTAATCATGAATGCAAGAGAAAGTTGAATCCCAAAACTTTAGTATAAATTGATAAAACATTACGTAACTGACGTAGTTTTAAGCAAATGCTTACTATACCCAGTTAAATTTTATGGTATTTTCTAGTTTCATTTACAAACTCAATCTCACACCTATTTCACACGAAAAACTAAAATGAAATGCTTTGTTTTCGCTCAAGCACAAATGTAATTACGTCACCTACAGGTCCAATGCGAGTTTAAAAACAATCTCTCCACCCATACTATTCCCTGAAATAAGATAAGGTAATGTTGTGCATCTGCAGGGATGAGATTGTTCATTTATACTTATTTATTACAGTCTATCACGCAGTAAACTTCCAGAGTAATGTTTTAAGAGTGAGTGCCCAGAATAGAAAAGGGCTCTATGCACTCCACTCTTTAACTGGCAACAAACTTGAAAGCACGCTCGGGAAATGTGAGCACGTAATACCTGGTAGCCATAGAGAAGTCCCTAAAAGAGGGATCGTTGGTATGAGTAGTCCAATAATTCGCTGCACACAAGTTCGTATACTGCTCCAGCCTTTCCGTTCCCCCTTGATAACATCACGAACCTTCTGGAGGGTTTACAAGGAGGGAAATTATTAAATTGAATTGAAATTATAGGGTGACCGAACTGTGGGTACTTTTGACAATAGTGGTGATAAGTAGGAAAAGGCGTAAGCTTGACCTCATTCCGAGCTCGGATTATAATCTTACTCTTAGCCCGAAATGATTATTTGAATTTTTCGTGTAATACCAGGTTTTGTTTATCGATCTAAGATCATTATTTGTTACACAAGGCCTAATTAGTAAGGGGCCAACATCTGAATGCTAGAAAAAGATGCTCGCTTTCATTAATTAGGATCTCTCATAAATATAAATTTTCAATAGAACTAACTAGTCAAGCAAAAAATTAAGAAATTTCAAAGCACTTTACATTATTATCCATAAACAAAGCATCTTCACAATTTTGAAAGTTAAATTTAAATGCATAGAGGGAGAGCACTATATTGGCCGTTCGATAAATAATTGTTTAAGCAATATATAACACAAGCAGAACAACTGCATCTTCAAACTAGTCTGCTTGTACCATGACAGGCCAGCTGGCAACCACCTGTCATGGTCAGCAGTTATTAGTTAGCGGTACTATTAATTTATCAAGAGAATTATTGGCAGGCACTTCATCTTATCTCGCATTACAGCACTATTTCAATCTAATTTAGTAGTATATAACTTAGTGCTGAAACTACAGACATTTTTTCCAATAGAGAAACTAATTCGCGAGACTTATAGAAAATGAATTTCCTTTTCGGGTTTTCGGTTCAGATTTCGAGATCTACTTCAGTAAATTTCTTCTTGATTTATGGAAAAGAGCCTCATAAAATTACTGTTTCTTTTCCACTCATCACCCGCTATTATGTAAATGGTTTAGTTTGATTGTTATTTCAGTAAAGCGGATCGAAATTGAAAAAATATTTTTCCTGCTCGACGAACTATTATTCAACCAGCCAGTAAATAATGCTCGTTTTGAAGGGTGACATAAATCATAAAGCAAAGCAAATACTAAATAAAAAAATTTTAAGCAATTTAAATTTAAATGAAAAATGTAACTGAAAATTTAACTAGCGATAGTTTTAAAATGAGAGATTTAGTTTTATTAAAATTTCATGGAAATCTTCAAAAACAATTAAGAAACAAATGAACAATAATGCAATAGAAAGAGCACAAATCTATTTGCATTTTTATGTTCAAATACAAGGCACACACGATTAAGGTTTTGCCATGTATAAAAACAAATCCTCGAATCTCCCATAGAAAGATGGTGAGAAAACTCGCGTGTTGTATGCATTTACACGTTTGGGGGAAAACCGAAAACGATCCGTCACGAAAACGTCTGTCGCTTTTCTTGGGCAAACTTTGTCCAGTAGCTGATAAATGAAAAGGCACTCCCTTCGTGTATGTTAGCGTGTACGAACGAAACCCCCACCAAATCGATCAGTGCATTTGTCAAACTATCAATATATTGGCCCAACACTCGAGGCATAGAAAATCGAGTCCTGCACATCTCATTATTTTTTGGATCGATGTGTTTTCTAAATGACACAATGAACACTAATTTCGACAGCGTGCTTCAGCATATCATGGCCACACGCTACCGCAACTTCTGCCTCACTTTGGTTGCTTTTTCTTTCAGAGGGGATCCGCAAAATAAATTTTTCTCGGCTGATGTGTTGTCAAATTAAGTGTCAGTATGTGATGAGGTGCTTTATTGTTTCATAAATAGGCGAATTCAAATAATCTGTATCGACTGAATGCTATTCGACGTTAACAAGGGATTCATTTTTATACCGTAGACTAGAATTAACGAATGGTTCTCAAGTTGAATTGATGTAGATTGCTAAAAATATTTCTTTAGTTCATATGAAAAGTATCACTTTTTTAAGTCTCCAGAAAACAAGTTTGAATATCCATTTATAGTTTCTAGTTTAAACATTTAGTATGAGACTATAAATACGAATATACAGCTTATATTTATTAATTTATCCTCACGTTCCAATTTATACATGTATGTCTTTCGAAATACTAAAATCGACAAACCACTTTTGTTTATAGAAATACTATTTTAAACATTGTTTTAAATACTGAGTAGCAAAAGGATAGTTTCCACTCCTTAAAAACTTGTCTCCGACACACGTTTTTAATATTTTCAAAAATACAAGATCAAATACTTCAAGTATTCTTCGTTTGCGATGGCACAGTTTCGTGTAATATCCTGGTCTCAGAACACTTTTCTCAGACTTAGTTTCGAATCTAATTCCTTAAGTCACAAGATTTCACTTAAAATATATCTAGTTTATTAACAGAAACCATATACTTGCTCATTTAGCGCTATACATTTTAATATAACGGTCATACCAAGTTATCAATTAACAATGGTCATACAAGAAACTAGATAAATAAAAATACCGGTTTTAAACAGATTTAAAGTAAAATTAAGATATAATTATAGCCACACTCTAATATTAAAAATGTGTTTAGGTTAAAAAAAAAAGAGTAATATTTAGAGCTTTATCTCTATACATACACAATTTCAACTCCCATAAAATTCATACGAGTGAGGGGTAAAAACTTTTAGGTTAAGCAGTTTGAAATCTGTAAGACTTAAAAAATATACAGGAAGACAAAAAATACTTTTTTTTTATTAATGCAGACCGGTGTAATTTTAGTAGTTTCGCTCTTTGAATTCTTTATGCCATAGTATACCCCATACAAGTTCGCAAGAATAAATGTTCTTGAATTTACTACTCATAGTACATCCGACCATTATTGCATAGTAAATCTAGTTAAGAGTAGTAAAGCTGTATAACTGGATTTACGACACACATTTTCTTCTGTGAAGTTGCATTTTAAAAGACTTTAAAAATATAGGATTTTTTTAAACAATGCGAATAAAATAAGACAGTTTAAAAATTGAAGTATAGCACGTGCATGCATTATAGTTGATATATTTTCGATTGATTTAAGGAATTGGAGAATCTAATTGGGGTTGAATTATAGAATACTTTTATTATAGTCCATTTATTTTCAAATAACATTATATAAGTGAAATTGCTCTCTTGGAAATAATAGTGACAGTGATACGTCAGAAATACTCGTACAGATGAGCCAATGCTAAATGCATTGTAAAGCCACCTATGTACGTCATTGGTTCCGTCTGCCAGTACAGCGTGAGGCCTGTGCAGCATTCCCTCAAAGATAATGGGTTTTAGCCAACCATCCCAAATCCGAGTACCTTTGATGAATACTCGACATATAGCTTATGTGCCCATGAACTTTGTCACTGGACACTTAATGACTTAAAAAAAGAGTAACCTGGTTTGGAGTGCTACATTTCCAACTGTTTCGTACAGATGGAAGGATCCGTTTGGTGACCCCCATGAAGCCATGGATCTCGCATGTCAATAGGGCATTGAAGAGGATAGTGGTGGCTCTGTAATGATATGGAGTTAGCTGTTATTCAATGGAACCCCTGGTACATCTACGAATGCCAGATAGGTGAACACTGTGTACATCCTTTCGGACTATTTACACCCGTTCATGTTATGTGTTCAGTCTGGTGAGTTTTGCCTCTTCCAACAGGCCACAGTTTAGACAAGACAAATTATAGATAGAGAAAGACTCATATGAGCATCGGAGTTTGGGCTCTCACCATTCCCACCTTAGTCACCACATCTCAACGTCATCGAACACATCCAGGATGCAACGCGCTTTGAAACACAAAAAGCTCATCCCTTGGAATACGACAGAATTGTGACCGCTCTGCTGGAGATTTTGTATTCAATGCCTACAAAATACTTTCTCAAGCTCAGAGCACATGCCTCGTCGTAGTTCAGCAGTTCTATGCTTCCTTGCGAGGTCTATCAAGTATAACACTGTTCCCATTCTAGCTTAACTACATATATCTCATATTTGTATGACACAAATATAAACATTTCCAACGGTAACGTAATTTTTAATAGAAACCATCAAACCTAAGACATGATAAATGTAAGCTCAATGGTGTAGATCTCGAAACTATTTTCTACACAGCAATACCAGCACATACGTAATATTTGAGTTGGTTATTTTCTGGATTATTTCACGTTTTTTTTATATTGTTAATTAAAAGGTTAAGGGGGTAGGGGCACGAACCAGAATCCGTATCTCAGTAATGTTAAAAACAGACATTTTTAAGGAACATTTAAAAAATTTCTATTGATTATATGTCTCTAAATTTTTTACTGTATATTGCCTGGACTATAATACATACTTTAACCAAGGCTTTTATAATTTCAATGTCACATGATTTTTAAAAAAAATTTTATGTGGAACTATGTATGTTTTTTCTGAAAAACACTGAAATTTCAACATATTTAATCTTGTAAATTTACTCTGAATTAATTTTTTCGAAATCCCATTGGTTAAAGTATGTAACAAAGTATCTTTATCAAGTACGCAAAGTTTTAAGTTGCTAAGTTCAGTGGTTTTTGAGAAAATGTTCCTTATATGGCAAAAAACATGGTTTTGAGAAAAACAGTTTTAAAGGAAACACTTATTTGTATACAATTAATACCAGCACCATATCTTGGATTTTTTGTTTCATCTTATAGATTATCTTCTAATCTACAATTCTGTTGCCTCTTTTTTATTCTTGCGTCTTTAATATTTGTTTAAATGTCACGTAATCTATTATTTTAATAATCTATTCTGATCTGCTGCCTTCATCGCCCGAGCTGTGTAGTCCAGGAGAAATACCTAATGTCGAAAGAACATTACATTTTGTAATGTTCTCCTTGTTATATGAGGCAATAGTTTTATTGTCCCACTTTCTAATGTTTATAATTGTAAAAAAAAAAAAAAAAATTCCGTAACCGGGACTAGATAAGGCTACTTACACTCTCATTGCAGTTTTAAGTTTTGCCGTGTAAGTATTTGGCAAACAGATCAGGATCTGCCAAGTCTCTATAAATATATTTAAAGTAATTTATAACATCTGCTGATAATGTGTTTTGTGGTCCCTAAAGCCTAAAAATTGTTAAAAACCGTCACCTAAAAATTTCGAGTACCGCAGACCATGCAAAATTTGCGAGAGCTGAAAAATTTTAATCACACCAGAAACTTTCATACTACAGCTATTTCCAAAATAGTTGGCACTACATCGATTACTAAAACGTGGCATTGTTTATTTACTTAAAATACTATGCATTAAACAAAAAATAACACAATAAGCTAAACTAAAACGATATTCAAACAACAATTGCCGAAATAAAATCAAAGTTAGAAGCAAATACTTGAAACTAGCATGAAAACAGCAGGCTTTAAAATAAAAACACGAGAGTTAATTGAATTCATTTCTTCTTCTAGACGTTGTCACTCATACAATTAAAAATAAGTGTTTAAAAAAGAAATAGGGAGGCTTAGAAAGCAGTAAGATGTTTGTTTTGGTAGGAGTAGACGTGGCACTCAGCATTTGACGGATCGTAAACAATTTTTTAAAAAATATTAAAAAATACTTCTGTTATAGCGAGAGAAATAATTTTAACACCATTAAAAGCACAAAAGTCCATAGTTTTCAAATATGCAAAAATTGAAAAATGGGTTTTTTGGTCGAAAAGTGTGCCCCTACCCCCTTAATATGAATGATTAATGTTCCCCCATTGCTTTTAATAGAAAAACGATACCTTAAAACTTGAAAATACTAAGATGTGATAATTAATAAAATTTTATTTTATTTTTTTATTAGTTTATACCAAAAGAAATTAAAATAGACTACGTAACCGGATTGATTTTTAAGTCTTAATTTTCAAGGCTTAAAGTTAAAAGCATCGAGCTGAAATTTCCTACTGAAAAACAAGTCTGAAAGGGAAAGAAGAGCTCTCCTAAACTAGGTACTTATCTCGTAATGACCGTCTGAACTAATAATGAAGCATTGCGTGACATATAGCTGGAACGAGGCGTTGATGGTGTAATTTCCTCAGCCGCGGAAATGCCCCTTTAATGTATCAAAAATAATTAGTATCTGTCAATCCTGGTGCCTAGATGTGGAAAGTGTCTTTTCATTCATCTATTGTTTACAAACCTCTCATGACATAGCGTGAGCAAAAATTGCTTCTGGCTCGGCGAGATGAGATGTTAACAAAACGATCCCTTCAGTCGTAAACATTTATTGGTGAACGAAAAACATTGCACGACTGAACGTGCGTTTCTCCCCGTACAACACGCAAAAGTAACTCGTGTTGGTGTATCCCAGAGTTTGCATTTCCTAGGAAGCTTTAGCTTTCATTCACTGCAAGAACGCACATTTTTGGCCCCATTACACCGCTAGCACCAATTAAATAATCGCTAAAAACAAGAAAATTATTTATAACTCGTTCTCGGTACCTACCTCTCTAGCGGAAATTTGACCGATTAAAAACGAGACACAGAACAAAATTCATAAACTACATTACTTATGCGGACTTTTAAGAAATAAAAACGTTTGCGATTTTGATTAGCTTGGTTATGGATAAAAAAAAGTGTCCTTACATCGCTTTCAATGAATTTGTTTAAATTCGCTGAATTAGTGTATTAGAGTGCATCATTCTGAAATGTTTATGATTAAATAATAAAAAGAAAATCATGACTAAATATTGTTCACTACACTATTCTTAAAAAAGCAAATACATCAGTTTGATATCTAAATTTAATGCAAATCCGATTATCAAAAAGAAAAACTATATGAATTAAAAATTGGATTTTCTTAACAATAAATATGTATTTATATGCGTTTCGCGTGTATAGCTTTATTTACTGAAATCTTGTTCAGGAAGCGAAATTTTACAGCAGTGTATGAAATTAAAGCCTCAGACAAAGCTGTACATCAAAGCTGGTGTACAAGATCGGTTTGAATGTTAGCAGGTGGAAAAAAACGTATATATCCTACATATTAATAACGATCCACGAATCTTCGATGATAAGGATTAAGGTATTGGAAATTATTACTTTTCCAAAACTCAATACTTAGCTGAAAAATTATGACCCCTATTCAGCATTTAACATAAATTATGAAAGGATGTAAAGAATTAAGATTTTTATGAATACTCTGAATTGAATATAAATAAAAGTAATCAAAAGTTTAATACAGGATCGCAATTAAAGCTAACGATAACCTTATTGATACTAACTAAAGCATTTACTCCATTTACGGCTGACGTTAAATGTGTCAGTTTATTTCCTAAAATAATTTGTTTCACTTAACTCCAACTTTATAAATACCACGATTTTAATGCCAATTACAGGGTGGGATTTGCAAAACACACTATCCAGCCTTTAGAAATGAAGCGATCACTGCTAACTATTGATTTTCAATGGTTGATGAAACATTAAGGAAAACCAAAATTGAAAAGAGGAAAACCATTACGAGGAAAGTCGTTGAAGTATCAAGATATATTCGCATCTGAATTTTAATAATGAAGAGAACGGGAACAGATTTACAACGCATCGTCTTATTTTTAAACCTCCCTTCAAATTAAGGGCAGTAAAACTTCTTTATCCCCCGTACCATTCACGATATAAAAATATAATCGTAAATATATCAGTAATAAGCAAGTCAGTGTGGGATAAAACGTTAAAGAAGGTAGGTACGGTTCAAACAAAATGTGAGCATTCTTAGCATTCGTTTCCCAGTTAATAATGAGGAGTTTAAGTTAAAGAGAAGAATCCAAAACTCGCTAATTAAATTGAATAATCCACTACACAAAAGTTTAATCATTGGACCGTGTGTTTTAATCACTTGTACACAATGAAAAGTTTCAGTAGAAAAGGGGAGCAATATGATTTAGAGTTGAGGCGGCTTTCCAACTTCAGAAAACAATGGCGCAAGCTATTTCGTATACTTTACGTACAGCCTGCCTTGTTAGCAATAACGGACCTGCCTTGATCTCTTCGGTTGCCCCAGGTAACATAATTAAGGGACATTTTTTCCACGATGTTTTCTAAGAGTATACCTCATTCTGGATTGTTTAACACTAGAGATATTTCGTACTTGGTTCTCTTTTCTCATTGCTGAGCTTGTTTTCACGGTCGATAAACAAGCCGGGATTGTTAGAATGAAAAAAATAAACACTGGACAAAACACATGCTCCGATGACTTCGCTTTGTTGGTGAGGGAAAGGAACGAACCAAGGAACTATTAGCCCGCTCTTTAATTCTGCATTTATTTTATTCCACTCAATTTTAGTTTCGAAATGAAATTGATTTCCAATCTAACTTGAGTAAATACATACCTTAAAATATATAAGAATATTTAAGGTTTCTAACAATTCCTAGGTTTATCTGGTTGAGCAGCAGTAATGAAAAGGAGCCCGAATTCTATGGACCAGTAAACACAGAGAGCAGATGCATCTTCAGAAATACTTAGTTCTTGCGATATTTGAAATTCAAAGTTAGAAAAAGTATAGAATTACCGAACGTATTCAACGGGGTTTAGAATACATTTTTTTCGGCACTTTTCTAAATATGTTGTTCAGTGTGTAGCTTCAATTTTCCATAATTTCAAATATATTTCCAGGGTACATATCACATAGTTTGTGCCAAGAAGGAACAAAAACCTGAAATCTAAAATCAAAGCAGCACGAAGCCATGCTTGGTTGGAATGAAACTTAGTTTTTGTGAGGTACATGAAGATAGATATATAATCACTATATAAAATCTGAAAGCACTGAAATGTTTCAGTTTTTTCAGTAGTTAGGTTTGAGGGAAAATATTTTTTCATGCTAGCTCTTATTTTTTCAGTTTGGCCTAACTACTATTTTACGATAGCCATGCTAACTGTTATTGCTACTTGCGATAACGGTTATTATTAACTCTGCTGTTGAAATAACAACCTCTCTGAATTTTTGATAGTTGAAAAGGTAGGTAGTTGAAATTGGCGACTCTCTGGAGTGTTTGAAAAGGAATAGTATGCCGAGAATAAACCTTCTGTTAGGTTTCTGTAGAAGTCTTTCAGTCAAACCTAAAATATGAAGAGTTCCTCATTAACTTCAAATTCCAATCTAATAGTGGCTGTAGAAGATATGATTACTAACAATGACAACGGATTTAACATTGATTATCCCCAGAAATAACGATAGTAAATTTACGAATCTTTCATTGTTAAACCTATTTGAGGATGTAGAATCTGTTTAAGACATCAAAACTTAAGGCTGTTTGTTGTTTGAGCAAAGTTGGATATGAAGACGGCCTTTTATGCATTTTGTTCTCGCACACGAATTTCTAAAGGGTGTTATTCATTGGCACCTTTAGATTTACTCTACAATACATAATGCTTGAAATAAGATGTAATGGTTCGTTGGTTTTCTCCGACTATACAACTCACATTAAGTTCCATTCCGATGGATACAGGTTCGTTCCAGTTTTTCGTTTTTTTTTTGGTGTAATATATATTTAACACTAACAGTAATTCTTTATGAAATAGTTATTTTATGTTCTGGTGTAATAAGTGATGCCGTGAAGATTTAAAATTCAAGTACTTATTTTCCCAGCAAATTCTCTAAATAAAGTGATAGTCATAATAATAAGCATTAACGATTTCCAGTTTTATAATATTCTCAACTGAACTTATTCTTACATATTCTTCACTGAACTTATTCTTACATGTTCTTAACTGAACTTATTTTTACATATTATTAACGGAACTTATTCTTACACATTCTTAACTGAACTTATTCTTACATATTCTTAACTGAACTTATTCTTACATATTCTTAACTGAAGTGAAAAACTCATATTTTTACATTTTTTTTGTCCCTAAAATGCATCTGTTTCCTCTTTATAATATTCTATTATAATTCTATGAATTTCATTCTAGGCAATTTGAGATCAGTAATTCTATTTAGATTCCAGCGGTGAAAAATTTAGAGAAACTCTTAAGCTCAAATATATCCCTTAATTTCGAATGCAATCATTACGAGCAAACACTTATTCGTGGATCTTGCATTATTTGAACGAAGCGTGGTAGGTTTTACACGCTTCAGCTCCGAAAATTAGTTAGATTGAACCAATTACTCCAGAGCCACAGATTAATTAAGAAACTGATTTCTATTTCATCAGTGAAAATGTGGGACCTTTTAACATGTATTCATGTGGGCATTTCAGAAATTTCCTGCAACATTTCTAGCTCTAAATCATTTGACTCGCATTACCTGGAAATATTTTCTTAATTTGCGGAAATATCCCAGAATCAGATAACCACAGTACAAATAATTATATAGATTGACTAGTTTGTCGTCGTGTCATAGATTCTGAGGTAGAAGAGTGGGTAGGGGGCCATTCTTTGCAATTAAGCTTTCCATGTTTTGCACTGAAACACTCATGTGTAGATAATGCATCTGTACGCATTCAATCCATAGGCTTGAAAGTGCTCCCCTGCAGTGGGTGTCGGTGGAAAGTAAAGGAGATACTAGTCTTCATCGCTGCTATATTGAGCCTCAATGTGAATTTAGTAGACTCGGCGGATGAACTGCAGCATGGCATCGTATGGTGCACCCGAGATGACGAAACTTGGTTGGAGAACCTGGGCCGAAAGGGGGCACGTCTCCGGTAAACGTGAAGACAACTGAATGGCATTGGGCTTTCAGAACCTGAACCCCAAGGTAATAACAACTGTGCTGCGGTTTCTGTTTCAAAAGCTAACGTTTAAGTCAAATGACTTTCTTTTATAGTAGTTCTTATGATCTCCTCAATCAGAACAGCTTAGCCCAAGTAGACATGGATAAGGCTATGCTGTATTTTTTGGTGTATTTTGAACAAATTGCTTATTTAATTACACTTATACTAAATTTCATTCCTCGCGATGAAGCAATAAAGTGCCATCTTCCCCTGTCAGTATCGTGAGGTGGAAGTGCTTTAACTTCTTCCCGAGGAATCTGCAATTGACAAGCTCTTAAGGTAGTTATAGATAATTTTGGTATGACTAACAGTAATTCTTCATAATACACAGCTCACTTTTATAGATTTCACTTGTATAAGCTTGGGTCCATATCGTTAAAATGTAAATACAGGATGATTTGAAATTCCTTGATCAAATTTTGATGGGTGGTAGATGCACACAAATAAGCACTTGTCGCCAAATAATGCAACTGTTACGCATAGGTGCTAGAAGGCGCGTTTGAAATCATTCTTTTTTTTTAAATTATCATTCGCAACGCAGGCTTTGTATGTGATGGAGGAATACACGAATGGTCACAAGCAAGCGAGCTGTTGCAACTATCCTAGGTGTGCGCCAATCCAGACATCTTCATACATTAGATACTTGTTAGGCATCTTGGAATTCGAGTAATGCTCCATCACGTGCGAAATCTGAGTTGCGAATGATGAAGTTAGAGAAAACAATTACAAACAAGCCAGACAGGAGACTTCCTGCACCTACGCGCGAGCATTAGCTGCAGACAAACATTATTTGACAAAAAAAAACTGCTTGCTTTGACGTACCCTACCACTTTTTAAAGTTTGGCCGAGGAATTTCGAATCACCTGTAAAATGGAATTTCAATAAATATTGAAACCATATTAAAGAGAGGAATATTTAAAGAAAACAATCCTTCATTTCTTTCGCATTTACAAACAGTAAAGGTATTAAATTGGGGTTAAACAGTAAAGGTATCAAAACTGAAAATGTCGGTCAAACTTACTCAAAAGATACAGCATAAAACTTCAAACGTTTCAATTTTAAGTCGATATTGACCACTAAGCTATCGAAAATGCTTCGTTTATTTTAAAACAGAAATGCTCGTTTCCAAGCATTAAAATGAAGTCTAGATGCCTCTTAAAATTCTGAATGTCTTATAAGACACCAGAACACTCGAACTCAAAGACCCATATTTTCCGACTGCAAGCACACGTACATGCCCCTAATGGTTAAGCTTAACAAATGCAAACCACAAAACGAAACATTTTAAGGATCATATTTTAAAACCAGTTGTTTCTATGGATAAGAAATAAAAACAAGACGCATTTTATAAGCGTTTATTCGATTGCAAAGTTCAACATCGATAGTTTAGTCAAAACATGAAACAATGCTTATTGGGACAAGCTCTTTTCAAAACTCCGTTCTTGAAAACAATTTCCCCTAAAGTACTGAAATCGATTAATAAGTCAGAAGTGATTTCTAATGAACTGAAAGTAGATGCTTAGTAATTAAGCGAAGCGGAAAATTTTGTATGACTGACATAAAGGACAGGTTACCTTTAAAAAATATGGTTTGAAAAATTAAATGATGAGGTATTTTAAAGGTCAGTTTACTCCAATAGCTTATTTGTAGATGCTTACGGCAGAAAATTCAGTAAAAATTATTATTTTCAGGACTTATTAAGCAACACTTCATAAAACGCATGGTAAGGTTTTCGTATAACGTACATCATTAGGTTTTAATAAGGTACATAAGAATTCAGTTATTTATAAGTGACACTGTACAATAATTAGTGGTATTATAATGTAATATTGATAGTGGTGAAGAATTTGGATTGAGATAAATTTAGCCAGAAACCTTTCGATTTTTCACAACGGTGAGTATACTAATAGACCGAAAACAATAAATTATATTTTCATTCTCAAAAGACTCAAAAAATATACTAACTTCAATCAATATATTTCATTCCCTTAAGCCTTTTATGATGGCTACATTTCAGATTTTATGATTTAAATCGTTTCCAAAAATTAATTCGGTGTCTTCCACAACAAGCACATTGTTGGCTTTTGCGACTCACACAGAGGGACTCGCAGTAGACTCCAGAAAGCCAGTAGGAAACGGTCGTTTTTCGAATTTCGTTCCACTCGAAACCTTCCCCGTGATGAAATGGTGCAATGAAAAGTATCTTTTGTTAATGAAATCTTACAAAAATACTTCAGACCTTTGGGACCCAAGCACTGGAATTACAAGAAACACTTCAAAGAGGATGCTTGAGCCCAGATTAATGCGATAATGGACGCTAGCTCGATATTCGAAGCATATACTGCAATGACCAAATATCTCAGAAAGATGTAACTTGTTCTGCACTGAAACAACTTCTGGATTTTTGTTTCCCCCTCTGATTAAATGTAATTAAAAAAAAATCAAAATTCGTTGGGCTCAGTAAATTTTTTATGAAACAGATTATTTTAAAATGTTTGGTTTAATGCGACCAAAGTCGAAAACACATGCTGCTGAAAGGAGTCATCTACTGCACGTCACCATCTTTGCGGATCTTCAATTGATTTTAAGAGACATTGATTTTCGCTGATGCTGGTACATCAGCAATAACCAACACGTGTATTCACTGTGCCTTCAACGATCGTAACGTATTGCAAGACATATCGTCCAAGTCTGATGCATACCACAAGAGCCATTACGCTACAAATTAATGATTACCTGATTTTTTTTATACTTAAAACTTCATGTTCATTCGAATATGATTTAAGGGGAAGTAGGGAACGAAATTAATCCACAGCGGGATGTTCTTTAGCACCACGCGGATGTTATAAATCGCGCTATGATCACTTCCTTGAGTAAAATTTTACAAATTATGAGATGTATTACACATACCTAGCATATGTAAATGGACGAATTGCTGTGGTATTGTATCACGAACGGTACTTCGACCTATCACCTGATTTATAATGCCTTTTTTTCTCTTTTAAAGGCACCGTGTACGAGATACCATTGACTCATCGTAAAGTCGTTGTGGTGTTCAACAAAGGCAGGTATTTTTTAACATGTACAAACAAATCAACACATTACTTTGAGCACCTATTACTTATTGTGGCGAAGGCTTCGTACGAGGATTCACCTAGTTCCATGTTATTCCAGCTGTGCCAACTTATAGACTGAGAAAGACATCTGGCGAGTCCATCTTTCTGAACTCTTAATTCAAAACACGTCAGGTATTCGCCATGCCTCATAATCGAATTTACCGTATTCATAAAATATGATAATATACATATGTATGCAATTCATCCTTAAAAATGATGATAGATTCCTTTATGAATTGAATTACTGTCTTTGCCTTTAACGAGGAATTTTTTATTAATCACGGCCACTCTATTTGTTATCCAGTTAACCTATACAGGAATATGATTTAACGAACCTTTTCGTAATTGTATTTTTTACCCATGCTTTAAAGAAAAAAAAATTCCAATACATCCCACAAATAACCCCACTTATACTTCATTTCTATATGCTAGAGAACCCTCTCAAGTACACCCGGATATCGCTTGAAGACACATCCCGTGCGAATGTATTTTCCCTGTTCTCTTGGTTTGGACGGGAAGATTGGAAACATTTTGTAGAATGCAATCCTAATTTGCTAAGTATCACTTAGCTATGCACAAGTGAACTCGACTGACGACAGAAATATTGAAAAAGTGAGAAATCAGGGAGCCGCCCCCGACAGTATCAGATCTTTCTCATGCGGAGTTAGATTTGTATATTTTCTTTTACAGCTGAAAATCTTCACAAATGAAATCCCACAATCGATATATGGAACGGGCTATTTCTTACCCTAAACAAACTTCTAGTTTGATTGATTGTTTCGGAAAGTATCCGTTGGAGAAAGTTGTCCCACAGCAAAGATCATTGGATATCGTGCAGATAAGAAATGTTCTTCGACTTTTTATTTGTCTTTACATGAGGTACGAGCTATCAAAGTAATTGAAATTAAATTTTTTAGTCTTCTACACACAAATGACTGAAACGTCGATGAGACTATAGATTTACATAACAACAACTAAACGAAATAATTGTGCAAATCAAATCGTATGTAATCAAGATATGCATAAGTCAAAATTTTAGGTAAACATAAACAGCAAATAATTCTGGATGAACATGTATTTAGTTTTATTAAGGAAAGCAGACACAAATAAGTAAGTTATTTCAAACATTCCAATTTAATTCTGTTCAATTAAAGCGAAGGGAAAGTAAAAAACATGAATATAAATAAATTAATGATTTATTTAAAATTAAGTACTCACTTACTCATTACAAATTACTCTTTTATTAGAAATTACTCTCTAGGAGAAATGAAAACGTATTTCCAAACAACTCAATACAGAAGTTATTTATAGAAATATATAAATATTAAAATGTAACATATAGTAATTTACTTAATTCAATACGATTTGATGGTGAAAACAAATACTTCTTTTTATGCTTCTTTAAAATAATTATACGTTGTAATCTGGAAGACATCCAATGCATATTTAATTTTTTATTTTTTTTCCAAGACTTGAGATAAATGAAATCTTTGAAAAATTTCTAGATTCAACAATGAATGAGTAGCATGGAAGCATGCTCGCACTTTTCAATTTCTCGAATGTATTCAAATTGTACCAAACAGTTAAATATAAAAATGTAAGATCTCTAGTGTGTAAGTTTTATCATTCACATTTCATCTAATGCTTAATATATAATTGCTACTAAAATCTTAAAATTCTAAATAATTATTTCTTAGATTAACGTGCAAATGTTTAAAAGAATGACGATTGTTTAAAATAAAACCTTGGTTGTCATTCCCAATCA
Organism: Metellina segmentata; assembly: GCA_947359465.1. NCBI lineage: Eukaryota > Metazoa > Arthropoda > Arachnida > Araneae > Tetragnathidae > Metellina > Metellina segmentata. Next base: position 104,503,792 of record OX375872.1, on the reverse strand, counting down.
TCAAAATTCTTTCACACTGCATAATTAGTCCTATCATTTTCACATTACTCTTACTCCGACTTGTTCTCTAAATATTTTTCTGAATGAATTTCCTCCCAGCAATATCTAGCATTCGTATTCTGTCTACACACCGGGTAAACTTGTTCGAAAGGCCACATCTGACAGGCGAGCCACATAAACCTATTTGGATGGCCACATCTGACAGGCGAGCCACATAAACCTATTTGGAGGGCCACATCTGACAGGAGAGCCACATAAACCTATTTGGAGGGCCACATCTGACAGGAGAGCCACATAAACCTATTCGGAGGGCCATATCTAGTCTGCGAGCATGATAAAGCTACGCGGTCGAGTCACAATAATATGACCTCCTGCTAAATCCAGAATAACCTCCTTTTGCATTACGGACAGCAGCTAGACGGAGAGAGTGAGTCAATAAGATTGCGGAAGGTTGCTACAGGTATCTGGAGCCATGCAGACTGCAGTAGGTCTGACAGCAGCGGCAGGGTGCATGCTGGAATGTTCATACTGCGAACATGGCGGTAGAGATGATCCCAAAGTTGCTCGATTGGGTTAAAAACTGGTGAATTTGGGGGCAGCGGAGCAGTTGAAAGCCTTCGTCATGCTCCTCGAACCAATCTCGGACAATTCTGGACGTATGGCACGTGGCATTGTCCTGCTGAAAGATCCCATTCTTCTGAAGAAAAACAGTCAACATGGACGGGTGTACATCATCGACAACAATGGATACTTAACCCAATCCGTTGAGTGTACCTTCCACAGGTACGAAAGAACCCAGGCAATACCATGAAAACAGTCCATCAACATAACGCCCAGGTGCAGAATTATATTCAGTGTTCTGCAACACAACTCCAAGCAACTGCAATTGTTCTGCAGGCAGTCTGTTCGAATTTTTAAAACTGCAGTTAAATAAAAAACAGACGTAAAACACAATTATTGGCTAAATATGTCTTACATATTTATATAATAAAACATGAAAATTAATTAACCTACTTTTTTTCACCCAAGGCATATTTTCAGAATTTGCAATTATGTCGATAACTTTTCAAGTTAAATATTTTGTCATTGACATATACGATGTGTTATTTATAAAGTGTTTATGATAATTTGGGGTGGTGTAGGGAGGTTGGTCCGTAGCTAGAGAAGAAAAGGAGCGGCAATGAGCGCATTTTGCACTGCAGAACATCGTAACTTATGATTGAAAATAACCGGCCAAAATTTTGATAAAATTAAAGAAAAATTGTTCTGCAAAGACATTGTTCTGCGACGTAACTCGCAGTTTTAAGCATTTTCTGCTCACAGGCCACAACGCTGCCACTACCATACTGTGCTCTTAAAGCAATGGATGCAGGGTGTTTGTTCTCGGACGTTTCTTGTTGAACAAATTAACGTCCATCCGTTCGATAGAGCAGAAAACATGACTCGACGGAGAAGGAAACTCTTTGCCAATCGGTAGCATTCCAGTTCTGGTATTTCCGGGCAAATTGAAGCCGCTTTTGCAGATGCAATTTCTTCAGCATGGATGCAGTGATCATCCGTCTGCTTCGGAGCCCCATATGTAACAGGGTTCGTTGTGTTGTCGTCTTAGACACACGTCAGAAAGTCCCCTGGTTCATTTGACACGTTAGTTGCTCAACTGTAGCACGTTGGTTCGTCCTCACACACCGTCGTTCACCTTTCACATCAATGGCTCTTGGTGCACCACAGTTTCCATGACGTTTATTTTAAATGGTGCCATTACTCCAGTCACGGTACACTTTCACTACAGCAGCAAGCACACAGCTCACAAACTGTGTGGTTCTAGTTTCCGAAATACTGCTGTCCTTGGCACGAAAATGATTATCCCCCTTTACAAGTCAGATAAATCGCGCGTTTTACCCATAACAGCAACGAAGAATATGTTCCAAGACAGTCAAGTCAAGTAGTTTATTTTATGGAACCCATGGCAGCGCAGGGGCCTTCATCTCCATATTGATAGGTGAGGGGCTTGATAAATGGTGCTTTCTGGTTAGGGTAAGAAACTGGGCAGCAAATTTAGAATAAGGCGGGATGGAGATAAGGAAGGTCAGGAGCTGACTCGACGCAGTGCTGCCTTGGTGGAATCATCCTTTCAACGGCAGTCCAAGGCAAGGCAATTGAAATTAACGGAGCACATGCCCCGTATTGGCCTTCATCTCCAATAATGACAGTAGGTGGCTTGATGTTTGAATTTTCTGGATAGTTCGAGTATGATTTCTCTGTCAAAACTGAGAGGTAAAGATTTCAATGAGGGTGGCCATCTTCTCCATGGGAGTGGCGGCTTTACGGACTTGCTTCATGACTGAGGAGATACCTCTAACTGACCGGAAAATGTCGGTGAAGAGATTAAGTATATCGATGATTTCAGAACTGCCCTCCAATGGGCATCTAAAGGGAGGTCTTTAATGTGGACGGAATCTTCTGGACTTAGGAGATTTTTTGGGGTTTTCAGCGCATTGATGATGTTCCTTTCTCGGATTGGCGTCATTTGAGAATGAAATTGACTGTCGAATTCTGGATGGGGCTTGGTTGGGAGAGGTCTTGGCATGTTGTTTTGGTTTCGGGAATCGCTTGCATCCCCTGGTGGTTTGATGTGTGTCGCCGCACTACAGGCATCTGGGAGTCATGCTTTCTTGAGCTGTGACCAAATCCGTTACAGTTGTAATATTGGATAGGTCGGTTGGTTCCTCTGTATTTTTCTACTGTTGTGGTCAGGTGGAGGCATTCCGTGAGGTTGTAACAGGACTGGGCTTCTTGTGTCTTTGTTAATTCAATTAGGAAGAGTGCGTATTTGGCCTTGGTGTGTGGGCTTCGGAGTTTGGATATTTTTATGATCGGGAATTTCTTTGCTAGGAGGATCTTGGGTGATGGATTCAGTTGGGGTTGAGACAGGCAGGCCTTTCAGAACGACTTTGATGGGTCTGTTATAGTATGCAGTGATGAGGAATCCCTCTATTTTCTTATCTTTCAGGTAACGGGTTACATTTTGGTGCTGGGTTGGGGTTTGAACTCTGATTTTGATGTAGTCATTGACAATTTGATTCTTGATGGCGTTTCCGAACTTGGCTCTGATGTCTTGTAGAGGATAGTCGCAAAATCGACAGTGAATTTCATCATTATGGGTTCGATGTGCTTCGTGGTTGGTGTCTGTTCGCTTAGCGCTGTGAACTTTGTTGGCGGTCTCGATTGGGATGAGGGGAAGAGTTTTCTTGTTATTTCGCCCTGCGTTACTTGTGGGCGGATTCTGGAAAGTACCATCATCCTTGGTGGGGGAAGTTGAGAATTAATTTTCCCTCAGCTATATGGGTTGGTCATCGATTTTTGTGAAGTCGAGATTTTCTACTTTAGAAATTTCATCTTTAAATCCGTTACTGCGGATCCTGAGTTTTACGATTTCTTTCTTCATTTGGGGCTACCGGGAGTCCTCATCTTTGTGTTTTTCAAGGAGTTCGGTGAGATATTTACCGAGTTTGCTCTCAGCCTCGGCAATTTCATCGAGTCGACGTTGTTCAACCACATGGAGGACCGCAACTTAAGCAGCTCAATTTTTACGGCCAATGAGATTCAGGGATAGGTTAGGCCGGTCTCTGTGCCGTTGAGAGAGTTTGTTTATCACTCACAGGATATTAAATTTGGAATAAAAATGAAATTAAGATTGAAACTGATTGCTTCAGGGTGGCAATCGATTGCCAAGTAACGTGGAAGCTCTTGGGCGGGCTTTATTTTTTGGGAAGTGTTGGTTCATAAATTTCTATTTCTTGGATAGTTAGATTGTTAGTGGTATTAATATTGTTGAAGAAATTTTTAGCAAGATTGGCTATGAATTTACTGCGATGCGGGATATTGGCAGTATTAAGGATGTCGATGATTCTATAAAACCATCTGACCTGGGGAAGGGTTCTGAGGGTAGTACTTTGGAGGATGGTGATTTGGTTGATATTAGTCTTGGCAGCGGCACACCAAATAGGAGCAGCATATGTGAGAAATGGGCGTAAATAATAAATGTGCCTACGTTTCTAATATTTATATCCACCACGCCGGCTAGCGCCACGTGCCGCGTTGCATTGGCTGTGCACTGTTGACGTCTAATAATGTGACTAGACTGTGTATTTTGTAGGTCGTTTCTCGGAGTCTGAGGTCGAGGGATTCGTTACTATTTATTTAACTTACGCATGCGGATTTTTGTTGGCAGGTTGGTTAAATTATGGTAGGTGAGAACAGCTATTTCTTAAATAACTTAAGGGAATCAGTGCAAAACTCTTTCAAAATTTCAATTATTTTTTTAGAAAATTAAATAAATGTTTATACAGTTCTGTTTAAAATGATATATTATCTCTGTAGATATGTTGGGTAGAAGTATTTTTAATTATATTTTTGATAAATACCTGTACGTACCTGAAGTATGTTAACTTGAATATCTCTTAAATGTGTATTTTTTTCATAAAAAGAGCATTTTTCAAAGTCTATTCAAGCAAATATTAAAAAAAAAAATGTTTAATACTGTAATATACCATATAACACATTTTAACACTGACATTTCCTCTATTTGTTTAGAAAAGTTCTTTTTAATTGGTAAAAAAGGTAAAAATTGGTCATTTTTCAAAAAAAAATAATAATAATACAAGTTGACGAATAAAAATCTGAAAACTTAAAAATTTAAGCATTTTAAATATCCGTTAGTTAAAGTGTTTCAAGTGTCACAACCTGAATAAAAAAATTGAAATCAATACACATAAAAGATTCTGAGAAAATGTTTCTGAAAATTTGACCATTTTAACATTATGGAGATATGACTGCACTGATATGACTTAACCATCCAAACGATTTCGTCCATCACAATCGGACCCATTGTGCAAATGTCGAGATATCTCGTCATCAAGATAGTGCCAATTTGTTGAAGATGACGCGAACAAGACCTGAACAGTTTTCTTCTAATGACGAGATACAGGTGTTTATCAAAATAATGGAAACACCTGTGAATAAAAGTGACATTTAAGAATGCGCTTCGTAAGCATTTAAATATAATCCTAGCTACCTGTTTTTTTAACATAAAAAGTACTATATGTTATGGTAGTATGAGGTAGCTTTAGTGATGTTGTATACGTCGTGGATTTTTGTCAAAAGCGTAAAATGTCATACCTCACAGACTTTCAAAGAGGCACCAGAGTGTAGGAGCTCGACTAGTTGGAGCAACTTTGACCGAAACATCCCAGCTCTTAGGCGTTTCTAGAGGTTCGGTGTCTAAAGTCATGACAGAGTACACACAGCGCGGCAAGACAAGCTTGGCAAAGCAAAATAGTGGACGGAAGGAGAAGCTGAGTGAAAGAGACCGACGGGTATTGAAGCGGATTGTAATGTCGAAAAAGAAAACTGCAGCCAAAGTGTCCGCAGAGCTCAATCAGCATCTGAATTCTAGAATGTCAATAATTACAGTTAGGAGTAACCTTCATAAGCAGAACATTTACGGCAGAGTAGCAATTCCCAAGCTACTTGTCACAGACGTTAATGCCAAACGTTGTCTACAGTGGTGCCACAACCACAAAACCTGGTCGATGGATAAGTGGAAGACAGTTATATGGTCAGACGAATCACCTTTCACACTTTTCCCCACAACAGGAAGGCTGCACGTTTGGAGGACACCTTCACAAGCGTATGATCGTGATTGTCTCCTTCCGACTGTGAAGTATGCAGGTGGATCTGTCATTGTGTGGGCGGCCATGTCGTAGTTTTCTGCTGGCCCAATCGTAACCCTGAAAGGAAGGATCACTGGGGAGAAGTATAGAAAAGTTTTAGCTGACCAGGTCCATCCTATGATGCAAACTTTGTTTCCAGCAGGAGATGGAATTTTCCAGGATGATAATGTTTTTATTCATGCAGCGGGACTGGTCCAATCATGGTTTGATGAACACGAAGATGAAGTGAAACATCTACCTTGGCCAGCACAGTCCCACGACCTCAATATAATCGAACCGTAATGGTTATATTTTAGAAAGTTCAATCCGTAATCGATATCCTCCACCGGCATCTCTCCCGGAACTTTTACAATATCTCCATGAAGAATGGTACAATATTCCTCTAACCACTATTCAGCACTTGTATGATTCGATTCCCAGGCGAATCCAAGCTGTATTACATGCCAAAGGCGGTCCTACGCCATATTAGTAAAGGATTCCTTATAAATCCAGTGTGTTTCCATTATTTTGATAACACCCTGTACCTCGTCCACCAAATCTGGTCACTATTTTTCTAATGACGAGACACCTCGTAGAGACAATCACTAGGAGGGTTAATTCTTTCAATCGTAGAAAATTCTAAATGTCCCTCAATCGTAGCTACGACTCGCACGATTCACCTAGTGATATGGAGTGTTGTATCCTGCTTCACCCATTGAGCAGTACGGAATCTATCCGAGTTAGCTAATCCCTTCGCTTGACAATTGTTTATTTCAAATCGAAATCAGGATTTTCAATGATAAAATCAAATTAAGGCCCGGTCATCGTAGTTTTATTACTGTTTGTCTATAAGTCGGATTTCAAACTGAAAACGGAAAACTCAAACACAACGAGTCTCGTTAGGAGTTGACTTTTTTTCTCCGTGTTATAAATGTAACGTCATCACCCAAGGGAAACGGAATATTTAACGTCAAATACAAAACAAAACAGCAATAGAAGGAAGGAAAAAATACAGTTTTTCTCCCGACTTTTATAACTCCTTTTAGAGATGAAGGATATATTAAATCTTTCACAAAAAGGAAAACATAAACGTAATTTTTTCCTCCTTTCGAATGAAAGCGCTCTACGAAAAGAATCATCTACCTTTACACAACACAAAAGCGCGCTTTTCTTCTGTCGATGATTAATAACTTTTCATAACCCGAATCTTTTGGGAAACTAAAAGGAAGATTAGAAAGAGTCGAAAAGGAAGAAAAAAAACAGACGCTTTAAAAAAGAATGTGTTAGGAAACATTTTAAATGGTTTTTCTTCATCCAAAAGTCTCATCTCATCTTTTCAGAATAAAGAATCATAATGAAGGGGGGGACATAGCTTTACATTTCTAATAAAGGTTGAGATGTTTTCTTACCGACGCACTCATTGTATATCGAGTTTAATTTTTTGCATTAATTAGAAATATACGCTAATTAACAGCAGAAAGGCACATCACTTTTACATTTCAAAACCAAAAACAGTTTGAGGATTTAAAAAAAATTCGTGTTTTTCTAATTCGCAGATCATTCTTGCCGCTGTCTTTTATAAATCATATCAGAGTTTTAAAACAAATACAGAGCATAAAATTGAAAGATTACAGCTATAGTAAAGCTCAATATGAAAAAAGATTCATCTGAGTAAGAGGTATTGCTTGTGTTTTTGTAGGTACAATTTTTTATTCCTGTGGCAATTTATTCGATTTAATACAAAAAGTGAGCATAAATTCTCAAATCCCAAAAAAGAAATACTCAGTACGAGATGAATTAGATTGTTAAAACCTTCAGATTCAATTTGAATTGCGAAAATAAGGCTGGTTTTGCGATTTGTAAGGATCAAAATTCCCATTTCCTTCCCACCAAAATTGGGTGTTGTAAAGTGGAAAAAAAGCATTATCATTGAACATCATCATCGATGATAAGTCAGCCTCATCGATAAAAGGATGAAGAGTTTAACGACCAAATAAGAATTTTAAAAATGTAAATCCTTATTTAAAGGGATATAACATCAGTTCACGATCCATCGTTAGTTAAAAAGATAAGAAAATTAAAACTCATTTTCTTTATAAATTATTCTTATAAATTGATCTAGCACTGTTAAAAAATCTAGAGAAATCGAGAAAGTTAAAAATACTTTTCTTAAATTCGATATTCGTATTTCTTAAATTCGACATTTTCCCTTAGTATCTTTCTGAGAGAGAGAGATCAAATAAATAAACGTATCTCCACAAAAACATATTGCCGTGTTTTTTTTTTCAAATAAATTATCTAAAAATGTCAGCAAAAATTATCTTTCGGAGGAAATTTTAACTGGGGTTAAAATAAATAGTATTTAAACTTAAAACTCACGTCGCCTTTAAGTAAACTCGTAATTGTTCACCAGTTTAAATTTACGACACACCTGTGTGATTTGCATTAGATAGTTCTTTGTGTTTTGCAACAATTCAAGAAATTTATTGGGAGATCAAAATTCACTCCACATCTCAATATCTAGTCTTAATTTTTATACTTACCATTTTTATGATTTTTTTTAATACTTTGTGTTTGTGGTTTTAAATTTATTCATGATGCGTCATCTGAAATATAAATTCCAGTCATTTCCAAGTTACTTCAAACATTTATTTTGCAATTATGCAACTTAAAATTATGAACAATAACTGTTTTGGCAATACATCATTCTTGTTTTATTCAGTACTTATCGTGCAGAAATAGTTTTGTCAACATTGTACCGAAATTAATATATTTCTTTACGACGGATACAAAACTTGAAGAAAAAATTGTTATCGCAACTCAATTGCTGACACGAATCTCACGCAATATCGACAAATGCTTCTACTTGATACAAAAGACGAGAATAGCATTTTGAAAACTTTCACTTCAGCAAGTTAAAAAAATTTAAAGATTGACGTGTCAAATATAGTACTTCTATGCTGAGAATTCGTCCCCGGCATGAAAGATTGGTTGAGTAGTTCTTCAATGTAAGCCAATGGGCAAGAAATTTGGCCTTTTCGTATCGGATCCTTCCAAAGTGTAACTGTCCAAGTTATCTGCCGATACTCTCTATCAAACAGTATTTCTCCTCCTGGACATATATATTGTCCACCCTAGTATCTCCTAGGGCAGTTCTTTTGAGAGGTGACACATTTCACAGAAATGTTGACGTTTTTAAAGTAACAATAGCAGGTAACTGAAAGTGGTTGGATATAAAATTAAATGACAACTGAAGATCCAGATGTTCAGAAATAGCTTTTTCAGATTTTCTTTTCACTCACTTTCTATAGAAAGCCTCTTTTGTCGCGGGAAAGGAATGAAACTAACTGATACACCAAATTTTATCAGAGACGATGGCGAAGCAAGGTAAAAGAAATGGCTTTTCTGGAACGTCAAATGATCGCCACAGCTTTCCAGGAATCAATTAAATGTTAGTGAACTTCACACTGGGTTCCGAAAATTTCTGAAGGACAGAGGGGAAAAGGTGCGATATATGGTTTCTATCGTTCCGGAACTACCATTTTAATTCATATGTAAAGAAGTCTGGAATCAAGCACCGAGTTTTCGAAATTCTGAATGGATTTGAGATGATTAAACCAACCGACCTGTCTGATTTTATAGTTTACGAACTTGGAAATATCAGGTTCCAAATACATTGTCGACAGATATATATATTTGAATTAAAAGTCAACAGATAATACATGAAATGATTGAAATTACGACTCCTTTTGATTTGTGGAAAGCAAAGAAATGCGTATTTTGTTTAACTACCTTGGGTGGCATTAGCCTCTGCTACGTCTTGGCATTACAAATGGGGTTGTATTGCCAAATGGGGTTAATTTAACGAATGTATACAAACTTTCATTGGCAATTCATGGAAAATTCATTCGCGTGGGACCAATCTAATTTTGCCAATTTCGCAACATATTGACTACATTTGAAAAAATTATAACAATCTGATGACATAACCCTCCAGGTGGTTGTCTCAAGGAGATATCTCGCCATTGTAAGAAAACTGACCGGATCTTGATTTCGTCATCACAAAAAAATAGACAGTATCTGTATTATGATATATCTCGTCAGTAGCAAAATTGGACAGATCTCTATGAACGAGATATCTCGTCGAAACAACTTGGAGGGTAAAATGTTTTAAAGTTTCCTTAAATAATGTTTCCCACTCTGTTTTTTGGATAACGGTCCAAAAAAGACTCGCCGCACAAATAAAGCTACGAACACTTGCACGCTTTTATTGAAATCTTACAAGGATGACACTAATTTAAACTAATTCTTGTTGCGAGATGTGTGATGAGACGTGTTTTGGCAGAGATATACGAGGGTGGGAGCCTCAGATTAAAGCGCATCGAAACAAATCGCAGTGTTATTTTGACGGGAAGTGCTCTTCGCATTTAATTTCCCATTTCCGTGCGCAATTAATACTCCACATTTGTGATTTAAATTATACATTTCACGCAACATTTTCTTTTCGCCGAACTTCCGCATCACGGGAGAAATTTTAATTTCCCCAAAGGATTACTTCCCAAAATGATGAAATAACGGAATTGGCAATTACCCATCTTCCTTTGCCCATAACTCATGCACTAAGGTATTCTTAAATTTCAGAGTGAGCCTTATTAAAGTTGTTTCTCATCTTTACAGCCGCTGTAAATCTCAAAAATATCGGCTACGGAAGCACAGGAAAAGTGTTAAGTTACTGTTGCTTGCTTCCTTTGACCCAAGTGCAAATTTTTCGTCTTTCACAGTTTATATTATGCCGTCTCCTTTTGAGTAAGTAGCAAAATAACGCATTGTAATTTACCATTTGCCACCAGTGAATCTTCTCACAAAGATTGGCACTCTACAGGTGTTTGTTATGTTTGCTAAACTAATTGAAATACGTCCTCTGTATCCTCTGTCCTCCTCACAATACTTAACCATTTGCATCTGCACAGAACAATATCTTATTCATAATGCAAAGGATAAGTACCATTTCACGAGGAAAATACGAAATACTTATATGCCAAAACAAACTCTTTTCGTACAATGCGATTACAAATTCAAAAGTTATATTTTAGAATTGAGGCATCTTCATTTTCGTGAAGTACTGGTGCTCATACAGTGTAATGAAATGCTTAGTGTTGAGAAAAATTAAATATTTTCTGAAGGTAAATATAAAAACACAAAATTCCTCGTCAGTGAAAAGAGCAAATTAGGTCGAATATTAATTTTTTGATTTCGATTCTCACGATGTTAAAATATAGGGGAAGGTGTCGTACCTTCTGACAGTTGTATTTGAAACAGTTTATATTGTGCTGTCTCCTTTTGAGTAAGTAGTAAAATAACACATCGAAGTTTACCATTTGCCACCAGAGAACCTTCTCACAAAGATTGGCACTCCACAGGTGTTTGCTAAACTAATTGAAATACGTCCTCTGGTAAGTACATATTTTGGATTTTTCAGTTTTAATTCTTGTATTTTCACTGATTATGATTACATTTTTTTTTAGGGTTGGTAACGTTAGTTAAAAATCTGTTCTACTCAATGATGATACGATTTCAATGTAAACATAAACCTGATACTACTTTCTAGACTGTTTTATTGGCAAAGGCAACCAGTTGTACCTTGGGACAAAATAAGTGTTGTACCTTGGGTCATCCCAAGCTACAACAATTTATTTGTCTTTTGATACAACATTATGGGTTTACAAATACACTAATACCCTGAAGTTACACGATAGGCGGGACCGACGGAAAATCTCGTAACTCGAATTCGCTTAAGTCGGAGCATATAAATTTTAGTTAATTGTGACCAAGGACTAACAAATACACTAGTTTAGAAGGAAAATATTTAATAAAATTGCAGTTCTTTTTGTATACATTAAAAAACAAAATGTTAAAAAAAATTAATGTGCAACGTAAAAAAGTTATTTCGATGTCGATGGCTTCATAAAATCTAACAAATTCGTCTGACGACACAATGCCTTCTTTTTTTTCACGCGAAATTTCTTCGTAGCAAGATTAAATTTTTTTATTCCTTGCTTTAAATCTATAACACGTTCTTCGTTGGAGTCTGGTTTCTAAAATTTTTAAGCCTTTTTCATCTAGCCGGGCCGCGCAGATGGTCTTCGACAGTCGTTCCATTGGTTTTGAGTGCAGGTGATTTTTAACCGATTCCCTGAAAAATCTGATGACAGAGAGATCTGCTGGATAGCTTGAACTGAGCAGAAGTGTTTTGTTGTGCTCGTTTATGAGGCCACTGCCGTTGAACTTTTGCCTGTTTTGCAGCGCCCAAGACACAGCTGCAAATCTATATTGTAATATAGTCTACATATTTTTTTTTTGAAAAATAAATGCAAGTTATTTGTAAATTAGGTTGTTTCGTTGTTGTTGACAGGCACACCACTCGGCACGCTACATTACAGCAAGAGAAACACTAAAAAACGGGCATCAGTGTTTCCAAGCGACAAAATGTTGAAACTGTAATTTTTTATTAATACGGAACTTAGTATGCGTGGAATTGATTCATTATGAATGTAGTCTACTTCAAACAATCTAAAAGTAACATGTATTCCAAGGTTCGAGGGTAGTCCCAGAAGTACCAGACCTAACAAAGAAAACACAATATATTTGTGGGAAAATATATTTATTTCTCTACATAGTCTCCTTTTAGCTCTATACACTTTACACAGTGATGTTAAATAGCTTCGATGCCCTGTTTATAATGAGAATCGTCGATCTCCTCAAAATAGCCATCAACTGCAGACTCCACCTCTTCATTGTTGTCAAATATTGTACCACCGAGCCATTTTTTCAAGTTTGGAAACAGAAAATAATCTGAGGAGACTCAATCTGGCAAATAGGGTGCTTGAAGAAGCAATTCGAACTTTAATTAATTGATTTTGGCCATCGCGATAACGGTTGTGTTAACTGGTGCATTGTCTTGATAAAACAAAATTTTCTTTTACGATATATGTGATCATTTTTTCTTGATTTCATCACTCAAACGCTACAATAAGTTCGCACAATACTCACTGTTGATTGTTTTTCCTTAAAAAGATAATCAATGAAAATTAACCCACGTGCATCCCAAAAATTGATGCAATAACCTTGCCTGCAGATGGAACTGTCTTTGCCTCCATTGTTTTGACTGTTCCTTCGTCTCAGGTGTGAAGCGATGGACCCATGTTTTATCCATGATTATGAATCGCCGCAAAAATTCGTCTTTATCGCTGTGAAACTTCGCCAAACACTCGATTGAAACATCCTTAGGACGATGTTTTTGTTTCATTGTGAATAATTGCGACACCCATCTTGCGCACAGCCTTCTCATGTCCAAATTTTCAGTCAATATTTGATGTACAGCACTTTTTGAAATGACTACCATATCTGGTAATTCGCGCACTTTCAGTCGACGGTCATCCAATACCATTTTGTAGATTTTCTCCACCATTTCTGGCGTGGTCACCTCATTTGGTCGACCACTGCGATGTTCGTCTCGGCAGCTCGTACGGCCTCGTTTAAACTCTGACACCCAATATTTTACTGTTGTAAACGAAGGAGCAGTTTTCCCCAGAGTAGAATCTAGCTACGCTTTAATATTGGTTGGACTGAGGCATTTCAAATGAAAGTATTGTATCACATAACGGTGACCAATTTTTTCCATGTATGCAAATGCACTGAGAGCGTTCACTAGTGATGACTGCCGAACAAATACTAAACAACCTAGCGTCTCCAAACTTCAAAATTAAGCTTTATAAGGTTGGCACTTTCTACCATAGTCACTCTTTTCAAACAACAACGGCCATCTATACGTCAGGTCGGGTACTTCTGGGACTACCCTCGTACAACATGTATTCCAAGGCACAACATGTATTCCAAGGCACAACATGTATTCCAAGGCACAACATGTATTCCAAGGCACAACATGTATTCCAAGGCACAACATGTATTCCAAGGCACAACATGTATCCCTAGGTACAACATGTATCCCTAGGTACAACATGTATCCCTAGGTACAACATGTATCCCTAGGTACAACAAACAACAACACTATCCCAAGGTACAACAAACAACAACACTATCCCAAGGTACAACAACACTATCCCAAGGTACAACAACAGTATCCCAAGGTACAACAAACAACAACACTATCCCAAGGTACAACAACACTATCCCAAGGTACAACAACAGTATCCCAAGGTACAACAACAGTATCCCAAGGTACAACAACAGTATCCCAAGGTACAACAACAGTATCCCAAGGTACAACAACAGTATCTCAAGGTACAACAACAGTATCCCGAGGTACAACAACAGTATCCCAAGCAGGGTGTAAAAAAATCGATTAATCGGATTTATTTGATTTAAATCGAATTTATTTGATTTAAATCAAAAATCGGATTTTTTTTGTTTAATTTCTGTAGGGCCTATAAATTTGTTAAATAAAAAATTGAGTTTCTGACATGACTTGTAAACCAACATTTATTTAAGTAAACAATCGGAATTTGTGATATGGTAAAATAATATTTATTTTACTAAATATCATTGTGTGTTACATGGTGTAATACATTTAAAAAATGAATTTTTAAAACAAGAGCAAAAGATAAAAACATTTGTTTAACTTTAAAACACAAGTTGACATCCTACATAGTTTTTCTTGAGTAAATTAACATCATCATGTTTACAAATGTATCAGTAAGTGTAAGTGAGACCTAAATTAGTCTGATTAAATAAATATTTGTTATGGGTCACTACTTTTAAAGTGAAAGGTGACTGTTTCAGGGTGCATTTTGCAAAATAAAAGATGTTCATAGTGTTTAAACTTTCATCCTTTCAAATAGAAAGCTCAGTTGAATTTTTTATTTAATAAATTATTAATCACATTAATTGTGTTATTTTGTATTTATGCCTTAATTAAAAAAAAGTAGTTGAAAAATCACTATAGCTAAGACATTGGTGGTAAGACAGCTAAGACAAGTGGTAACAAGTAGTTTAGGCCTACATTACATTAGGATTTTCTTTGGCAGTCTTGACATTTACGTAGATGTAGGCCTACTGCTTTATTGCTTGTAACATAAAATTATGCATGAAGACTGTCAAAACTTTCAAATAGATATCAACTTATTTTTTACTTTACTGTTTGGCAGAATCCCTGACTCAACACTCAATAGATTACTTAGTCCATAAACGCCTCAAATTATTTGCAAATGTCCAGTGCCACACATTTTTTTTAAAGCTCATAATTTCTAGGTGTAGCTATTAGTGCTAAAATCACCATGAGTACAGAAAGTTCAAAGCATTTGAAAAATTCTGTGATTTTTCTATGGTGTATTTGCTTAGTTATAAAAATGTAAGATTGGTTGTGATTTAAATCAATGATTTAAAAAAATCATTTGATTAAAATCATGATTTTAATCGTTGATTTAAATCAATGATTTAAAAAAAATCATTTGATTAAAATCATGATTTTAATCGTTGATTTAAATCAAGTGATTTAAATCTTGACACACTGATCCCAAGGTACGACATGTATCCCAAGGAACGACATGTATCCCAAGGTACGACATGTATCCCAAGGTACGACAATATGTATCCTAAGGCAAAATAACATGTAACCCAAGGTACAACACCACGTATCCCAAGGTACAACACATGTTGAACCTTGGGACATTTGAATAGATTAACAAAACAATTTATTAAACAGTTAGTGTTCGAGGTATACATAAAAAAAACCCGGCAAATTCTTCCAAAAGTAATGAACGTAAATAGTTGATGGAAAAAACAAACTGCAGTTACATTATAGCCTCAGGAAAAATATTTGTTTAAATCTGTCCTAAGGTACGACACCCCTTACCCTAATATAAACTTTTAGGAAGTTTCAAACTGTATGTTTGAGGGTATTAGCAAGTAATCACAATTACAGTCGAGTTGACTAAAGTTATATACCAGAAACCGCTTACACACTACCATCATTGTTAATTTAATTTCATGAACAATAGATTTCAGAACAACCAAGAGGTTTACGATTATGAAAACAACGTCAATTTAAATTGAAAAAAAAATTATTTTATAATTTCAAGACCAACTTTTTGTTCTATGTTAGTTATAATGCGGTGCGAACTTCAATCATTTATATTTTTGAAATTCAAGTCCTCTTCGATTATAATGTAAAATAAACATTTCATAACACAAGCATATTACTTTTCTCCAACAAAAATGAATTTCAATGTTTTTATATATTTGGGATCGACTGAAGTTGTGTACTTCTGATAATTTATTTTGCAGTGGGAAATAAACTCCTTAGCACACAAAGAATTGTTATCGCACGAATTTCGTCTCGATGAAGCTCAATATTCATGCTTATCACCCATAGGGTAAATAAGACCGACATTTTCCTTATTCATCGATTTGTAATTTTCATAAATACTATTAACGATGCAATGAAACTCTCCACGAACATTAAAAACATTAGACTTCGTCAAAAGACAAAAACGTAAATAAGAACACTGCTCTAATGTCTTTTAAAAATTGTAATTAATATTTTTAGTGAAATTTGAACTAACAATTGAGTGCTACAGAAAAAAAGATTAAGACAGTCAAAATTTCGTAAACCATAATCAATAGTTTTTAAATTTTAAATTGTGAGTAAACTTTTTCACTCAAATCTGATCCCGGGTATCTGAACCAAGCCGTTATGACTTAACATTGAAATGTATTTATCGGTTTATATAAGTTCTACCTACATAATACAAATTTTGAGAGCCTCAAATATATCAAGGTAAGCATAACATCTAGCCAGCACTTTCCATTATTCGGGAATCTTTAGCTATTAATAGTCATAAACGAAACTCAAATAAAACTGTTTAACTTCTTGAAACTCTGGTTAAAGTTTTCCGAGTAAATAACATGGAGAAAATGTAATTTTAACTTTCCAATCTTTGTAAACACATCTGTGTCCCTTAAATATTGACTCGGAGTAAAATTGAAACTAACTGAATGAGACCTCACCTCATTTCGTTCCGGTGCTGCAAATGTAGTGGAACCATTTTAAAAAGCTATTGCAATTCTAATATTGCAGAAAACACGCGATCTATCATAAATTTCAGAACCTAAAAGCTTATTGCTTCTTTCCCGATTTTTAATAAGCTCTTCACCGTGATCTACACCTCCAGGATGTTGGCTGACTGCCAGAGTTCGGGAACAATGTTATTCGTTCAAGATTAAGATGGGAGAAAGCGCCACATTTGGCTTTTCCAAGCTTGAGTACACAATTTACAGCGATCCCGGAGATATTAGTGAAGAAACTATTTCGGTATCATAATAATCCGAGGAGAAATATTCACGCACTTTCTGTTCTACGATTTAGTTCCCGAATCTCGGAGAAGGGAGTTTGACTTGTATTGTTTTATCCTGAAATGATATAAAACTAATTTTTGAAGAGTTCGGTTCCTTTGAAATGAAAGTGAGCAGATCCTTGCAAAGACGAGATTTCGTCCCAATACACGACTGTTGTTTTCCCCAAAGCAATGTTTCACTCAACTAGCATTTTAGTCATGGGTTTAACTTTAAGTGGTATCTTCGCTAAATCTTGATTTTCATTCAGATTTAAAAAAAATAAATGTGGATGGTTAGTTGGATTTTTATGCCGCAGGGACCGTGCTGCGCACACACCACACGATTATCTGCGCCACAAAAGACATACAATGTTATGTAGGACATACATGACATTGTATGTCTTACTTGACTTTGTATGTCCTACATAACATTGTAAGACATACAATGTCATGTAAGACATACAATGTCAAGTAAGACATACAATGTCAAGTAAGACATACAATGTCAAGTAAGACATACAACGTCAAGTAAGACATACAACGTCAAGTAAGACATACAACGTCAAGTAAGACATACACAACAATTAAAGTTTCACTGACAACATAAGAGAAAAATATACACAGGTAGGAATTATTCCTGTCAACGATCGAACCTCCGCCGCCAACACACACAGGTTCACAGAGCAAATTGTGCATGACCAATTAAGTCACGTCAGCCACAAAACTAAATGTGCAACTTTGATGTATTTATTAGTACTTCTTTAAAATTAAAATGTCAACTCTCGTTCAATGTTTATACCACATTGTTTTGGTGGCTGTATAATTATTTTTAATTCCTATGCCAATATAACAGTTTGTCCTACAAATTAAAATGGTAGAAACGGATTACACTGGGCCATAACCCATCTTTCGCATACCTCCAAATAAGAGAAACAATGACACACAAAACTTAAAAATGAGATATTTTTGAAACAATTAGTTATCTAGTCTTGTATTGTATGTTACGAACACATAAAAAGATTGAAACTTTGCTCAAAATATTTGCATAAACAAGCATAGCGGAATGCTTAAACTATGCACCTAATTCAAAATTAATCTGTCAAATTAAGCAGTTTCAGATTGTGGTAAATTCAAGTAAAATATAAAATGTTATACACTGAAGGTAAAAATAGGTTTATAAATAGTTCAAGCACTTACTTATTTTAACAGCAGTTTACTTTCATCCAGAATGGAAAAACTGATAATTCCTTTTGATGATTAAAGTTATGTGTAAAGAACAGAATAACCTACGAAAAAATATTTACTGTTAGTACCGAAAATACGAAAAATATAATTTAAAATCAAGAATATAAGGGGACTTCAAATGCAAGCAAAACTTTTAATCGTGTCGTTTCGAGAAATATTAATACAATGTAGGAATCGAAAACGGGAAATCTAACATTCTAGAATACAGGGTAGACATTAAGTATTCCACTTCATTTTGAAAACAAATTAAGCATTGAAAATAGTTTGTATAATTATTATATTAACTAGATTAAACGGGGACCGTTCCATTACAATTTTAACGGACCTTAACCCTCAAAGTGGTTTCGACGAGTTATCTTGTCTATCAAGACCTGACCGATTTCGTTAACGACGAGATATCTCGTCCATCAAGCTCGATCAGCTTTGATAATGATGAGACAACACGTCAAGGTAAAGGTGCCCTTTCACTTGATTAGAAACTACAAGGAGGATCAACCTACCCGTAAACGTGCTACGTATGAAACTTGTATATACTTTAAAAATATTTCTCAATACCATGAAGTTTTATGCGATAATTTGCCTGCCATGGTTTTTTTTCTAACGAGCTTATTTTAAAAACGGTAATTATGTATCTCAAATTAATCGACAGCTTCCACTCTGCAATCCAGCGAAAAGAAACCCAGCCCAAATTTAACCGGGAAGGGGAAATGAACAATTAACACCCGCGAAAATTCCGCACTTATTTATTTAATCAAAAGTTCTCGGAAGCCAGATGGTTCCCAAACCGAAGTGAGTTTTTGCCAACACAAAAAGGAAGCCGAAGCGAAGTGGAATCGAATAAAATTTAAAGATTCGGTGTCACAAAAAGAAAGGCCGCACACACGGAGGAGAATAATTCACAAAAATTGAAGGCCGCGATGAAATCGACTCGACTCTTCTTCCAATGGATGAAACTTGGGACTACAATTAAGAGGAGATTCGGAGAGTAACGAAGAAAAAGTGAGGAAAAATCTTTTAACCTTACATCCGAGGCTTTTTTCCGGCCCCGATCTGGAATCCTTTTCACGCCTCCATAGACTTCTTGTTGCGCCCTATCAGACCATTCATTAATTAAAGATCGCACTGGGTAATACTCGAACCCGCTCGGCACCTCACTTAGAACCGCCCAAAAAAATATCTATGGAATAATAAAGAGCAATCGGAATTCTTCCACAGATTTTGGGGAAAAAATGTTGGCTATGTAAATAAACTTCAATTAAGATCGGATGTTACCCTTCCTGTCTCGAAGAATAAAGCTGGATATTTTGTTAGGGTACTCCCGTCACAATAAAATGTCCGCCGGTGTCATTTCGACACCACTAAGTAAATTGCGTAAAATAGTATATACGGGGTGGAACAAAAGTCACGACCATTTTAAAGCTTTTGCTGTTAAGTTTTCAAAATTTTATTTTCAGATAATTTATAAGTAATCCTTAGAAAATACTTAAGGAGAAATTCGCGAAAGAGCAACGAGTAAATTGTGCTAACCCAACAGCTTATATTCGTCAATATGAGGTCAGATAACCACCATCTAAACAAACGACAAACAATTACAATCTACAGAACTAATTGAATATAATTTCCAAGTATATTTATTGTTCATAAAATAAATGTGAATATTTAATACATAAGAGTTATTCCTATTTAAAATCGTCTAGTTACTTTTGGGCCATCCTGCATAACATCGGTACTATTCCTCTTAGTCAACAATTTTAAACATTTTCCATAACATGGGTGAAATAAGGTATTTCTACCTAATTTTTAAGTAAAGAATTCAAATATTAATGTAAAAATATCTCCTTCACAATTGTTAATATTTTCTGTCTATTAACAATTGCTATATTTCTAAATTTGTATATTCAATGCAATATTTACTCGTGTAGGGAAAAATGCCATGTTTTACTAAATTCCTAGTCGAAACTGAGCTTCAAACTGTAATTCATTACAGCATTTATCTCTCTTGTTAGCTATAAAGTTAAAGTTAAAAATTACAAATATATATTCACGTATCACTGCCTGAAACAGCAAAAGAGCCAAAAATGTAGAAATACAGAATTAAATTTATACACTTACACGCGTAATCGTACACGTAATTCATTTTTCTCTTTCGTGTCTTGCAAAGAACAGCAGAAATTACTAATCAATGGGGATCTCGTCGGCCTTGATAACTCTCCTGTATAGTTTTGATATCTTGGCGGTGATTTGCTCCTTGTTCATCGCTGACTGCTATGTTGTCAGGCAAAAACCCAGATGAGAATCTAGGAATTTTTTTTAATAGCATTTCGCACACCTAAGGTTTTATAGTTCTTGAATGAGCGGTTGGTAATTTTAGCAGTTAGCAATGATTGTTACGCGGTGAGCTCCTTTCTGTTTAGAATTTTCGTAAAAACAGATTCACTTAGTTTCCTTCTGAATATGTGCAAAGATTATTTTTTGAAATTTGCATCATTTAATTTTGGACAATTTTTGTTTAAGTCTATGAAACCTTGGCCAAATGTTTCCATAGCCTTCAAAGTTTTTCATCAGTCCAGGTTTGATATGAAGTGGTGGAGAAAAAATATCGATCACTAAAGTGCTCATAATTTATTGCAGTGAGAATTTTTCTCATGCTTTTAAAAGTCTCCTTCATTATTACAGTATGTATTAAGGAATGCAAGGATTGTGGCTTCCGTAGTTCAAAAGGACAACTTTTAACCTTGATGAATCCGTAGATACAATTCCTTATAATTTTAAAATGCTTCTTTATCCGTCTTCAACCATGGAATATCTAATCAAAAAGCACATTTCTGTGCATTTCATAGAAAGATAAAAACCAAATTTTTATTTCTTTATGCAGAAATGCATACACTCTTAGCTCAAAGGTTCCACTCTTAAAGACGACTGGAACCTAAAAATTCAGTTTGTTGTTTTGAAAGACGTAGGTCTCGAGCGAGATCATTCGGCTCATTTTGGGGTATTTTCAGACTGTAAATGTCTTTTTCTTTAGTGCAAGAAACCTGTTTAAATTTGTACTTAGCCTTAGCAATGTATTTCATCAGCCCCGGTTTCTAATATGAAGAGGCGGAGAAAAATATTAACCACTAATATTTTATTACAATGAGAATTTTTTCATTGCTTTCGTAAGTCTTAACATTTTTACAGCTTGTGTTACTCGAATGCAAGGATTTTTGTTTCCATTGTACAAAAAGGACAGCTTTTAAACTAACCTTGGATGAGTCGATAAATAGACGTCATTCATTTTGATAGTGAGATATTTCTAATTCTGTCATCAGCCCTGGAATATCTAAACGCAAGCATAATCCATCCTGCATTTCATATATAACCAAATTTATATTTCTTAACACGAAAAAACGCGTGTACTCCTAGCTAGACGGTTCCACTCTTGAAGTCTGGTACTTGAAAAATTCAACTTGTTCTTTTAAAAGCCGTAGGTCTCGAATGAGATCAATCAGCTCATTTTGGTCTACCTTCAGTCTTTATCAATGAATGACTTTGTTTTCTATTTATTAAATTTGTCTTTTTATGCTTGAATGTTATATTGACTCGAGTAGACTTACTTGCATTTATATTTCACTGATATTTCTCAGATTTCCCCCATTCCAGGTAAAATAAAAGGTTTTTAAGATCGAAGAAAATCTCAAATTTTTTTGGACCCACGTTTCCAAATTCGTTGCGAGATTGAAATTATCAATTTTGTGTTTAAAGTATTATTTGAAAAGAAAAATCGATAGTTCATAGAAATTTGCTTTTCTTTTCTTTTTCTGCTCCTATATTTTTTTTATCACTACGTTCACTATGAATACTTAAAACATAAAATGCTGCATAGTTTTATTTTAATATTTTTACTCTCAATATATGTTGTGCCTCAGTACTTTTTTGAGTCACTGCATATTGGCTTCATGAAGAGATCGAATCGAGTATCAAAGCCCATCATTTAACTTGATACTAGGGCTCAGTGATAGGATGCAGCTGAAGTACTTTTCAGAGGAACAGAAGATAATTCCTCCTACAAAACAAGTTTAAACTTCTGTGAATTTTAACTTTGAAAGTAATTCTGTGTTTTTTGAAAAATCAGACTTTCTGCTCGTTCAGAATGCTCTACTTGTATTCTGCCATCCAGTCTCTTCATGATGGCATTCAATAATGTATTAATTATAATGTTTTACATGCTGCGCAAACGTTTTGATTCGGGATTCAGATGGCAATATACCGTTGGAGGTACATACCACCAAGACTGCCAAGGAAGGGATTCCGGTCAAAACAGAGGCGAACCAGAACGGCCGTTCATTATGGGTTGCCTCCCATAGAAATCCATTGTAAACAATTGGGTCGACCCGTGTGGAGCTGAACCGATCCTACCGTTTGTAATGGGTTTCCTCCTCTAGACGGACCTATTTCAGCTTTTCAAAGGGGTGCTGATGTATTCAAGGTCAAATAAACGAACAAAAAAGCACAATTAAATTAATCGTGGTCTAAAAATCTGCTTCGTTTGCTATTCTATGGTCACTTTTTTGGAAAAATGCTAATTTGACAGGAAATCTGCTTGGTGTATTGTATTTTCGACTAGACACCAGTGGATATTCGGATAAATTTATCTGTAGAAGTTTTCCAAGTTAAGCATACAGTAGGATTTTTATGTTACTTATCAAGTAAAATGGTTAAATCATAAGAAAATATCAAAATTCGATAGGAAGGCGACAATCTCTGGTGACAAAATGATACGAATGTTAGAGTTAATACGAATGCCACATAATTATAGCTGAATAAAGCTTAGTGAATGTTTATATTTTGAAAATTTGAATATTTATATAGCATGTTCAAAAACGACAGAAACACAGTACCAGGTTAATATAACTGACAGCATAAATTTGATTCCAGTCATTGATTCCATTTCCCCATAGTCTTCATTTCCTCTTAGACTTCAATATTTAATGCCATATTAATTCCTTTCCGTGCTACTTTCGCACATACTGTTTCATGCAAGTCTGCAAATTGAAACAATTTTATCCATTAAAAATCCGAGGTTGATTTTCAGAATTAGTTATGTAACTACAACAGCTAAAATTTCACACATTGGTTTTAGTAAATCAATTGTTTCTCATGAATCGTTTTATCATAACAAGCGATAATTTAAAGTACTACTTGCAGATATAAGGAGCTAAAGCTCATTGAAACTAAGTAGCTGCAAATTTCTTGATTGTATACTATATAATTAAAACTTGTATTCGAAGCAGTATATATCAGACAGTGGTTGATGACTAACAAAATATTAGCGCCATATTTTACTTCGTAATAACCTTAAAAGTAATGCTAAGATTTTAAAAGAGCACGAATCAAATTATTTATGAAACTTGTTTTTTATCAAGTGTTTAAAAGCGTTTTTTGTGTACGACTGTAAAATTTCTGAAGAGTTGTCTACTTCCATCCAAACAGTCATCTTCCTTGACAGGGCACTTTCCACAAGAAAATGTTATTTCTATTTAATTCTTTCCTTGAATTTGTTAAGCCATCCTTTTGTTCTTTGAAACACTAAACGTCTAAGACATAACGTAGTCTAAACATTTTCTGGAAGAACTGGTTATGAGTAGAATTTTTTACTAAACACCTGAACCCCATCAGTAGACGTCATGCTTTTATATCTCTCTTCTTGGGTACTTTTTTTTAACAGATTTCGTCATATCGCCTTAAAATGTCACATATTTTGTGCGAATTTGTCGTCAGATTTATTACAAATACGAAACTTTAAAGCAATATCCTTTTACTAAAATTCGTTATCAACACCAAAACCCTTTCTTGTTTACCTATCTATGCATTTCTTAGCTAATTTTCGTATCTAAGCATTTCTTCGTTGAAGGATAAAAACAAAGCCAAAAATAACTCTTAATCCTCCTTCGCAGTCAAAATGACTCGATTTTTCATGTTGTGTACAGGAATCCGACTCTGCCAGCAAAGGAAATCGATATCTCACCGATTACACTCCTTACACTTCTTCAATTAGACTGTCGTGTTCTTCACTTTTGTGACAGTGATGTGTAATAACGCAAGTACGTTTCATTCGAGAATGTTAAGATTGACAGAACGTAATAAAAGGCATTAGCTAAATAAACTTCTTCATTAACCTCTATTAGAAAGCGCTAAGAAAATTTGCATCGGTACCAAAATTATCTTTGCTTTCATTTCTGTTGAGGTGTTTGATAACAGATGGACGTGTCACCACTTGTGCATGTATGATGGTTAATGCATTCTTCTCTCTACATTATTAAACTTTTAGATCTGATAGCAGGTAAATTGTTGTTATAAGAAACATTGGAAATGCATTTCTTAGGATTCCTAGAGGGAAATCGAATAAGTGGTGGTGAACATACTATTTTCAAAACATAAATGAACTTCACGGAATGGGAGAGAGTGTATAATTTGTTTATATACCTAAAGTACAAGGGAATTGTATACCATTCGTTACTTAGATGTTCATTATGGTGTTAATACAAATGACATTTAGGAGACAGTGCATTTGAAATAAATTTCATGTTTTTATTCATATTTAAGTAAAGAGAAGCCAATTATTTTAAGCAACACGTCAGACACACAAGAAATGTTTATGAACTCTCCTGCTTTCGAGTATCAACCTAGGGGGCATCTCATAAATGTTTTAACCCTTGTTTAACAGAAAAATGCTCGTCTCCTGTTGTTAAACTATAAAAGAAACAAGATGGAATTAATTAAAAATTAAAATAAGAAACGACTCGCGCGAAATTGAATCCCTATCCAGTTAGCATGAAAGAGTGATTTTGACTTCATTAGGCAAACTACTTTATGATGCACCTAATTTGATTTTAATTTTACATTAAGTTTCGTTTTATCTCCCCACTTTCACCTAAAGAATACAGGGGGAACGGAATCCGCAAAATACGCTTTTAAGCAAAAACAAAAAATAGCAGCCATCGTTTGGGCAAATATTTTAAGACATTTTAATTATTTTCCTTCCCGACATCTTCATTTGAATCTGGGTAATTACATTCACAGAGCGTACGATATCTGGTTTTAAAAGAGCCTTAAGAAAAGTTTGAGCGTAAGTTTTAAACTTCAGCTGATATCAACGTAAGATTACGATGAAATTACGAGGTAAAATAGGACTCACTCTCGGAATGAATTTTAAAAAGCAAATAGAAAAAATAATTTCACATTAGCCAAGTCATTATAATCGAACTAATTTATGCAATTACGGGATAGAAATTAAAATTTAATAAACCGTTTCATAAAAAATTGCAGGGAAAAAGTTGGAGAAATCAGAAAGAAAATGTCTCATTATTAGCAAGAATTAGAAGATTAAAATCGAAAACTTGGTGGAATTAATATTAAAAGAGCCGTCCCTTTGAAACCCTGAAAGGAACATTAATTGATGAGGCATCATTAAAGGAAGTTCCCGGGTGCTTTATAGTAAAGGGGTCCAAAAAATAATTCGAGGTAATAAAATTTATTGAATCGTAAATTTCTCCTAACGGGAAAAGGGGATTCATATTTTTAACACACGAAAATAAAGAAAAAATAAAACTCTAGGGGAAGAGAAATATTTTTCATCACTTGGCAAACCAAAAAAGCATTACAATGTGGGCGAAATTGGGAGGAAAATGCTTTAATATATGCCTTGGCATTAAAATGCCGCACAGTAAACGGCCAGTTTCGGATATAAATTGTACAACATCGCCACTTCTTGCCGTTGCTTAAATTTGCCGGTGGAGTTTAAAGAAAAATGGCTCAACTGAGAATGAAATTTCATGCTAAGACCAAATAATTCAGAAGGGCATTATGCTCCCAAATGCTAGGCTCTAAATCGAATTTTATGAATAAATAAGACGCAATGCATAAACGTTACATATTAATGTTTCCGGAATCACTCACATTACACTTATCGTACGCATTTAAATCAGATTTTCATTTCAATTCCAAAACTGATTCGAAACATGAAAAAAATTCGTAATGATTAAATGTTTTACATTTGCTCAAGAGGTAAAAATTTCCCGAATGCCTTCAAGTGTCTGTCTACAAGGTAAGAAACAACTACTATTTTGAAGGGAAAGAAAACTGACATTTTTAACACCTTAATTTTAAAGGTTAAAACTTAGAGTATGAAACATGATGTTTTAAAATTTAATTTTAAAGACAGTGGACGTGTGGCCGCTTCTTCATGGTAATGGTAATTTTGGTTAACGTCGTACTAGACCAACACAACGGGCTATTGACGACGGTCCGGGATCAGTCCCTGAAAGGAAAGGTCCGAGGACAACCCCTCGTAATTTTGAACCACGGTCAGGTGACGAAATAACACCTGAGCTGGCACACCACTCTCCAAACTTCCACGCCAACCCAACGGGAGGACTTTCGGCCACGACAGATTTAAGGTGCACCAGCCGCCTCTACACCATACGCTTACAAACATCCATGCCCGGACCCGGATTCGAACCAGGAACCTTCCTATCTAGAGCCTAACACCTTAACCACTGTACCGGTTGGTCGACCCCGCCGCTTTTTCATGATCTGTTGACACTCGAATACAAGATTCACGGAAGTTGAGTTTTTAAGGAGACATTAAAATTTAAAGTTTTGTAATTCATGCACGTTTGATAAATTTGAACAAGTCTCATAATACACACCCGTGTTTATAACATGTTATTCAAATATCTCACCTATCCTGAAACTGCATTCAAAATTTAACAAATAGTAATTGAGTTACATCAATTGAGTTCTTTCAGATTGTTAAACAATGTTTAGCAAGACAATAAAAAATAAGTTCTGCTAATTTTTTAATACTCCATCTATTGTTCCATACGGTTTATACGGTTTACTAAAACATTTTTGATTTGAGTTGGAATTTTAATACGTTCTTAAAAATTTCTTACGGTACTCATTTTCTTTAATATTTCTTAAACATCTAACGTAACTTATATGTTATCTCCTAAATATATCGTTTAAAGAAATTTTGTTA
Source organism: Metellina segmentata (assembly GCA_947359465.1). Taxonomy (NCBI): domain Eukaryota; kingdom Metazoa; phylum Arthropoda; class Arachnida; order Araneae; family Tetragnathidae; genus Metellina; species Metellina segmentata. The sequence goes on along the minus strand of OX375872.1, from coordinate 104,476,463 downwards.
ACTTTAGTTATGGATATTTCTGTTGTAAAAACATAGCATACAAATTTCTTCAAACCTCTTAACAAATGAATTATGTTTGCTAAGAAAGTTTTCGTAGTTTCAGACGGTGTGGATAGTTATAATACGAAATGATGGATACATCTGAATAAAATCCGCTGGAGCACTGCTTAAAGCACTCTTCTAGAAGAAACAGAAAAGTGTAAAAGCAAGCAGAACATAAGGGTTATTTTAACCCTCCTGGTGGTTATCTCGTCACTAGATCTTGACGGACGAGATATCTCGTCCAAACCACTTGGAGGGTAAAGAGAAGCACGCTATCCGAATTTACACTATCGTCTATTTCTTTGATAAAGTACAGGAGTAAAGTCCAGTTCTTATCGTAACAGGAGTGGCTCATCTGAATATGTTGATAGAATGGCTCTTTCCCCAATTAGTAAAGGGTGAACCTATAAACTTTATTTGGCAATAGGATGGAGCCCCTCCCCATTGGAATCCCTTTGTACGACATTGGTTGAACGTCGAAGTCCTTGAACGTTGGATTGGTCGTAACGGTCGAGACAACAGAGCTCTTTATTGTTGGTCTCCAAGTTCACCTGACATAACGCCATGCGATTTTTCTTTTGAGGATTTATAAAAAATCGTGTCTACGTTCCGTCGTTACCTAATGATTTGCCAAAGTTGAGACACAGAATTGAAGAGGCTATTGCTTCTATTACTCTGGACTTGTTAACCAAAGTGCAGGAAGAATTGGAATTTAGGTTGTATGTGTGCTGTATAACTAAAGTTGCGCATGTTGAACTTTTTTTTAGAAAAACTAGGTTAGTTTACCTTCAATTGGATTTATGATTTGTTGTAAATAGTCTAACTTAAACTGTTATAATATACCATTGAAACTAGGACATTCTTTTATAGACACCCTGTATATCACTAGCAGCTATCCCTGCCAATATAAACTGACACGAAATGTTAATTTATTTCACAAAACCAATCTCCTCCGTTTTCCACTGAACACAACAAAATTTCTTTATTGAAGATCTTACTTACCAGACCTTATTGAAAAGAATAGAGGAAACTGCATACGAAAGTCACGATGTTTGAAAACACGTACGGAATTAAAGAATACCCCAAACAAAATAAGATAGGAGAATTGACAATGAGAAATCGAAAATCTTGTGTATTTGTTGGTTTTGCAATCATAGGATACTACGGGGCACCCTAAGTCCTTTCTGTTTTCATTTCTTAGATAGATCCATACACGTTCCTTTTGTTTTCATCACTCGATTTATATTTTTGTCCCCCTACTTTTTCTTCCCATCTCTCTCGAGTTCTCGTTGATCCCCCACAAAGTGTGCCACATGAAAAGATGTAATACGAGTATCCTTGTTGCTATAGCGACGGAGAGAAAATCCACACCTCAATATCCTATGTCAAGTTCTAGTAAGAGATAATCAAGTAGGGAATTTCAGGTTGGGATACGTCACCGGACACGGGCCAAGTCTTTTGTTTATTCCGCTAATCCTCTTGTCAACCTTCCACCAATCTCCACAGTAATTTCAAAGGATAGCAAGCAATAGCTTGTCAAAAAAAATACCTCCAGAGTAAAATAAAATAGGCGTCCAGTTTCACATCTCGACGGATAAAAATGCTCTCCCAAGTAAAAAAAATCATACAAAATGTGCTTATGAAACACGAGAGTTGAAGTAGGTTGAGTTCAGATTTCAATAAAACCTCCTACGCTTTTTATTCACGGGTCTTATACTAGTGCCTGTTAGGGGTTTAGTTAAATAAATGAAGGAATTTTAAAGGCTCTTTTACAACCATTGAGTTATTTCACGTTGATTGAAACTAGCAAATGTAAGTTGAGAACTAAATGACTCCCACTCGCCAAGATTCAAAGCAACTTTCGTAACGGGATTCAAGTTTGCTAAATAGTGAACTCGAATTCCTTATAACACAATACAGGGGATTTAAAATATATGCCACGGGATTGCAGACTTAAATTAGAAAAATTACTAAACAGGTATTGGATGGATAATTTATTTCGTAAAGGGCTGTATAGGTACAAAAATTAACTTTCAACAAATTTATAAAAACCCTATTCATTTAAAAAAGTGGTAAACGCATGGAATAAATATTATTATTGACTACTCAATACATACAGAGAAACCCCAACTTCTATTAATTATGTATATTTGATCTTGAAGTGGTTCAATCAAAATCTGAATATGAAGTGGGAAAAAGTTTTGCTAATGTGAAGACTGTGTGTATATGTCTCTACTCTAGAAATATCTCTACTATAACAAACGAAAGTGTGTGTGTGTCTGAACTGTCCAGACGAATCTATGGCACTTACAATAGTGGGATTCGGCACACAGGTAATCCGAATTTTTTGCAATTGTTCTATGTATCGCAACCGAATTTTAAAATTTTATCTACAACATTTTAAAATTAATTTAAGGGCATTTAATATTACTATCGTATTTTTAGACTGGTAACACTATAAAGAAATGAGATTCTAATTTTTTTTTTCCGTTTCAATCTGCGGAGAAATGATTTAAGCCGAAAAACAAAACGAATAAAATTTTAACTGGATTTATGTAGTTCTTTTTTCTATCTCCTAGATCGTTAAAGACAGAGTAAAATTTTCAACGGATTTGAAAACTGCGGAAAATTTTACATTAGATCGATACCTAAAAATATGATTTCCTTTAAATAAATAATTTTTAAATTGTAACTTTTATATTTTTTCCAATACGAATTCCCCCCTCCCCCCCGCAAAGAATGACCTTCGTTTGATTCGAGATTCATTCATTTTGATTTCCTGAGCAACGGATTCGAGTGAAGCAAAATAAATGATTAAAGTTATGACTGGCGTTCTTCATTGTTTTTTCTATCTCAAGGATCGCTAAAGATGGAATGAAAATTTCAACGGATATTGAAATCTGCGGAAAATTTTACACCAGATAGATACCTTATACGTTTAATTTTCTTTTAATAAATAATTTTTCAATTAAATATTTATATTTTCTCAAGAGATTGTGACGTCACGCCGATTGGATATCTTCGTAATTCGAATTTGGCCGCATTAGACAATGACGAGGCAATGCTTGCTTCGCAAATCACCGGGGGTTAGCGAGCAGTGGACACACCTGACCCCACGAAAAGAACTGTCACGGGAACGCCGTGCTAGCCACACAGTGGCTAGTACAGCGCTCGAAATACCCGGGTGCACATGAAAATAAAATTGTGCACCTAATTTTTTTACCAGAAGTTTCCGATGTTCGAAACATTTTCCAGGTGGCTTTGTTGAAGCGTCTGTCGCGACAGCCGTGGGCAGAAGAGAAGGGAGAGTTTAGATGTTTAAAAATTTTTATTTACCATTTACTACTAACCTATATAAACATACCCAACTAATAAAGTAGTTAAAATTACATTAATGCTGTTATATTACGTTTTTTTTAATGTGCACCTAATTTAAAAACTTAGGTGCCCCTTGTGCACCTGTATTAAAAAATCTATTTCGAGGCCTGGGCTAGTATGTATATATAATACAGTGAAATTTGTGGCAATCGTTCCGTATTCATTAAAATTATTAAAAATTTAATTAATTTTATACTTTCTTAACCCAATGGTACATAACATTTAAATAAATTCGCCATAGTGTTAGATTATATAACGCATAGACATAAAAACTCTATAAAAATAAACCGTAACAATATTTCTATAAAAATTCAGCTAGAATATACAAATTATCGATTTAGAACGTTTCTTCACCAAAATCCCTGCATCCGTTATTGAATTCTCCGGAGAAAACTGTATTGTATCTTTTAGTTATGTGGTGAAATAAAAGCTTTAAATGTGATTGTGAATTGTTGGTAAAATATTTAGAGTAAAACCATTTTAAACTTATCTAATACTCATGAGGCCCAATTAAGTGACATTTAAGACCCTAGCGTTGAAAAACGAGGTTGAAGAAGCGGTGGTAAAGATGGTATAGCAGTGGTTAAGTGTATGTAGTTAAAATAAGCTAATAGTAAGAGTGTAGGGGCCATGTGAAAAAACAACTTTCTTCTTATCAGACACGAGTGGAGCCATCTGGTAAAAACTGAAGTCATGAGTCTTAAAGGAATTGCAGTCTTTGACTCTTAAGTTGCGTCAATTGCATGCATTTGTAGAATCAGCTTGTTGTGAAATATTTATCATTTAAATCTAGTGGTTACGTAACGACAGAATGGTAAGCATACCATTTCATTTTAAGTAGTTAGTATTCTTCTTGTTGTTTCTTTCTAAATTGTGTTCTTCGCGCGAGAGTACTACATTTCTTCTAAGCGTAATTTTTGAATTGTTTAATCTCTTACGATGTTAATTAATTTTTTTTTATTTATAAAGCTGGACTCCCTGCGAGATCAAAATTTTGGATATATTTTCTATCTGTACATGTAGTGGGTTAGATTTACCTTCAGCGCTTCTAATAATGTTTTGTTACCATTAAATTATACGTAGCGTTAGTATTGAAGTAGGTAGTTTTTAACAAAGTTTATATGTTACGTCTCTTAACAGTCTGGTAAAAACAACTGTAATATTTTTCAATTAACTTGTGAGAAAGCTGTAACACACATGTATACCTGTACATCGATTGACTTAAATATTATCAAAAAATTATTGCATTTTATTGTATATTTGAGTAGTTGACAAAAGACAATGAATGTTTATGCAAGAATGTTAACGATAATTGAGGTTAAGCACATGCCTATTTAGAATATAGTAACCTTCTGTATACCATAACATACCAGTAATACAAGATGGTACATTTTAGGTAATTGTAGATTTCTTCATCATGAAGTGAAAAATCAATTTTGTTGCTGTTTTGATTTCATTTCGATGTAAGTTTTTAGATATAAAAGCAATTTAATGGATCGTTTACTTAAACTTTTGACTACGCCAGTTACAGAAGTCATAACTTGAACGCGCGAAGAAAGAATTTACACCAAGACCAGTATAGCAGTTGTACCTTGAAAGTTACTAAAAGAATCGCTCCAAGAAAGAGTCAAGAATCACGCCAATAAAGAATCGCGCCATGTATTTATATCTATAGCTGTAGTAAAAAGGTTAAATTCAAAATTTAAACTGTCGGACCTATGGGGGTCCAAGACACAAAAATCGTCAAATTCTCGAAATTTTCTTTATTATTTTAAGAAATTCTCTGTGTTTTTCTGCTTCAAATGACGTCTAAATCATGTTTCTATCTTAATTAGAACTAGAGATATAATAATTTTTGTGGTGCGTTGTTTGGAAAATCTAACACTCTTGGCAGTTGTTGTCATGACAACGAGATCAGTCTTCAAAACTTTAAATGCGTTTTTCTCCATGATACATTTTTTCAACATTTCCTGTATTCAAATTGCTATAAGTCGAAAACCGATGAAGTTTAAGGGTTGAAATTTAGAATATATCTTTTTCAAACATTATACTTTAATTTAGATTCAGCAAATTTGAAACAAATATTTACTTTTAAATATATGACTTTAAACAAAAAAAGTGCCTTAAAATTTTCAAAGATTTTCATTCAAATATTTTTTTATTTTTTATTAAATTAATATTTTTAAATTGCTGAATCAAAATTAAAGTTTATAAATTTGTGAATAATTTACTGCAAGAATTTTGAAAATTGATCAAGAATATTTTGAGTTTTAACAATTTAAAATGACCCCTCTTTTTTTCAAATTTTTTTTTAATTTAAAGTTTTAAAAAAAATTTTGGAAAAATTTTGTGTTGTGATTTTGCTTATTAGTTAGATGGGTAATCAGTACAAAAAAATTCAAAATTCAAAATTAATTAATAAAAAAAATTTTGCGATGTGTCCCGGACCCACTTAACGTAACATTTTTAGTTTCAATTCCAATCGTGTTTAAAATGTGTATCAGAAATTAGTAAAATGTGCATTGTGTACATAATCCAAATCGTGATTTAACAAGCGATTAAAAGATCAGGTTCCAAGGTCATATAGGAAAGCCTATTATAAACTGAGAATGAGAACTGCGCATAATGATTGTAAAAATAGATATAACTTTCCCCAATGAAAAACGTAGATACTCCCTTCTACGTAAGTCAGACCAGTGAAATGACGTCATAAGATTACGTTGAGTAAAGATGAGTAAAGATGCCTCACCCCCACGGTGAGTAGTGATTTAAATCGGGATTGTGAAAGCTTAACAACACCGTGAAATGTCGAACTTTTATTGTGCCTGTTAAATACAATTGACCTTCAACTCTCAGAAATTCGTGTAGTTGAAACTTAAAAAGCAATGTCGAGGAATGTGTTTCAGATTCAGAATGAGTAAATGACAAGTAAATGCTTTTCAAAATAGTTAGTTTTACCTTACATGTATATCAAATACCGTTTTTAATTCTAGATATGTAATAGCCATATGCAATAAATTGCATATTTATATTATATCACAAATAACTAAAAAAAAGACGCTACTTCATACTTAGCTAAACAAATCATAAAATCAGCTTAGGAATCTGTTAATATAAAGCATGCCATTCAGCTGCGTAGGTAATTCATAAGACAATGTATGAATAATTGGGGCGTAAGATGCAGAAATTAAGTTTCCCAAATAAAATGTTTATAGCCTGTTTATAGTTAGATCTTCAATAAATGGATCGCAAATAACGAAGAGTAAGTATTGAGATCGTAAACATATTTCCCCTATACTTCGAAATGAACAATGAAAGTTTATGATTTGCAATCTTCGGTATTCGAATCGTTAACGGTCAATTTTTCAGCGGTAGTGCAAGTTTTATTAAGAGTGCGCACCGTTCGAGAAACGAAAGTTTTCGTTTTAAGTTCGAAAACAATCCGGAAAGCAGCTCAAAAATGATTTCCGAATGCTTGAGGTAACCACCACGAACAATTAAGCATTCATAATGGACCAATATATTGACGGGAGACAAGAATGTAAACGATTTAATACACTTGAACTGCTTTTAATAGAAAACCCTATTAAAGAACTCCTCGCTAAGGGTTATGTTCAGTTTAATACAAATAATGCCATGAAAGTACTCTATATCGCTTAACGATTAATAGAAAACGATGAAATTCTGTTCAAACGTGTTGGAAAATACTGATGGGCAAAACACTGAATTAAGCATTTTCTTGCTTGTGAACCCAGTGCTCAAGAAAACTACTTCTAAGTGCATATGATTTTATTCAGATGAAGAAAACAGTTTCTTTAAACTTAAGAAAACCATGAGCGTTTGTGCATGTTTGATGACAAACTTCAAGAATTCAAGTACAATTTTTGAAAAAATGAATAAATGTTGTTTCTAATGTATGTGAATTTATGCTTTCGAAAAGTCGAAATCGAAACTAACTTTCTGTCAATCCATTCAGAAGAAACGTAACCCATATCCAAAAACTATTACAATATATCCCATTATATTTACAATTGATTCTAACAGAAACTGAAAGCTTATTTTTATCCAGATGACACATTCAAGAATGTGCAAGGAAAGCTCAAGTCAATATTTCCAAAAGACGCTTCGAAACAAGACCTTAAACTTTGGAGACAGGAAATGTTTTTACAACTCGAATCAAACAATTAAAAGAAATTTCTCGCTTGGAAGGCGTCCTTTACTTTACTGGGGGCGAAAAAGATGCTGCAACAAAAGGATTACAAAATCAAAGTATTAATCTCGTCTTTTTCGTCATCAGAGCACTTCTAAGTCAACAAGACAATAACGTAGAAGTGCAAACAAAAAAGTGTGGAAGAGACGACAGCTGAAGATTTCTTGTGATTGGCGCTCTTCCGAAATGCCATTCAGATCCCTTAAGACCTTAATCGGAGGAAGGGAACCGGAAAAAGGAAAGTCTTTCTTTCGGGATGAAACTTAAAGTGCTGTTGAACTAAATGTGCATAAATTATGCTAAAGTTGAAGTTCGGTTCCGAGCCTTAAATACGAAGAGACAAAACTCGGAACAATATTTATGAACCCGTAGGTTATTTTAAGTGCTTCAAAGAATATCGCTCAAAAATATGCACATATTTTTGCTTACTGCGAATAGTGACTAACCTATTTTCTATAAGGATTTTTCAGCAAATTTTCGATGGTAGATCTGTATTGTTTTCTTTATTTGTTCGAAGGGGCTGCTAAATAATTCATTCAGGATGGTTGGAGTCGAGAAAAAGTTTTTATTTTTCAGGATTTAATAATTTTTTTTTTTTTTTTACAAGTTACTCTTTAACATAAATATTTTAAAAATCGATACAACTTGAACGATTGAATCTAAATTATGTGTCACATAACGTTTGATTTGAATGTCATGAACTTGGGAAAAGGTGTGGATTTGGCTAGCCATCATTCTTTGCTACAAGAGGGCTTTGAGAATAGTAATAATTACTAATTTGAAGGAAAGTGGATGTGTTTATTTGAAAATCAGCATTTAAAATAAAAGGTTTACGTCTTAAAAAAAACTGCAGACCAAACAGAAATGAAAGTCAAAGACAATCCTCAATTATGTCTCAAAAACAGAAACACTACGAAACTTGATAGATTTGAATTAAACATTTAATTTAACCCGAACAAATAAATTACGTTGAGTGCATTATTTTGACAATGGATGTGGTTTAGCAAATATAATTACCAAAACACGTTTATGCACTTACAAAATTTAAATACGATGGAACTCATGAAAAACTGCAATAGCCAGCCGAAATTGAAACGGTATGTAACACACTAAATGTTGAAATTAAATTATTAACGCGTACTTCAGCGAATCAATCAAAATAAATAATCATGTAGAAATAGTTAATGAAATATTTAAGAAAGTCATCTTTAAACCTCAAAGCATTACGTGGGTTTTTCTTAATCAAATTTAAAAGAAGTATTTTTCACCCAGAAAATTAAAAATAGAAAAATTAATTAAGCGAAAAATATTCTTAAGCAGTTAGTCACAGCAACATAAATAGTTTACCGATATCCTATAATCTACTCTGAAAGCGACAACAAAATGTTTTCAGATTGTGCATGATATTCGAATAGATTTTGTTTTTTGCTCTTCAAAGAGCTTCCTACAAAGTATTTAGGATGGTTTATTGATAACCATTTCAGCTGTCGGATTTTAAGCACCAATGACGCTCAATATCAGTCTTTTGATTGACATGTTTTTTTACTAAGATCAGGTAGTAAATTTAAAGATTTTGGATTTATTTTTCCAGATATATAAAAAATTTCGTTAAAAGGAAAGTATTGATCAACAAAGAACAATGTTTGTGAATCGTTATTTCTTTCGACGCTATACGAAATAAATTGCACCAAAAAAATAAAGCGTATTCACATATAAATCCTAGGTGTTATACATTCAAATGGTTTGTTGGGATTTTTATGCTACAAGGGCCATATTTTGTCAAGCTTGACCAAGCACAGGACAGACAATTTCAAGTAAAAATATGTCGTGAAAGGGGAAAAAAAGGATCGTTGAATAAAATAAATGGGATGAAAGCAAATAAAGATCGCATGGGTACCTCGGGAACTCGCACTTGTGTTTGATGAAGATAGTAAACCCGGTGAGAAAAAAAGGATTACTCTAGTATCTTGGATCTGCACTCAAATAGAAAGTTGAGTAAATTATTCAAGGCGCTTACTGGAAGTTTGTAAACATGTGAATAGCGACGTTTGCAACACCATTCAAATCCCACTGCTGTTACCACGAAATTTTTTATTTTAAATAAAGTTGCGATATACATATACAAATCTAAAAAAAATATAATCATCTTTCTTATGAAAATACCCCCCCCCCCCCGAAAGTAATTCATACTGCTCGAACTTTTAAACTTGAGGTAATAGTAAGAGTAAAATATCGTAGTGTTTTCCCTTTGGTTACTTTTTAAACATTTTTGGTTAACATGGTAGACAAGTCGAACGGGATCGTCTTATATCATATTTATTTTTAATCCTCAAGAACCAATTCTTTTAAATTAATTTATACATGTTTTAGATATTTTAACATTATGATTAGCATCAGTTAAAAAAAAAACTATATTTCAAGACATTTTAATACATATTTTAAGTTTTAATTTATCGTCATGTCACGACACATTCGCGGTTTAAATTAGTAACCGAGCCGTAGCAAAAATATAAATTTAATTTTAACCAGTCAATGGGCAGAGGGTCGATAATTTACCCGTCAATTTTAATATACTACAAAACGCTATGCATACAAAGTTTATCAAATCACAGGAGTACCTGCTTTTTTTCGTTTAACCACATGGAGATGACCAAGCTTTTTTTATCACTTTCCTTCAAATTAATACAAGTCAAAAATTAATTCCCTCTTTTCTATATTTATTTAAGGGCACAATTCAATTTCTACCCTTGATTAAGGATAAGAAAAACAAAGTGAGTAATTAAACTCGGGGAGTTGAGACGAGAATTTGACGTGAAAGTACGTTAATTGGCGTCTTTTCGTATTCCGTTGTCTTTTAATTAAAATTCAGACTGACGAGCCGTCTGGCTTGACTTTCTGTTAACCGGATTTTTCAGCAACAAATGCTGACAGCTACTAGAAATGGACAAAAAGCTAAAACACCTTAGACCCAAAATAGTTTTATTAGAAATTTAAATAAGGGGATTTGCTCTAGAAGGTTTAGGAATTTATTAGGAATCAAAATAAATAGCTCTTTAATTTAGGTAAATTATTCTTACTGAGATGTTTTGTTGTTGAATAAGATTTATTTTCGTGTTCCCAAACTATTTCTTTTAGTTCTAAATTTGAGTGAATTTTAAATTCATAGCTAGAAAACTCGTTTATTTCGAGAACAAGAGTATATAGGGGTAATTAAATTTAAGAAACGGGATTTTTTTTTTGTCCCCATTGCAGATGAATAAAAAATTCGAGTAAAAAATTGCTTATAAAGCATGGTGAAACTTTCAGCATTAACAAAATAAAATTTTATACGCGACCTGGACAAAGTGTATACCCGACTTTATATTTTACTGCGTAAAGTAGCTGCAGCCTGGTATTTGCTATTTTAATTAGCGTCGCACTGAAACAACACAACGGGTTATTGGCGACAGTCCGGGATCAAACCAAGAGAAAGTTCCAAGGACAACATCACGTAATTTTGAACTACGGTCAGATGACAAGGAAATACATGAACTGGCACTCCACTCTCCAAACTTCCTCACCACGCCACCATAAGTACTTTTGAGGCCACGGCAGATCTAACGTGTACCATCCCTCTTTGTACACGACGGTCTTAGGTTGGATTCAAACTCGCAACCCTCCGTTTGTTTATACGCTATTCTTCAAACCGGGCTACTAGAGTCTAATGTCTGCAGCCCGGAGACAGGAGTTTGGTTCATGTAACCTAGGGCCCATCGCACATTTTGCTTCCGGATCGTACAACCATTCAATCACTTCGAGGAAGTCGTAGTTGCATATGTCTTCTGTGTTGGACGCATTTTTGTTACCAGTTTTATAAAGATATTTTCCCAATACGTGATGGAACATGCCAATCCAGATTTCAGACAAAATCATGATCGGAGATGAGTCCTGGGTCTCTCTCTCTCTCTCTCTCTCTATATATATATATATATATATATATATATATGAATTTCATCCTGAAACAAAGTATAAAAATCTCACTGCGAAACGCCAGGCACTTCATGGCCAAAGACGCAGCAATCAGCTGAAGATCTAGACACTTTGGAACCAGAGCGTTGTTCATCTCGAGTACGCTGCTCAGGAACAAACTGTCAAGAAGGAATATTATCTAACTGTTTTTCCCATCATCTACAAGACATTATTGGATGGCAGAGGTCGCAACTCGGAGTGGTGACAGGACGGTCCTTCACATCAATCCTTCACATCAATCCTTTGGCCCACTCAACGCAATCCATTGAATTGTTTTCGCCTAATACAACTTCAACTAAGCTCAACAAGACATGCGCTTTTAACCAAAGGTCATAATTTCAGAAACCACATCAAACAGAAAAATAACCGCTTGGCGCAGTGTGTCGACTCAGAAAATGTCTTGTTCGAAGGCTATTAGATTTGAATAGAATACGTAAGGAGTATTTTTACTTCCGGAAGGGTCCAGAGATGGATTTGGTATACATAGCAAAAACGGTATTTATCTATTTATGCATTTTTTAAAGTGTGCTCCCTATTTGTTCCTATTCTAATTATCTTTTTGTGCTCCGTATGACCAAGCCCCAGATTCCCAGGCTACCTACTTAGTTCTGCTTAAAAACTTCATCATCACTCACTCATTCATCCTGTAAGCTCATTGCATCTTTCATCTTTATTCAAAAAATTTGTTACATAGCTTTAAGGAGAAATCCGAGCAGTGAGTCTGAGTTCAAATGATTTCGTAGCGTGAAATACCACACACACACAAGTGTTACAGTAACTCAGAAAAACTTATGTTTTTCAGAGCCATCACTCATAAGTTGTCAACTCAACACAAGATACATCCTTCGAACACTGTTTCATAAATGCACTCAATTGTTAACTGCGGAACACTATTCAATTCTAGAATTGCTGATATCAAACTCTAAAATAGATTAATCAAGTTACGGCTTTTGCAAGGAAGTCATGACCTTTCTTCAGATGTGACGTAACCGAGTTTGCTTAGCGATGTAACAGATACACTACCCTAAAATAATAGACCGGACGTAAGAGGATTTACATAAAATCCGACTACATGTTTGGGGTGTTTTTCGTGGTATTGCCCGAGACCTTTGCATGTTATTCCTGGTAAATTGAACGCCGACTCCTAGAACGTTTATACAATCAGGTTCTTCCTACGATCTGGTAATTTTATGGAATGGACGAATGTTATTTCCAAGACGATAAAGCTCCATGCCATGTTGCAGCCTCTGTAAAGCAGTGGTATCAAGATATGGATGTAAAATGTCTTCCCTGGCCTGCTCAGAGTCACGATCTAAACCCCATGTAGAGCATTTTTGGGACGAGTTAGAGCGACGCTTACGGACCAGGGAAACACGTCCGAAATTTAAAGCTGAGCTGACAACATTCTTGCAACAGGAATGGACACAGATACGCATAGCTTTGTATCAAAACCTTATTTAAAGTATGCTCAGAAGGGTTGCTAATGTAATTGCAGCACGTGGGGGACCATCCCCCTATTAAAGCATGTATTATTTCCCTTATACCATCACATCTTGCTGTCCGGTCCATTATTGTAGAGTATGTATTACGTGGTATAAAATAGATTCCATGCTCAGATGACATGATCAACGCCTGAGCTGGTACTCCACTCTACAAACCACGCTAACGAGAGGACATTTGAAACCACGACAGATTTAAAGTGCACCAACGCCACGTACACGACGTTTTTGGTTGAATCGAACTTCGAACTCGCAACCCTCCGATTCTCTCTCTGACACAAGAGAAAATAATCTTTTGTTTCGAATGAGACAGTATAATCTCATTTTCAAACGTATATTTTTACATCAAAAACGACAATTTAAAAGAAAATACACCGTGATGAAAAAACCAAATCGTTATTAAACCTAACAGCTTCATTGTTTCCATGACGTAATATTATAAAATACAAACGTTAAAATGTATTTTGAAAGTTGTTTGTGTCGTCTTCAAACATGCACCCTGTCAAAGGGGGCGTGACTATCTTTGTTTACATACTATTTCCTTAATTTAGCAGCGTTTAAATATTCAAACCCATACATGTTACACGTTTTTGGATTCAGCAAAACGCCTTCTATTTTTTAATATAAAAATTGAAAAATCGATTTTTTGAAAGTACAGAACGTCCCAGTTCCCTTAAGGGATACCTTGGAGCATGACTGAAGGTAAACAAAATGATGCACTATAAATGATGAAAGAGACTATTTACTCAGTTTATATTTAATTTTTCATTTAAAGTTAAATCAAGAATGGTGAGGTACAAAACAAATATATATATTTTATAGTTGGTACGGAAATGCTTGAAGAAGCTACGGGAAGGGTATTATTTGAGATGTCGAAAACGTCTGTGTAAGTGTTATGGCACCCTTAGCTTAGAAGTAAATTTAAAATAAAAGATGAACCAGGCACACCCCACTTCATTATAACTAAAAGCAGCTTCAAAAGAATAAGGCAGGATGAACAATGGTTATTCTTTCATCCAGATAAGGACATTCTTTGGAAACGAAATACTTTTAAAATTCGACACACCTAAGACACAATAGGGCAAAGATATATCTTTTAGAGAATCACTATATCAATCTGTATAGAACCAACAAAATATGACAAATCTGTTTTTATTCTAAAAAATGTTGGATGTTAAACTACTACTGTGATCAAAAAGTATCCGGAGCATTTACTTCCTTTAATATACGTATAGAGTAGTATCATCTGCAAACTTTTATCGTATATTTTTACGACTAAGCCTAGACCTCCACTTGCGATTTCTAGTTGCGCGATTTTTCAGACGCAAAAATAAAACTCATTGTTTCAAATACAAGCGTACAAACTTGCGGCTGAGCAATCGAAGCGATTAAAAAGTTGCAACCGGTTCTATTTTCGCTGCAACGCGACTGTCGCGCTATTCAATGAATCACACGGACAGGCATGGACGTGCACCCACTTGCGATAGTTTAATAGCGCGTTTTCCAAGGTCAGCTTTTTTGATACATTAAATTATATTTTTTATTCCCCTGATTCGAGTTTCTATCTTTGCTATCGTTGAAGATAGAGTAAAAATTTCAACGGATTTGAAATGTGCGGAAAATTTTACACAAGATCGATACCTTAAATGTATTTTCTTTACATAATTAGTTATTTAATAATTTAATAAATAATTAAGTTATAAAATGGTAAATAACTAAATAATAAATCTGTTTTTCTTATCTATCTGGCGTAGAAATTTATGCTGATTTGAAATCCGTTGAAATTTTTACTCTATCTTTAACGATTGCAAAGATAAAAACTTGAATTAGGGAAATAAAAAACATAATTGAATCTAATTCTGCGATTTATCTATCGCAGTGTGTGTACCTTGTAGATTTTCTGCGACAGCGATTTTTGGCCGCCGCGACTAGAAATTGCAAGTGGAGGCCTAGACTTATATAAACATGTGGCAAAAATCAGGGATTTATTTAATTTTATCGTCTGAAAATAAATTTGTTTTTAATAAGAGAAGAATTTTCACTTCGTTGATTTTCCAAAATGTCGAATGTAACTGAGCAAAGAACATGCATTAAATTTTGTTTCCTCCATGGAATTTCTGCTACAAACACTTGAAATGTTACAAAAAAACTCTTACAAACGACTGTTTGTCAAAAACAGTATTTGAATAGCATAAAAAGTTTAAAGAAAGTAGAGAATCCGTCGTAGATGATTCGCGATCTTGTAAACCATCCACTTCGACTAATGATCAACATGTCAATCAGATCAGAGAATTGGTGCTTAGTGATCGTCCTTCAACAATAAGAGACATTATTGAACAAGTTCCGATATTATTCGTCGAAAACGACATGAATAGTGGCGAGATAACTCATGGGTTTTGCATCACGATGATGCGCCTTCTCACAAGGCCATTAAATTTTACGATTTTTTGACAACGCATTCAACAAATACGGCTCCACAAGCCCCGTATTCACCTGATATGGCACCTTGTGACTTTCCTTATTTCCATGGGTGAAATTCCCTCTTCGTGGTTACCGCTTTGAGTCCATTGATGCAATAAAAGAAAAAACTATGAAGGGGTTTGAAGATTGGAAAAAACGTTGGCAGAAGTGCATTGAAGTCGTAGGAGATTACTTTGAAGGAGATGTAATAAAGTTTGACCTATAAATTAATACCTTTTGTCTTATGACAGCATTCCGGGTAATTTTTCATCACCTTAAACCTTTAAATAAAGATGCTGATGTCAATTACACTTCTAGGCTAGGATATTGAAACATTTTATTTCATTTTTATGGCCACTATCTATTATTCCAAATCAGATAAGGTAGGTGTTTCAACTATCGCCCCTGTGCTTAATATCGCCTACTAGTGTTTGCAAGCTACTATGCGCGACATCTATGAGTTTATGCAGTTACCTTGACGGTCTAGGGTTTTTCCACACGTAGCACCACCAGCAAGTTTCCTATCAGTTATATCAGCAACACAATTGCATCTGAAATATTTGAGGCTGTGATCAATGTATTTTTTATCTCCAATCATTCAAGAAATATCCATGTAAGTGTTTCCAAACCATAATTTCGTTTATATAACTTGAAAGTACATTAAATACTAAAGGTAGGTATGTATGCTCTACTAGCAACTCGCTTTTAATAGAAGCTCCTCATTTCGCCTGGTTTGTGGTAATAGGAACAGGGATAGGCGATATTAGGAGTCCACTCTTGAAAATTCTCTTGAGAAACTTTTTGAAGTTTTACTAGTTAACTTAAACTGACATAAGTAAAGCATGTATATGATCTCTGGAAACCAAAGCAGAATAGTTCCAAGTGATATTCATTTAGTTTCCAGCTGGATTTCCCAATCGAGGAGACTGAATTACAGAGAAGTAGTTAGGGTAGGTGATATTTGGAACACCTACCCTTATAAAAGTAAATTTAATTTGAATAAAAATGTTCAAACTACATGCCTCATTTAAATTTTTAAATTAGTATTCCTTAAAACTTTGAGAAACCCTCAATGAAAATAACGTTCGAAGTTCACTCACATTTCCCAACCATGTTTCATATTGAATCTCGAATTATCTTCGCAAAAGAATGGGTTCTACATAACAAATTAATATCGCTTAAAACAGACTATTTCTCTTACTTTACGTAAATACATTTTAAAACAATATATTCAGATTATTTCACAAATGTTTGTTTATTTATAAAAATTTTTAAACTTTGAAGGTTCGATTGTACTTTCGGATTAAACATGTATACTCACTTTTATTCTAAACGTTTTTGCAAGTCACTAAACGTACAACTAATTCTATAAGGAATGGTTGGTTAGGTTTTATAGCACAAATGTCATATTTGGCTCAAAACAAGAAAAACTTGCGCCAAATACAAGACAACGTCAATTAATGAACGTACACAAGGAAAGTTTTACTGACACAGAAGAGAGAATCGCACTCAGTGTAAGCCACAGGAATCAAATGAGGGCCGCTATAAGAGACACCCGATTTAGCTAATTATGCTTTCGCTCATAAATAAATACAGTTTGTATCAAAATTTCTTTTGGATATATCAAATAAATATTATAAAAAATTAAATTTTGCTGTGTATATAAAAATACACGCAAGTTAAAAACCGAAACTTTCGTAATTTTTTCAAAAAGAAAACGGAAGCATTCTGGCTGAGAAATAGTGTTTAACATTACTTATATTTGAATCATAATCCATTAAAAAAAACTATTTTACAAAAATAACACTTGGAATATAATCGATGTTCCGATTCAAAAAGACTAAACCTATGCTTCATTCATTTATACTTTCTGAAAGTTTATTTTCTAGGCTGGAAGTGAATTTTGGCGTGGGAAGGAAAATAAAATGTTCGAAGAAAAACGTTAGGAATAAGGGTTTTCAGTGTCTCAGTAAAATACAAATCGTATTTTCGAAAGAAAAATAAATTGTTTTGATTCTCCACAGGATCAATACCCGTCAATTTTAGTCGGAACGTGATATGAAAAAAAAGATCAAATAATCCAGAGAAATTCAATATCAATACTCAAACCAACAACGAAGCACTAGTTCACAATTTTGGACCAACTAAGATGGGTTTCTCTACAATCCGACTGATTTGCAAAGATGCATTTTCCTCCTTTGTTGCAAATCAAATAATGTTTCTTGGGCACATACCAAGCTCCATCAGAACTTTTTATGCAGTCACCAAACACATACTTCATGAATAAAACATTTCTTTAAATCGCAACATAGATATCCGAAACAAAGTTATGTTTTCCGTTTCACAAAATGGCTTTATATAAACCATTTACAAAATAACAGATAGATTTGTAAGAGGATCAGCGAGCAGAATGATAAAACATCGGAAATCTATTTCGTGTCTATGAATATATTCAGCATGTGACTGCGCCAAAATACAGAAATTCTAAAATCTCCTAACCCTAATTGCACGATTTCGAATACTCAAAATAATCTCAACGAATATAAAGCGGTCTCCCTAAATATTGAACCTTAAAATTTCACGACAGAATAAAAAAAATCCGACTCTTTTCATGAAAGCAGTGTTTCGATGTACCTTCAAATTACACTTCAGCCATTTTTTATAGATGTAGTTTCACTCATTTTTACACAAACTAACGATAACCTTCATGTAATTAATAACTGCCTCTCGCAGTGAAAGCACCATCATCAAAATCACAGCGCCAGTATCGATAAATGGATGTTCATCCTACTTTTTGATCCCCGCAGCAGAAGTCTGCTAGAAAGGCTACCATAGAAGACATTGAATAAAAATCCATATCGGTAAATACTAGAAAATCTGAGGAAGTTTAAACGGCCCTGGGGTTCTCTTACATATCGCTTCGCCACATACCCTTCGACGTTAATGGAGCAAGACTGCATTGGTATGTCTGTCCTATAACTTGAACAAGTCACTTTGCCACTACTACATTTATGTCTCCTTAAAAGAACATTTGAAAGAGCGCCATTGATATCATATACGAAATGTTTCAAAAGTTTCTATATAAATATGAAGAGGATAGGAACACAAAACTAAACCGTATTTACAAAGGGATGGATGCACCACCTGTATTCGGTAGAGGGCGCTGTACAGCAGCGGACAAATGTACGCTATTCAGCATGCATTACTGTTGATGATTGCAACTTTGAACACCTACTGTCAAACTAAAAATGGGTCTAGTAAAATTGTAATTCATTTATTTGCTGTCTTGCACCTTAGTAAATCCTCTAGCGCAATTGCGTGGTGAATACGGTTTTTATATTTGTTCCCCTCATACCTTTAAGGTTAATATATTCAAAACAAGTTTTGAAACACCCTAAAAATGCATGAAACACTACTAATACATAAAAGTAGGTTGAATTTAGTACTTGTATGTATCAAAGGTAAGAGCTCTGTAGAAGGTGCTAAGTACCTACAAGTGCGAAGTATTTCATCGGAATTTAAATTTTGTAAATATTGCTGCACTAGTCACATTTGAAATGCATTAAAAAAAATTTTTGAGAATGCATTATTAAATTTTCCAAATAAATGGTATTAACTAGGTCCCTAAATTACAGGATTGAGCTAACTATTTTAAATTGAATCTAGGTGATAAAAACATATGATGGGAACATTTAAATCATCATATTAAAGAATGCGCATTAAATACATATACTAAACCAGAAAATAAGCCCCTCCCCCCCACACAAACTACTCAATTTTATAATCGAGATTTATGAACTCTTTTTGCATATTACACCTGAATGAACCTTTTAAGATCGTTGCAATCCAGGTTTCAAGTTTTAACCGTAACCACCTTTTATCACAAGTTTAAAGAACATAGAAAATGAATTTCCACACCAACCGGAGCTTATTTACACTGTTGTCAAATATTCACTTTTCCTTAAAAATGCTTTAAATCGTCCATCCTGATACCTTTACACTGAACTGAAGCTGTCCTTTTGTAACAAACATAAGATAGAAATTTCTCTAACGACCAAACCACAAAGTATCAATGGATTGATTTTATACAATTGTTCGCATAAATGCTTAAAACTTGCTCTAACCTGTTAGTCAACAAATATTGCACAACCTCCTCCATTGTAAAAAAATCAATAGTTTCACATATAAATTTTGTAGCATCTTGTTGGACACGCGAGTTCTTTGAAGGAACAACTGCCCAGTGTAGTCAGTAAAAGCTCTGGTCTGCAGCAATAACCTTCACAAGCTTCTATTAAAGGCAGAAGCAAAACATTTAGAAAAAAGTCTCGCCAATCGAAATCAATAAAGACTACTCTAACAAAAACCTTTCTCCACCTCCACGCACTAAGAAAAATGCCCTCGACTTACAATTTCAAAACTAGAAGCCTTTTAGCTTCTTTTCAATATCCATCAATTTCCGAGATTTTTATTCTTACGGAAAAAAGATTCGATAAAAAGAGGCAAGACAGAAAAACTTCGATAAGCGGAAATAAAATTAGCTTCCTGTGCTTGGAGGAATAATTCCAACAATTTGTAAATAGAAGTAGCTGCTTGCTAATTCACTCCCAAAAGTCACTAAACACAAAATAGAATAGCAAAAAAATAATAATAATAATAATTCACTCGTGCATGATTTATCGATTTATTATGAAAAGCAAAATTAAGCTTACCACAAATAACCAGGTATTTGCAGTGCCGCCCGTCAGGCGAATCTGACTAATTACTCGTTCTGAATTCGTCACCTATCGAAAGAAAAAGATACCTTAATTAAAGCTACAGTTGGAATAATCAAATTAAACAGTTGAAACATATAAGCAAACAGTTTTCTCATGTAAAGTGATAAAAAATGTGAATGTAAGACCATTCACGTCACGCAAACCTTGAGTGGCTGTAATCAAGAAACATTGCTTATTAACCCTCCTGGTGGTTTTTTCAACGAGGTATCTCGTCGGTAACAAAACTGATCATATATTGATGGACGAGAAGTATCGTCCTTAGAAACATAACAGACCAGATTTTGATCTTGTCATCATCAAAACATCAGCAATATCATGATGACGAGACATCTTGTCATTAGCAAAATTGGTCAAATCTTGTTTTACAAGATAACTCGTCGAAACCATTTGGAGGGTTAAATAATTTTCACATTTAATAGGTAACGTATGGTGCAGTAAAATTGACCTCATTAGTAAAGAAATATCTGGAGTAATTGACATTAACTTAAATGTAACTATCAATTATGTTTAAATTCGTTTTCGTTTCATAGGTAACAAAAATATCATTACATAAAATTCAAGACAAAACTGTAACTAGTTAAATTAAAATTGAAGAGTGATTAGGTCCTGAAGTATGAGATTTTCACGAACCTTCAGTTTTAATCGTCAATCAACTAACTCTGAAAACTAAAATAATAATGTAAACATAGGAGAAAATTGTATTACAATATTTACAAAGAGCTCAACCAAGCGTGAGTAGGATGGGAACTATTAAAGATCATTAAAAATGAATCCATATATACGTATTATTTTATCACTGATAATCGTATTTTTTGTATCAGTCCTTGTAGATTTAAAAGACAAACTTAAACACTAAATACTCACATAACACCACTTAGACTAAATCGAGTAAAATTTTGTCTATTCACAAAAGCTGAAAGTAAATATTTTAGCTATTTAAGGAAGTCGAGAGAAACCGGCTATTAAAAGGACTACAAGCCGCCAGAATGTGAATTACATCACTACGGAAACATTTCCTTTCACGAGTTACTCATCTTTAGTTAGTTAATTGTGCAATTGTTACAAAATTATTCAAATAACATTTTCAACTCTTTTAGTTGTTAAACTAACTGGACTTTTCAAATCCAAAAACCATAAAAAAAAAGTATCCACAATCTTTGTGCAATTGAGCAAGACGGAGATCTTGTCGAGCACAACTACGAAGTGGAGATCCTAACTAAAAACATTCAAGTTATTAATGAAAATAGAACGGTCGTGACAGGAAAATGATTTTTTTGAAAGCTCCACAATAGAGTTTTACTAAAATACATTTACGCAAAATATAAAGAAACCGATAGAATTCACCCCACAATATAAAAACTAGACATTCTAAAGCCCCAGTCCTAGGAATGCAAGTACGATTCCACTCAAGATAAACTTGAAAAACTAGAATATCATTTAATCCATTGGTAAAAGTACGGCTGAAACGAGAACGAAGTACTCTCAAGGAGCATTTTCCAAAATTCAGTTGCAAAGTACAACTTTTTATATCCCGAAAAAACGGGCGCAAACACAAAGGTAAGATCCATTTTAAGGGTCCTGAAACTACCATCAGAAAGAAAACTAAAACTAAATCCACAAGCAGTGCGATAGGGCCCACAACACAGCCCACTTGATTTCACTTTCCTTTCCGACAGTAATGTTTGCCGACCTATTCATTGCCCGGACGTCAGACTTTTTGTTGTAGTTTTACTCTTATATATATTTTTCATCCACTCTACTTAGAATTTCCTCCGGCCTTACGTTGAATGATTCCTCCAGCAGCATTCTCACCGTTGAGCTACTTTGTTCCGATCAATTTCCGACCACGTTTTTATCATTCCAATAGACTTGCTTTCGAGTTGAGCCAAAATCTAAATTTTATTTCCAGAAAGACATTCGAAAACGGCCTTCATTTGGTTTGGTTGTTGACCTACATGGCTTGGGTGCATTTATCAAAACTACCTCACATTTAGTGTTTCTTCGTCATGTCCACACTTAAACATGCGGAACACGAGCAGATGGACCGTTCCACGCTACGATTTAGAATGGTGAAATAGGAACAAAGGATGATGATTCAAAAATGGAAACTGCTGTCATAATATTGGATTACTTATGACCAGGGAAAGTAATAAGTTTCCCTTAGGTTTAAATGCAATGCTTTCAAAGCCAACTTAATGTTTCGAATATCCTATCGGTCCATCCTATCAGTAAACAGCAACTTTTTTGAAATATTGAAATAGGTGACAGCCACATGTTATCGACATAAATGTTACATGTTAGAAAACATTTTACTTTAAATTATAAATTGATCTTTTACGTACATTAGACTCTAAAACTTTAAAAAAGTGACAGATATGAATTAGAGAATAGATGCTCATTTTGATGTGAATTGAAAAGATAGGGATATAGGAGTTTCAAGTCATATTTCGTGCAGAAAGCATTTTGAATGCATATCAGAATCTGATGTTATGAACTATCGTAATAGTGATATATTTCAATTTAAGTCTAATAATTTTTCAAAGTTTTAGGTTGCTTGACTCCCCAGTTGTGTTGGAAATATCCTCTATAATATTTTATGCCCATAGATACACGAACTATTACCACGCCATTCATTAATGCTCTCAATTCTCTAACCGTAAAAAACTACATTCCTCATATTGTTCGTTAAAATATTTTATGTATGTGTTCAGCTTAATGATTTCTCTAATGTTTTCACCCATTTCTTTTTATACCGTTCCTTTCTTTACTCCCTTACAATGAATGCGGATTTTATTATTAGGGATCACAATAAATCAAAACTTTTATTTTTTTTCCTTTTCATTTTTCTTCTTTGGCCGTGCTTAGAAAATATTCGGAGAACATTCTGAAAACTAAAAATGATCGATCTTAGATTCCAGAAGCCATTCCGTAAGTAACTTAACGTTCAGTTTCCTTACGTTTGTTTTTCGCAAGTTCGTTTTCGATAACGTTCTTTTTTTCTTACTTTTTTGCGTTTTGGGAAATGATTTCTACAGTTTTCCTCGTATAAATTTATCGGAAGCCTGATGTACGTCATTACGATATATCACACAAGATCTTCACCAGGTTTAATAGATAAAATACACGAGTCTTTCTTCCTGCTTTTCCATTCTCTTAGCTCTCGCTTAAAGATTACGAAGTAATGGGATTTCCTTAAAGCCCTAATTTTCCAACTGTATGTATTTAATGCCAAGCATCTTTTTCAGGTGTTGCTCAGCAAAGAATCTATACATTTACAAATAACTTTTTTCGGGCACAAAATTGTATTACAGTAGGTTAAATAAACATTCGAAAAATACACAAGGCTTGCTAAGCGTTTCAAAGTAAATAAATATGTGGTTCTCTAAACCCCATAACTTCTTAGAAAACTATGGAACCCCAATACAGAAGCTTTCATCAAAATGCCTTTCTAATAGAGTAGACGAAAATTTTGTAAGAGAAATGCGTTAAAAATAAAAGCATTCAAATAGCAATCTTAGTTTCCTCCAGTAATAACATGAAAGTTTCTTCAAAAAATTTTAATTTGCACAGTGGAAATATGCATATTTGAAAATAAAAATTTGTCACTAAATAGGAGAAATGTAGACGTATACTTTAGTTTGGCCAAACTGTATTTAAATTTTAATCTTTAAAGGCATCAAAACATGGGGAAGTCAACCACTTGATGACTGCGATGAATTCCAGGTATAGCAGTAGAGGCCTACAAACGCAGACCTCAATCTAATCAAAAATATTTGGACAGTATACAAATCGTATATTTATTTAGACAGAATTACGTGATCAATTCGTGTTATCAATGAGCGCATTTGTGCAGTAATTAGTCGTGATCACGACTACGTAGTTTGAATGTATGACAGGTCAGATCCAAGATCACTAAAACGTGTCACCAAAAGCAAATTTAATGTATTTTCAGTTTTTAGCTTTTGTACTGCTGATTGTCTGATGTGGTTATGTTATTTATAAATAATAATAAATCTAAAGTTTTTTCTTCAAATATCGTTTAAGGCAGGCCTCGAAATAGATTTTTTAATACAGGTGCACCTTGTGCACCTAAGTTTTTAAATTAGGTGCACTGCGTGTACCTAGTGGGAAAAAATTAGGTGCACAGTTATATTTTCATGTGCACAGTGCACCTGGGTATTTCGAGCCCTGGTTTAAGGTTTCACTGTATTGTAAACATTTTTTTACGCTTTCTATAAGAATAAAAATGATCTAAAGCAGATTAAGATTAGTTTTTGAAATGTTTACGGGGGGAGGGCGTGACCTATCAATACAAATAAGAATATAGTGTTTGTTTGCACATGAGAACGAAACGGAAACCTGTGTTGGGTTTTGAAAATATCACGCGTGCAGTGACATTTTCAGTTTCTCTCACTCTGAACTAATTTCTCGTTTCTAAATTTAGTGCACTTTTTAGTTGTGTATTGTGGGATCTGCAAGATCAGAGATACGGAAAAGAATCACGAATTAATATCATTAGAACAAATTTTTCACTGACAACTTTTATTTCGCTGTTTTCTGCTTTAAATATTTATTATTTAATAAATTGCTTCTCCTTTTCCTCACACGCAACACCACCACAAAGTATTCAACTTAAACTGGCAGGTAAGCCAGAATAAAAGAATTGGTACGTGTAATTATACAGATATTTAAAAAATAAAAATGTTAACAAAATCCGAACTAGAACTTTTAAAATATTAAAAAATAGCGGCATTACGCAATATCCAATACGCTGCATTTCCAATCATTTGCATATCTGGTCGACATGTACCTTTATGCCAAGTTTCGTTACGATCCCACAATTATTTCTTGGTGCTCAAATTTTTATGGCAAGGAGTGTATTTTAGTGTATAAGGCACGAGGAATCTATTTTAATTACGTTCCAAATGGACATTGCAAAATTTGAAAATAGCCAAATAGGAAGACAGACAACTTTTCATATGAAACGCACAATTACTGCAGACATTTCAAGTCTAACTTTCTTTGACTGTGACTCCAGGGATGTGAATAACAAGAGGTGATTCCATACTGTTTTGCTCCGTTGATATTATTTACTAAGCAAGCGAATGGTATTGTTAGATTGATTCAAGGACAGTTGCAGCACTACGGAGTAGTATTCAATATTTCAAGGTCAAAAATATTATGGTTGTTATGATGCATTATTAAGTGAATGGTATTAATCATATACCGATCAATCAATGTAAGATTAAAGCGATCGCCAAATATATCCAATACGAATTTAAACTATAATTTACATAAAACCTGATCTTCTACAACAGCAATTGTTGAGAATAAGTACATTAAAATTACCGATGTATTAAAAGAAGCACGAGTCAACATATCGCACTCAAAAGGTCCAGCCTTCAAAAAAAAATACGTTATTCTATACGAAATAAATAGTTTTGTTAAGTGTACTTAAATCCTCTTTCTACAATCTGACATTTGCTGTGATCCTCTTGCTCTTCGTTTTTCTTGTTATCCTTACTTTAAATGTTTTTCCGCATTAGTTACGGTTATTTCATGATAATCCTCGTAGAATGTACATTTAATAAACATTTATTTTAAAGAGCACATCAGCATAAATTTTAATAAGGGAAAATGTAATTTTTATTCACATATATCCAAGCTTTTTTTTATTTTAATAACTTTACATTAAAACTTTTATTATTTAAATCTGCAAAGCAAGCACATTTGTCGCGTCCTTAAGTGAAAAAATTTAATTAACTTTCTCTTCATAATCTGCAGTTAATCTCTTCGTAAATGCTTTTCCTTTCAAGGAAATCTTTTTTTCACAGCCAGTACCGTGCAAAGGATCTTCGAATTTATAAGTTCTTTATATTAGTTTCCGATGCAGAAAAATTTTATACATATATATCTATAAAATATTGAAACGGTTTTCAAGATGGAATTATATAAACTCGGGCCCTAATAAAAATGGAACTTTCTTTATCGATATTAAAATACCTGGGAAATACTTAAGTGCAATAAAATATGTCATTCAGTTTAGTCAATGAAGTAAACAGTATGTCCCACCTTTTCTTGATTTTTGACGTTAGAATAGATTTTTTATCGCAATTAAAAAAACAAAAATATTCAGTGTTAAAGTTAAATAAAGTATGATTGGATTTGCATCAAAACCAACGAACTATTTAAGCACAAATACTCTGAATCAAAAAAAAAAAAAAAAACATTGCGAAAAATCGAAGCTCCTTGCATTAAATATTAAAAAAATTAGGAAAAGCATAAATTACAAATATGAAACATTAGCACCATGAATCCTCGAACAATAACTGAACTTCGGAGAAAATACTTTTGCACTTTTAATAATTATTGACGAGAGATGAGTGATTTTGTAAATAATTTAACGAAATATAGTACTACAGAACAATGATTGTCTCATGGCATTTAAAGACTGCCTTTCAGTTACCTTATGATGATTGAAGGGACTACTCAAATGCAAATAAATGAACAAGTTGCAAAATTTGTAAATATTTTTAAAATCGCGTCATTAATAACATCAAAACTTTTTCCACTATGACAAGCAATGGTGTTCTACTTAGCTCTCGTGTAGTAAAAATTGATCGGGCAGTAAATCAACCTGACAAACATAAGTTCAAGTATAAAGGTTTGGGTTAAAAAGCGTAGGGGTCGTATCTGGTCAAGCTCCGCCAAACACAAGATGGACAACGGCAAGCAGTAGGCAGACCTACTGAGCTACGCCGTCCTCTCGGTTGGTTGGATTTGACGGTGCAAGGTCTATTGTATATAATGGGATTTTACATTTTAAAATAAGATGTGTGTATTATTACCAAAGTAAGTGCCAACTCTAGTTTCTAAACTGCCTATTGCGATATCCTGGTTCTTTCTCCAGTGAAAATTTCGTGGTTTTGATGCCTTAAAATACTTCAAGAAGCTTCTAAAAATACCCGAAGTTGGAAACGCCCTTGTTCTCGAGCTTGTTAATGATTGAAGACTTCTTTTTACGATTATGAGGCGGAGAAAGAACATATCAAACAGCATTCGCGCGCACCCATTCAAACTCTTTAACACAAAGGGCACAAAACACTTCTATCGTAATTATTATTTAATGCTGTTTGAGAAATCGTACGAGGCAACATCAAAATTAATACTTATTAGCAGTGTGTGTGCACATATTACTCACAAACATCACTTCACTCGGTGACACAACATTCCCTGTATCTTCGAAGAATTTACCACTACACCAAATTTTACTCTTACTACCATCCACACCAAAGACTCTCGTGTATATTGGGGAGGTGCACTTTAAATCTGCCTTAAATGTACCTTCGTTGACATAGTGAGGAAATTTAGGGAGGTGGATGCCCGCTCAGGTGTTGACCTCGTCATCTGACCGTGGTTCAAAATTACAAGGTGTCCTTGGATCTTTCACTTCGGGATGGATCCCGGAACGTCACCAATAGTCCGTTGTGTTGCTCTAGTGCGACATTAATTCAACTACCCACTTTCTAATACATTTACGATGTGATTTATCGGTTGGTTGCAAAGAGTGTTTTGTGTCGCAAAGACCATATTTGGCCAAGCTGCGCCAAACACAAGGCAAAGTCAAGAAATGGACAAGCACAAGATATTTGTATTGCCAAAGAATGGAGAAATACACCCAGAAAGGAATCGAATCTGCTCTGACTGGAACTCGTAGACTGCTAGCACAGTGGACAAACTCCTTGAAACATGGCGGTCCTTACGATTTATCGATACTAGTTCCATGAATGTATTTTTTTTTCATCACGCATGGAGAAAAGTAAAGATAAAGATACGAGAAGGATAAACTAAAATCCGGATATATTCCGCTATCCCTTACCGGAAACGCAGTTGAAAAGTTTTCTCGAAGAAATATCAATAAATATTTAAGCACAATAGCCTGGGGAGACTTCTCATCTTATCCTTTGTTTACGAAGGGATGTACTTATCCTGAAAATGACTTGGAAATCAGAGCCTTACTGTAAAGAAACTTTTCACTCGCTGACGTTTTCAAATTTTTACTGAAATTTCTAGAAACCCTAGACTATAGTATTTCACATTTTTATTCATTGGAAAGGCAATTCCAATTGTTCCTTACCCCGGAATCGCTGTACATTGATGATAAACAATTCCATCTTTTCTTTTAATTAAACTTTAATAATCTTTATATAATATCCTCGTTGAAAATAAAATATCCGATGTATAAGTCTATGTGCGTAGAAGTAAAATAATCTATGACTTCTTACTTAAAGTAAAATGGCAGAAAAGGTGATGTGATGGGCCTCCCACAGGAGCGGATAATGGCAGAAATACGACGGGGCATCAGCTTGAGGAAGTATTCAGTAGGCATTGAACACGATATTTCCAGCAGAGCTGTCACAATTCTGTTGTATTCAGAAGTGCGGAATATTTGTGTTTGAAAGTGTGTATTATGGCATTCCAGATGTACTCTATGACGTTGAGATTTGGTGGCTTGGATGGAATGGGAAGACCCAAAACTCTGGTGAGTGTTCCTCCGTCTGAAAATTGGCAACTTGTGTGGTGGCGCCTTTGTACTGTTAGAAGAGACCACACCCATCAGAGTGAACCTAGGACATAAACGGGTGTATATCGTCAGAAAGAATGCACACAAAGCGTTCCCTTGGCAGACGTTTGTTGACGTACCAGGTCCAATAGAATGTGAGCTCAACAAACCCCATACAATACGAAGCCATCCTTTATGGACATGCGCGATCAATGACTTTATGGGGTTTTCAGCACACAAGAATCCTTAGATCTGCCTGAAACAGTTGGCCGACCAACCGGTATAGTGGTTAAGGTGTTAGCCTCTAGATCGGAAGGTTCCGGGTTCGGGCATGGATGTTTGTAAGCGTATGGTGTAGAGGCGGCTGGAGCACCTTAAATCTGTCGTGGCCGAAAGTCCTCACGTTGGGTTGGCGTGGAAGTTTGGAGAGTGGGGTGCCAGCTCAGGTGTTGCTTCGTCATCTGACCGTGGTTCAAAATTACGAAGTGTTGTCCTCGGATCTTTCCCTTAAGGGACTGATCCCGGACCGTCGTCAATAGCCCGTTGTGTTGCTCTAGTACGACGTTAACTAAAAATTACCAATTATTGCCTGAAACAGTTGAAAACGCGTTAAGTGTTAGTCGTTTTCAGTCATTAAGTGTCCAGTGGTGTTCTCAAGCCCAGTCCAGGCACATAGCTGTGTATCGAACAGTTACCGAGAGTAAACTCGAGTTTGGCGTCGGCTCCTAAAGCTTATTATCTTTGAGGAAACATTGCAGTCTTTACGTTGATGTTTGTCGAAATTCCAGCATCGAATTCCGATGTCATCGGAGACTGTGTTCCACGCCTATCACGTGAAACTATTCTTGCCTGCCGACGATGGTCAACGAATCTCGTCGAGACGAATCTGTCCTATAACTCCAAAGGGAATGAAGGTCCAAGTGGTAAATATTGCCAAGTAGTCGCTTGCCCAGAATTCGAGACAGCATGGAACAAATTTCCGTATCAGGGGCTGGAAGCTACGAGCTTTCGACGTGACAAACTATCAGTAAGGTTAATAGAAAATTTTAAATATTTTTAAGTTGTAAATTTGATAATCTGCTTCTATTTAAATTGCTGAAAGAATTAAACACTGAGTAATTAGATTAAAAAATACTCGTCTTATTACACATGCAATTCAAAATATATTGTTTAATGCTGATTGCACTCCTCATTTATACGAATATTAAATCATTAATTCAGTACCTGTCAATTAGATTTTTGATTCTCGCAACCGCGATGATAGAAAACCAAACAATCATCTCTGTTACCCAATTTATAAGGCTGAGCTTTCAAAAAGTAACATACATGTAAAGAAAACTATACTCATTATTTAACAGAAATATACAAGATCAGCAGTCGTTGTGAAAGTTAAATCCACACCTGAGTGACCGGAGGAAGAAGACACTGAAAGACTAGACCTGAAAAAATAGGGTGCAAGAGACAGCCATGCGCTAAGTAGACAATAAGTGCAGAAACAAATGGTCTTTGATGTCGAGAGGACTATCAGCAGTAATAACGAAATATCCTTATTAAAGATCCAAGTAGTATGTGGAAATCCAAAGAATATAAACTGTCACGTGCAAAAAAGGAAACACTTTCTTTGCGCGAACCTTTTTTCTACTTCCTTTCCCTTATTAAATGTGCTAAGAGCGTAGTTCCGAAAATAGAAAAAAGATTAGTTCGAAATAAATAAAAGAAATGTTTTTAGCTATTATTCATGCGTGGTTGTTTCATTTTTTGGCACTTGCTGAAGGCAGTCCTGAGTAACCTCAATCTTCAGAGGACTGCAGAATGTGAAAAAATATCTATTAGAGGCAAAAAAACTTGCACTTCTTTTTGCACCCACTCCTGAAGACAGAACACGTTTAATAAAATTATTAACTACTCACCAGTGACAAAAAAAAAGATCGGTAAAAGGGAACTAATACATTTTTGTGTCTTAATTCGATTATGCTTACAAACGTAGGTTTATATTTGTGAGCTTATCTGTGCCTTTCGCGATGATCTAGAATAAAACGCTTCGAGTGCTACATAAGCACCTTTTTAAATCGGATTTAAAATGAACAAAAAATACTAGCCGTACCTAATTCAAAAGAGTATTTATTACAAATGTGTGTATGGCGATGGTTAATTGTTTTCTATTTAACTAGATATAATTATATTAAATTTGGGGTCAGAATAGATAAAAAATCGTTTTATCTTTTGGAAAAACCCTATATAATGATCATCAAAGAGGTTTTGACGAGTTATCTAGTTCATCAACATCTGAACAGTTTTGTTAATGAAGACATATTTCGTCATGAAGAGTTTGCCAAATTTTTGATGATGACGAGTTTATATCTGGTCAGTTTTTTTTCCATTGACGAGGTACCTCGTCCATCAATATCCGCTTTTGCTAATGTCGAGATACCGCATCGAGACAATCCCCAGGAGGGTTAAAGAAACATTCCTACGATTGTGTGATGGATTTTAATAGCGAATGTTTCTGTTTTAAGGTCTGAACCTCTACAATCCGAGTTAACGTATCAGCGTCTTAAAACAATTTCAAAGGTACAAAAGTCGATACGTTTAAATTAGTGCACTCTTTTTTAATTTGTGTTTCACATTCAATGCTAAAACCTATTTTTAGAACAGAAAACGAAACTAAAAATAAATCTACAAAAACGGATAGACATTTTAGAATCCATCAAAACCTGAATGAAACTTTAAAAACAGTATCCTAAAACACAATCGAGACCTTAAGGTGACTTGGCACCAAATAATTAATTTCTCAAATATAGGTTATTAGATAAAACTAAGTTTACATTTATCTTTGTCTAAATAACGGTTACCAAAGGAAAATTTTTAAATTAACTCCCAATTTTGAAAAAATGTGCAATTTCTTGAATTTTTTTAAACATTTTAAAACGCTGCTCCTTCAATTTGCGATATTTTGGCTTGAAATTTTAAAACACTCATAAAACAATTCTGATAACTTCTAAGGATGGGGATTTTGTGGATATCTTAAATAGTTATCAAATAAAAAATTCGAAGGTGAAAAATCTCCAAAATATATATTATGACAATTTAGTACTTCAAGTTTAATTTTAATATAAAAAGGTTATATAGTTATTTTACTAAGAATCCAATTTTCTTAGTTTCTTTACTCTGATCTTTGTAAACGTCTCTTAAAATTTCTGGTTATTTGAAGCGTTAGTTAAAAAATGGAGTTAGCATTTCAATCATGGTATAGTATGAGAAAAATCGAAACTGAGTAAAATCCATTTAAAGATTTTGTAATCGTACAAAACATTTGAAAAATTTAAAACTATAGATTATTTTTCTCGATTTATGATAACCCACAAGTGTTTGTTTACCTTTTTAAGAAATTATAACGAACATTTTACCTTTATATAGTCAAAGTTAAAGGCACTAAGGACATTGTGAAAATGAATATTTGGTACAAAAATTCTGTATAGCGAATGGTTATTTATCAGTAAACTAATAACAATTCATTTAAATCTTTGAACAATTATTTACGATGGTCACATTTATTATTTAAATCACTTCAGACAAAAATATTAATTTTTATCATGAACTAATGACAGAATTTTAATTGACAATTAAGAGGAGAAATTTCCCAGAATACACCGACATGATTTTACTATTGTATCGGCCAGTTTTTGTTTATTAGCCAATTTAATGAGATGATCAACATTTTGAAATGCAAATAATCATCTGATTTTCAAAAGCACTTTTCTTCTAACCAACAATATTCAGATTGTGTTTAGATTTTCATTGTTCTTTCCTATAGTGCTTTGCTGTTCTAAATCTCTTGAGCACTCCAAAACTAAACCAAAACTTACTATTTGCAAGTATTTATGCTTGAATTTTGTATGTCTTTTGGAAACCTGAACCAACTATTATTATGAGGAGATTCGTTCGCAATGATGTCACATTGAAGGCATTTTTTCAAAATATAATCTTTTGCCAATCTTTGATGTATATCCAGAATATACAGGGTGGTCCCGAATTCATGGTACAAACTTTAATGGTAGGTACAGGACATTGTAACAATGATTTATTGTATAGGAATGTATAGTCGCAAGTGACGCGGTGAGGCGTAAACAGGGGAAATAAAAGGAAAGAGAAATGGAGTGATCGGTTGGTATCATTGCCGGTAGAGGGCAGTAGATGTCTAGCCGCTGTTGAACATGATGCATCGCAGTAGGGAAAAGCGCCATTCACAATTGTGCTGCCGTAGACGATGGGTGACTTTACGTATGCAGAAAAAGCAGACATGCATTACATGTACGGCCGTGCAAATGGTAACGGCAGAGCTGCGTTACGAATGTATCGCGCGGAGTATCCCAATCGCTCCACCGACGCTGTCAAGCATGTATCGATACTGGTGGACGCAATTTTGAACAATTACTGTAAACATGACACTTGTCAACAACGCTTTCAATAAAATCTTTGTTTTTCCTTTCGGCCGTTATTTCCCCTGTTTTCGCCTCACCGCGTCACTTGCGACTATACATTCCTATACAATAAATCATTGTTACAATGTCCTGTACCTACCATTAAAGTTTGTACCATGAATTCGGGACCACCCTGTATAGAAAATTCACCTCAATAGTTGATTTTTCACACAGTATGAGATCATGGACTTCCAAAAACATGACCCTGAAAGGTTTCGGTGTTAAATTTTGGTATCTAAGAGCATTTTAGGTGAGTGGTGAGAAGGGAGAAAAATCTCAGTTTCAGTCAGTAAAATAAAAAAATTTTCTTCAAATTTTAGCAGGGAGATAAAACTTTGCAAAAACATACTTTAGTAAATAAAATAAAATTTTGGATAAAAATCAAAAATCAACACTTTGATCGTTTTTTGGGTGCCAAGTTCTCTTAAAATGAATAAAAGTGTATCGGGTTTGAGCTGTGTTTAAAAAAGGGTAAGATTACTACATCAGTGATATCCTGAAACAAACCTTAGTGACTTCAGTTAGGAATTCGATTACATAGAACTTTTGAACTACCAGATGCAGTAACACAATAGTCTGCATCAAATATACCCCAGCGCCAATAAAACATTGTGTGTGACATACACGAGTTAAAACTTTATTTGGTAGAACTGTCAGGTGTGTCTAGCTATAGATTAGGATGAGTGAGAAGTTTTAGTCTTTATGTTCTTCCAACATACCAGATTAGATACATAACAGTTAGATTTTAAAATGTGTTCTGGTTTTATACAAAAAAAATATATACTTTCACAAGTCTGGAAATTTGGAACATCAAAATATTCCTGAAACTACAATACAAGAAATTCCGTTTCCCAGTCTTTCTAGTAGTTTGGTAGGAATTTTAAGGCACAAGGCCCATATTTGGCGATGCAGAGCCAGACACAAGACATACAATATCAAGTAATGGACACTCACGCAAATGTTTTACTGACACAGGTCAGGCTTTCTAGAATTTCAATAAACACATGGAGAATTTTTCTAACGAATGAAAATACTGATGAGTAGGGCAACTTTTTAGTTCCAGTAACAATTGGAAAAGCTGCATTTATCATTCCCTAAAGTTGTAATTATGCAAATAAAGTTGCATTTATTTTTGATACACTAAAATCTAAAATAAATTATTCGTAAAAAAAAATGAAAAAATTTAAAATTTATTGACAATTTTAGTCGTGTCCAACAGTGTTATAATAACAAAACATCATTAAATACAGAAGCACATTGATGTAGTTGAATGACCGATCCTTGGCCAGTAATTTCTTTAACATTGAAAAACTGCGCTCAACAGAGACTGATGTTGACTGACATTGTAGTAGTAAATACTGATTTAGGGGGAAAATCATCTCGAGAAAGTGTAGCAATAACCGTCAGGACATTATTATTTTCCAATGGTTTCTTAAGACACGCTTTAAGGTTGCAAGGATCTTCTTCATCAATCTATCTCGAAGTTGTACGCTTTCGATTTTTCTACGAGGAATCAAACATTCGTAGCTGCTTTTGATTTTCAGCAAACTTTTTGGCAGTTTTGGACCACATTGCTTTTTTTACGCTACGCACTAAAATGCAGTCGCCACTAAAACCGCTGATAATGTCCTTTACAGTGGGAAGGTGGTCGGTAGTACAATGCTGTCCGAAGCCACGTATCCTAGCGTGTGAGTGCTGGTTTAGGCAGTTGGTCGATGGTTGAAAAGCGGCCTTTTTTTTAGCTTGTTTTGCACTGTGGATGCCAAAACAATAAGCGATGAAATTTCCACATTTGTGTAAAATCCACGGACTTTTTCTGCAGTTGTGGCACGAGTGTGGCACGCAAGTAACTTGGAGCAATCGTGGATAAAGCACCTTGAGTGTGTTTCCAGTCGCAGTCATATGCTGTATCGGATAGCTGAAGTACAAAATCCTTTCGCTCAACATTCAGATTTTAAAACGTCATCTACAAGGCGAACAATGTTATATGATCGACTCTCCACGAAAACTCTGCAGTCGATTACGCAAGTTTCCTCTGGATTATCAAGAGTGCCAACCAATGTGTTAAAAGTACTTCTTGGTATCTATTTCACTTTCGTCTGTTAGGACGAACACCTTCTTTCCATGAACATCTTGTTTGATAAACATACTTTGGCGCTCTCAAGATCAGACACACGTGATCGAAGGATTAATTCAGAGGGCAAAAAAAAAATGCAATATTAATTTCATATTAATTAGTTTTAAGCTAAATTTTAAAAAGTTGCAGGTGGTTCCATTTATGCAAAGTTACATTTATGCAGAAAGTTCCATTTATGCTGCGGTTATGACTCCCTAACAATATACCCCACGTAGGAAGAATTTTGGTTTTAGTACTTTATATGCAGCGTAGAACGTGTGAAAAAGTTGCATTTGTTACCCTACTGATGAGTTATACTTAGGTTAAATAAAACCATTAAAAACACTCATGGGGATTATTCCAGTTTATATTCATATTCGAATGCATCAAAATTCTTAGAAAATTATAATCTTAGAAACGGAAATAATCCTAAATTAATAAATGGTGGAAAGATTAGGAAGATGAGTCTCCAAAGCTTAAATTGCGTATTTGCATTTTAAAATAGCACATAAAAATGCATCAAAACACGTTGTTAATCTTATAAAATGCATTCGAAATATATTCAGTTTCCTTTCTACTTTCTAATGAAATAAAATCTCGTTAAATCTCTGAAATTTACGAAGTTTATCTTTTGGTAATTAAGATAAAGTTGCAAAGTGAAAGGATGAAGTAATACCTGACGATTATTAAATTAGTTCCAGCAAGGAGAAATGATTGAAATGAAAATGTTTTATGCATACTACGTGAACCCTTGGGCAAACAATTATTTCAAGCTATACGGATTTTAAATAGTTGAACGAGCATTTCACATAAACTTTTGAAACTGACAATCCATTCCAATAATGTCACTTTGATCTCTTTTTATTCAAAATTTTCAGAATTAATTGAAACGCGGAATTTCAAAAGTACATGACAAGGAAATCATTTTAAAACTGTCAGTTTCTTTATTTGCACAAAATTGAATTTGGACTGTCAATGAAACATGGTTTCGAGATCAGAGAATTTATCTATAACCAGAGGTGAAAGTAACTATTGTAAAATATTAAGCATCAGTAGCTTCACTATGGAATTTAGAATCAAATTAACTACGATATGAAAAGAGAAAACATGATGAAATTTTACATTTATAGTGGGGCACGTCTTTATTTTAAGTGCTTTTTATATGAAATTAAATTAATATAATAAATGTGTTCATATGCGTCACTTTCGAGGGGATACATTTTCTCTGGTTAATGTAAAACGGTTTCAAGAAACAAAAAACTTTATATTTTATATTAATGGAGCAATTAAAAATCTGAAAAAAAGATCGAAAAATCAATTGTTTAAAACATTTTAGCGTTACAAATTTATATCAACTTATTTCATCAATACATTTTAGATTACGACCGTTTTTTTACGTAGTCACATATACAATATAAAACATACAGTAGAATGGTAGGTTTTATGACGCAAGGTCCAAACACGGATCAGCTGTAACAAAACATTGAGATTTCTTGGCATTCACATTTTTCTTGGACGATTTCCTTGAACTATTTTGAATAATCATTTCACTCTTGTGTATATTTAAGCGTAAATAAAAAAAAAATTTAACGCGCTATTTTCGTTTGAGTAAAAAAAATTATCTTGCAATTTTCTTCAACAATTGAGTCATACTTATCAAATAGTTTATTTGAATTATATGTATACAAGCTTAATGAACTAAAATTTTAATAAATGGAATATTAATGCGCGTGAGACCTGAGAATTTTCGCTAATTTATCAAAATTTTGGAACCTTTTTGTAATAACTTTCGCACAGCTTTATATTTTTCGACCAAACTATGTATCGGCTTTTCAGTAGAAAACAGTCTAAAAATTTTATAACAATCGGATAGGTGCAAAAGTTTGTTTTGTGCTTGTAAAAGTACACTGTACTCCAAGAAACATTCAATTTTGCGCTCGATGGACTGGTAGGTATTTAATTAACGTCACACTGGGCAACGCGACGGGCTATTGGCGATGGCTCAAGATCATCCACGAAAGGAAAGATCCGAGTGAAACACTTATTTTTGAGAAACGGTCAGATGACGAGGCAACACTTGAGCTGGCACACCACTCTCCAGATTTCCACACCCCGCCAAAGTTGAGTACATTTGAGGCCACGGCAGATTCACGTGCACCAGCCTCCTTTGTACACAACGCTCTTAGGTTGGATTTGAACTCGCAATCCTCCGGTTACTAGTCCATTACTCTTCCAACCATGCTACTGCGGTTCTTTAATGGACTGAAAAGAACTAAAAACCATCGAATGACATTTGTATTCAGTTGCGAGTGATTTTTATCCTTTCAGAGGCGAGACAACATCGAGTGTCCCACGGACTCTTCGTAGTTTTTAAAGCTATTATATGTATATGAAGGTTAATGTAAACAATTTTTACCTTATTCTGATGTCAAGTAGTGCTCTAGATGTGCTGTGTGTGCCATCTCCTCTCAAAAGAAACTAAAAGTAATGAATTTGTGCTACATGCGAAATTTGTATATATAGGACTTCACTGCTAAAGATATCATGTTTGATGCAACTTTGTCAAATATTCCTCTTGCGTCGTAAAACCAAGCATTATCGATACATTTTTTTTTCTATATTCTTTTAGCATGTTGTACTAGTACCATTTTAATGCTTACTTTAAAAAAATGATTTTCGGACATTAGTGAGTTCACCTTATTAACCCGTTAGATAACTCAATGCTGGGTGACTCCACGGTCATGGGACAAACTTGGAGGGGTGGTACAGCTTACTAAAACCTACATTTTTCGTATAGGAATGTAGGGTCGGAAGTGACGCGTGGAGGCACGAACACAAAAAATGAGACATGAGCAGAAAAGCATTGTTTATTTACAACATCTTCGCATGTATATTTTTGCGCAATGTTTACAATAAAAGCTCAAAATTGCGACCACCGACAGTAATACATGCTTGGTAGCGTTGAAGGAGTGATTGGCGAACATTTCCAAAAAAGATGCATGGCATTTCGCGCACGCTTGCAGACGCAATGGATAGTCGAGCAACTGGAGTCCTGTAAAAGATGGTCTTCAGATGCTCCCATGAGAAGTAATCCATGCTAGAGCATTTATTGTAAACATTGCTGCAAAGAAGCACTTTGCAAGGATGTTGTAAAGAAACAATGTTTTTCTGTTCATGTCTCATTTTTTGTGTCCGTGCCTCCACGCGTCACTTCCAACCCTACATTCCCATACGAAAAATGCATGTTTTAGTAAGCTGTACCACCCCTCTAAGTGTGTCCCATGACCGTAGAATCACCTTGTATACTGCGACAAATAATCGACCAGTCTATTCTTCAAATTGCGCTGATCCTATATCGGACCGGGTGATAGTTAAAGGCCGATTTCAACACTAATCATACAAGATTTTAATTAGCAAACGCGTTTATGCGGCTCGATATCTATTGAGAAACGAAACTTCTGAAATTTAGCATGTTTCTTAAATAGCAAAGCAACAAGAACGTGACAGCGGTAGCAATTTATCAAAGTAGCAACTGTCTTTTCAGAACTTAAGTGCCGGGTAAGAAATCGATATTCACTAGAAATAACATTAATAATTCAGTGCACTGCAATCGTATACTCTGCACTAGGCTCGTGCGAATTCAGTACCACTACACGGAAAACGTTATCTTCTAAAAATGATCGAACAGTATAATAAAAATAAAACAAGCTATTTAAAATAGGATCTTAAGTGCACAAATTGAGTGTTTAAAATACTTTAAAGGTTATTTGAAAACATACGATGGTCTATAAATTTATACAAGTATTATTATAAACATTCTCTAGCATATCAAAGCAACGCATAGAAATACTTCTATTGGAAATTATACGCATTTATTTTGCCTCAACTCACTTTTAATTCAATGCAAACATGAAAATCTGTCTGAAACTGAAGCCTGAGTATAAGAGTTCGGGAAATGTGATTTTTCATTAAGACTAAAACCGACTGACAGATATCACACATATCATACTTTGAAGTTTCCTAAGAAACACCGTAATTAATTTCTAGTGCTATACATTTCAGGAATTTTCATTTCTGTTTATGGTTTCTTTTCAGATCACTTGTGTCCCCCTGAAACTGCTATTTGCCTAAATACAGCACTAAAACGTCGTTCTAGCCAACTTCCGCATTCCCGAGTAAAAACTAAACACTCGGAAAATATATCAAATTACAAAAGAACATGTAATTGGTACACAAAAACATATTGCAATTAAATGTAGCTCGCATACAAAATATTTAAAAAAAAACGTTAACCAATGAGGAAGTATTAATTTAAAGGCTGAACTGAGTTAGTTAACCCCACATACCAATTTGCCATACACGTTATTAACTTTAAAAGGCTTATACTAAAAATGGTCTTTAGAGAACTTGAAAAATTAAATGCCACTTGATGTCATGTCTGGTAATTCATGCATGGACATGCCGCAGCGCTGAAATAAAATGCGCAGTTAATTATAAGTTGAAAAAAATCCATGTAAATGGGCACACTACTTAATCTCTCAGTTAATTGAATCTAAATAAGTGAGATCTAAAAAATCCTTATTGATTCCGTAGCACAAAAGGACGGTGGCACTGTTATCCTATTACACGAAAATTTGTTCAGTAATGAACTTCCATCGTCGGAAAAACCACGTTAAAAGTATTTCTTATGTTGGTAATTTCCCGAGAGGCCTCTATTCCTTATAACAGAATCTTTTGAGCGCTGAAGTTACTATATTTGAAATACTCCAGTTCCTTTTATTAAACTACATATAACTGCTTTCTTAACATGCATTTTTTTTCTAATTTAAATTTCTTAACTTTAAATGGTAGATAAAAATGTTTGATTATATTATGGCTTTTACCTTCTTATACCAAAGGAGAGAGATTTATTACACAGAAGTTTCAATTAAGAGAGGAAGTTTCAAGTCTGAGAGGAACGGGGTGATGACTTCATTTTTGGCTCATGTTCAATTGGAATAAAATTAGCACATATAGGAAGATATTAACAACTGATCACATTATGAAATACAGAGGACAATTTACGATTGTAGAATGCATCAGAAACTAGTATGTTCTAAAGCAGGGGTTGCCATAGCGTTACTCTCCAAAGCGAGCGGTGCAGCTCATGAAAATAAAATGTATGTATGAAATATGGTAAATTAAGACCTATTAATGTGCAAGTGTAATTATTTTATTTCATTTCGTGTTAGAAATTAATTCAAAAGCATAAAAGTTACAAAGTTATTGAAAATAATAAAATTTAAATGTTATTCAAAAAGCGTTGTTCTGATTCTATCAAACAATTTTGCAGAGAAAATCTTTAAAAATTAAATTTGCTTGTGGATGCTTTAACGAATAATATCCGTCTTAGCAGTTAGCTGACAAAAAATTGGTTGACTTTTTAAGGTAATCGCTTTGAGAGCGAAAAAACAGCAGTGTTTTTCGTTGACTATTCTCTATTGAGAAGGAAATGGAAAAGAAAAACATATTTGAAAACCAAAGTTTCCCTACTCTATTACACTAATACTGAAGCAAACAAAATATATTACGAAACAACAATTACTTACTTTTGTGACCTTCATTACGGGCGACTTACGTTGTCAAACCAACGTTCAGTTGGTAAAGCGAGCGATAGTGATTAGTTTTCAAACATTTTTTTGCGCTGAATATTTTGCTTTCAATCAAAGTTGTCTCAGCTAAGAAATATCAGTATTGTGTTTCAGCAACCAATCAGGCTGACCGACGGAGGGGAATAAACTTTAAAAAATTGAACTAATTTTGAGTTGCCCATTGCTTTTTTATCAAAGACAAATAAATGGCTTTTTCAAATATTATATCTGGAAATGTGGCTTCCAAAAAGGTAGTGTAGCTGGCCCTCCTATTCAAAAGTCTCTTCTATCTGCGATACCAGCCGATACATGGCATGGTATAGAATCCAATTATGCTACCTTGAATGATGCCAAGCATTCAGCAGTTACTGATATCTGATGTACCGGGGAAATTGACGGATAAGTACATTCTAGATATGCTCAATAAGAGGCAGATCTGGGGAAATTGCTGGCCAACGAATGGTTTTGACATCATGGAGACACTCTTGGTAGAGGGAGTATCCGTGTTTGAAAATAGCCCCTTGACACGTGAAAATGAAAGCTAAAACAGGTTGTAAGATCTGCTAGACGTATCCCTATGCTGTCAAACTATGTTGTACTACAACTAGGTGATTGTGAATCATGGCTCCAACAACGTTTAACTACGATATTCTTTTCTCAATGAAAATGAGTCAGTTTAAGGCAACATACAGGTGCAGACTTCAAGGTAGAAGCAGTTCTCCTGTAGACACAGACAGCAACTGCACTGATATGGTGTTCATATAAATTACAACTGCTGCATATGAAAAAAAATTAATATAGAATATTTCTAAAAACGATATTAACGGTGACAGAAATGACATAAAAGTTTTAAATTCACCAGTGAAACAATATAGCCATATTTGCATTTCTGCGTTTCATAGTTGCGATAAGTTAAAATCGTAAGATTATTCTGTAAATAAGGCCACTCACTTTTTCAACAAAGCATCGTATCCATAAATTTTGGTATTTTGTTTATTGATACCAGGAAAAGGGTATAACTATTCGTAAAAATTGGAAAAATATTTACATCAAATAAAACAGC
Organism: Metellina segmentata; assembly: GCA_947359465.1. Classification (NCBI taxonomy): domain Eukaryota; kingdom Metazoa; phylum Arthropoda; class Arachnida; order Araneae; family Tetragnathidae; genus Metellina; species Metellina segmentata. The sequence continues at coordinate 104,434,238 of OX375872.1, read as the reverse complement.
TGATACATTTTTAGTAGCAAATGACAGAATATGAATCCCGCTTATGAAATTTATGCAAAACTAAAATCGATCCTTTACAGAAGGGAAATTTACGTTACCAGTGTCGTATCAAAGAAAGCTCAGTACATTTAGTCTTTCTGAAAATTTTAATATTTTCCGTATCAAATTGTAAGAACGGCTGTGTATGACAATGCATGATTACAACATGGCAAGCAATCCGGCAGTTTTATTTCTAGCTGTAACAGCTGGATGTGTTTCATCATTTTACTGAATCATTTATAAAACTAGAATTTATAAACTCAAATATGAGTTTAGATCGTAGCTGGGAAATAAACACTCATGAACCAATAGTCACTTTGAGAAGGAAACTCGATAATTTTAGTATTATTCAGATCAGAGTCACGTTAAATTCCCATTTTACACATTTCCACAAGGCCACTTCACAAATACCGTTTAAAATTTCAGCATGAGAAAGTTCAAAATAACGATGTTTTCAATACTATGTAGTGAACTCATCACCTGTTGGATATTTATAGTAAAAAAAGTATAGAAAATAAGCCCAGTTTCCCCAACCTTTCACATATATCAATAAAGTCACTAAAATTTTATTTTTCTACTAATCGACTCTTCATTGAAACATTTCAGGAAACAAGTAGACTTTGTTAAAAATTGCAAATTTTCATGCCTCAGAGATGTATTCAAAAATGCAATTTTATCAAATTAGACATTACATTTTTTTTTCTACATTTATTGGCAAATTTATTTTAGAACAGGCATTTGCATTTTCTGATTGTAAAAGGTAGTACTAGAGTTTAAACTTTTTCAACATTTGGATATTTTGATAGTAGAGTAGGAAAATGTAAATGAACTAATTTATTAACGCAAAGAACCAGGATAGGGTTCCAAATAACTGATATTTTGCTGTTAAGTTGTTTCGACCGAGTTTAACCTTGAATGTCAAACTTTTCTGAATATTTTCGTTCGTATGATGTAAATTATGAGTGTCTGTAAATACAAAACAAGTAGGTCCCACTCAAGATAAAAGAAGACCCCAAAGAGCAAACAGTTGTCGAATTAAGGTCCTATTTATTATTAACACTGCTGATACACATCCAATTAAACATTTTATTTGGAAATGTATCAAAATGGAATACTTTGGTTCCCGATAAAAATGTTGAGCGGCCATTAACGACATGATTTGCCATCTCCTCACTTTTAACCCTGGAACATGGAACACAATAACCCGAAAGCATTTTCCCTAAATACAACATAAATTGCTTATTCCACAAAACACTGATAGCTGAAGTTATTTGCCTCCCTCGACGCATATCCAGTTTAGAACTGCGTAAGATAAAATTATCGCTATAATCAATTAAAAGCGTGAGTTCCCCCATTTCAGTGAAAGAACCATACGTCAATCTCCAAAAATGTCTATGCTTGCCGTTCATAACATTCAATTCGTTCCTCCGCACTTATAAAAAAGGGGAAAGGACTTCATACATCAAAACTGCCCGAGATAATCGGATTATCTACTTCAAAAAATGACATTTTTGACATTCAATTTTTCATTTGCTTTGTGTCGTGGAAACCAAAACGTTCGGCACGGAATTTAATACGGTTAGAAAATGGAAGTACTTTTTAGTCAGATATTTTGTCTATGTTAATGCTGATCTGCATAATATATTTAGGAGACGAATAACCTTTCCATAAAGTTACATAGCAACAGATCCAGCATCTACTTTCTGATGATCTGAAAAAATTGTGTTGTAGTTATTTACTATTTAAAGATAAGTTTCATTATCATCAATTAAATATGATTTTGCAAAGTTCTTTAGTGCCCTGTTCATTTTATCAGATACAATAGGTCAGTTATGTGGTGTGGTAACGGGTGTTATTTTGTGCATGAGTTCAACCCTCATAGTCTCCACGAAGTCACAGAATTTGATAATCTGATGACAAATGTCCAATCACAAATGAAGAATTCAGGTATAGTCTTGTAGAATGTACGAACAAAAACTAATCGGCTCAGATTCAAGTGCAATGCAGTTATTTCTATTTTCTAAAAGCACAACTTTGTTTCAGGCGTTTGGGTGTCGAATTAAAGTGTTATGTAACCTTATGAAATGTTTTCAATGCATTTGTTATAGGTGTAAATTATTTAGAACATTTTTTGCATACATCATAGCGTACCGATGGTACCAGTTTATATTCCCAGTTATAAGTTTTTTTTACGCTTGATGACTGATTGTCCAGAATAACTCAGTCTGGTTTAACCGGTAATTCAAATAAATGAAATCGGAAAAAAATTTTTATCTATATATTACATGGGCACCATTTTGCTAGCCACTTATAATAGAAATGGAAACATTCCAAGTGCAAATGCAATTTTCCAAAAGAGGGACACACTAGATCTTATTAATTTTAATGAGAAAAACTCAATTTGAAATTTAAGAACTATAATCGTTGGAAAGTTTCATTTAATGATTACTCTTGAAAATACATTATAAAATTCAGTTTCTTATATTGCGAATTTCTAGGTTATAACTTTGTTAACAGTTTCTTTCATGTGAACTCGGCCATAAAAAATGGAAAATCAACATTCATGGATTGGACGCTTGATATTTGTTATTTAGAGAACACTTTCTTTTTCAGGAATTCAATATCAGCAGGAAAGTTTTATGCGAAAAACAAATTATATTCAATTCCCTTTCATTTTTTTCCCTTTTCTGTCTTTCCTTTTGAACTATGTTTAGTAAAACCACAATGGTAGTCGGAATAAGTTTATCGTTTAAGAAAGCCAATACGTAATGCAGGAAGTACAATATATAAAGAAGAACTTAGTGAGGATATATCGATTCGATTTTATTTGGGTTATGAAACATGAATGACCTCCGATTTCAGATATTCATTTTTGTTACCAGTTGCAATAGATGCATAGCCTTGGGTAGTTTCACTAACCATGTTGTATGAGAAGTACAGCCATGATTATTGCTTGATTTTCATTTCACCTACTGTAGACGAGCCTGCTATTTGTGTTAAATCATGGTACTGTAGACATAACTTTACTAACACAGTGCCGTTCAACACTGCACCAGCTTCGTAGACATAACCGCAAGATACTTGTCATAGGAGACGGTTCTATCAACAATGTTCGCAATTCCTCATCTCCAAAGCTGTATTCCTTTTTTTGCAAATAAAAAATTGTAAGCAGCTCACTTCCCAAGTTACCAAAGTCTCACTACGAAGTGTTCTTGTCGAAATCTGCGCAACTTTGTCCTGTTCAGCATCTCTCCGATTCCTAGGTTGCAATTTCGTGAGTCTTCCCAGAAGGTTGATTTCTGCAATGACCTTTCTTCTTCCAGACATTACGATAGACAACCAAATCCAGAACCTTTCTAGCGTCAGAAATTCTTTTCACGCTGATACCTCCCGAGCATGCAGCCTGTGACTAAATTCGATTGGGCTATCATTTTGTTAGAAATCGGTACGTGTACTTTTTTTGTTCCTTCACGAACGCTTGTCTGTTTCAGCAGCCCATCATTGCTCATGCAGTTGGGTGTGCATTCATTTATGTGTATTTTAGCTCATCGTTCCTCAGATTATAGTGTACTGAGTTTTCTGGCAGTTCACCTTTCGACACAGTTGCCTGTAATTTTTCATTCGCCCCACCTTGTCCTCCCCACTCATAGAGAGGCTGAATTCGTCACTTGAAACAGACATTTTGCTCACCAAATTACACTAAAACGATACCAGTCTGATGGATTTTAGTGATGGGTTAACGAATAGGATTCTGTGACCCTGCTAATTTACTATAGCTAACGGCTGAAAAGGTAGACCATACTGTGCCAGACACAAGACATGCAATATCAAGTAATAGACACACACAATGAAATGTTTTACTGCCACAGAAGAGAAATACATCCAGGGAGGAATGCACCCGACAGGAATCGAACCTGCAGTCTACAACTCGAAGGTTGCTAGTGCAGCGGGCATACCCACTGATAGGCATTCCACGACGGCCTCAATGGCTGAAAAGAGATGCAATCTTAATTATGAAAGCTTTTGGTCTCTGGTCAACAGAAATGAACGACACTAATGTATTCAATTTCCGCAAGTCTATTGGAAACCATGCGTCGATTTGATAGGTCTAGTGTTTGCACCTATCCGTGTTGACAGTGTGAATGCAGAATTTGCTATGATTAGTGGACAAATTCGATGATCATCAAGCTGAAAAATCAAGTTTGAATTTTGTTTTGTCACACCAAGGTCATTTTTTGCTCCACAAGGGTTAACTTGACCAGCTAACGCATTAGCTTCATCCTGACTTTTGGGTAATGGTAATGGTAATTTTAGTTAACGTCGTACTAGAGCAACACAACGGGCTATTGACGACGGTCCAGAATCAGTCCCTTAAGGGAAAGATTCGATGACAACACCTCGTAATTTTGAACCACGGTCAGATGACGAAGCAACACCTGAGCTGGCACCCCACTCTCCAAACTTCCACGCCAACCCAACGTGACCTGACTTTTGGGAGGGAAGGATATCTTTCTTCACCCTTCCTAGGGATATTATTGCATTGCAGTTTCGATATACGTCAGTTTGCCACTCATATTTGTGAATTACCTTTTTTGAAAACAGCAGTCGATTATTCTTCCAACCTGTAAGACTTTTAAAATCTCCGTCCATTTTCTTTGTTAAAAACAGTATGCACGGGGAAAGTCAAAGTTAAACAATAGTTTTGCTTATTTCGTTTCTGCTTCAGCGGAATAGTTCAGCTAATTATTTACAACAAACATTTTCACGGCCTCGAATGCATGCACTCTAAGAAAACATCTAGCACCCACATTGTAAATTAAATACTTTTTAAGAATAATGTACTTAAATTAAATACACTTACTCAATGCAAGGTGATTGTAAAGTACACAAAACAAACGCGCCATTTTAGAGAACATTTATTCCAATCTGTTAGTAAAAAATAAAGCAATTTATCGTGGAATGAATCTGCGAAGAGTATATTTCATTAGTGCACAGTTTCTTCGCTAGAATGTCAATCAGTCAATAAATTGGGGTACGGTGGTAGAAAGATAATCCGAATACCATGGCAAGAAAAAGCACATTGCTACTTGGAACAAATCTTAGAATGAATGAATCGTTTCTCTTTTGATGGTTAATATTCGAACTTCACAGATGTCCGCAATCCTAGTGAAGTTATTTCATAGAAGCACAAAATAAACAAAGGAAATCAATAATAAAATTTTTCTGTGGAACTCCCTTATCTGAATACTTAGATAAACAAAACATTCCGGTAACTTGATTAGGCTTGCAACCTTTCCCACAGGAAGCAATTTATCGTTAGAACTATAAAGCAAGAAATCCCCAGCCATATTGACCATTCGTTAGTCAACATTTAGCTATTACCAAACTTCGGCAAAAGTTCGTTATTCAATACATTTCCTCATCTACCATTGCGTTTAAAGAAAGTAATATTGCGTGCACTCGTTTGGTACGTTTTAATTCACATCGCAGAGGGGGCACCCTACCTCTTTTAGCACTCTTCACATTTTTCCTGCGTTTAGGGTTTTCCCCTTTTTCTTGAACACGCAAACTCTTTCCAATGAAACTGAATTCTCTTCGGTTTCTTAGTAACACTCTATGCCGAAATCTCCACCATTATTGTTTTTGATGGTTAACCTAATTCCGTGACAAATTAGAGGCGCTTTAGTTCTGCAGGCAAAACCTTCTTTTACCAATGGGTTAATAGGTTTAGGCTCGCGATTTAGAAGTGTTAAGTCATCCATCACTAGTAGCATTCAGATTCAGGAAACCAAGACCACATTTAGGGAGGACTCGCCATTTTGCAATTCAAGCATATTCCCAACGGACCGAGGATTAAATAATCTCAAAACATTTTTTATGAATTTCACTCATTTATTTCATTGACGGAGCCCCATAGATGTGCAGAAAAGGCAAAGAGATCAGGTTAGTAAGTAAAAACGACATACATTCCTTTTTATATGTTGATACGATTTACTTACCGATTCTTGAATAGCTTAAAAGTAAATGTTAACGCTACTGCACGCAAGCTGCTTTTGAGAAAAGTTTATTCACGTTGAAATGCATGGAAAAATCGTTTGAAGAGCAGACTAAGGCTGTTCAAAAATGAGTAATAATGTTTAATTTGGTAGATATCTCTGCAACTTTTTGAGAAATCATGTTACGCGTGTGCAATATTTGCTTAAAATCGTGTTTTCCAGAAAAAGCATTTAAAGTTTACCTTTGTGTTTTTTGCCATTGCCAAATTCTTTGGACAAATTCATCGAAACTTGATGCAAAATGTTGAGACTTGATTGAAGAAAATAATTTCAACAAATTTATGTTTAAAATTATTTTTATTTTTGAAAAATTAGCTGAAATCCTCCCAATTTCCGGTCATTTCAATCGTACTTTCGGTTTCGATTTCTGTCGTTCAGTACTACTAAAATTGCTATAATTTTATTTCCATTCATCGTAGGCTTAAAACAATTACATATTCTGAAACTTAAAGGAACTGGGCTTCAATATGAGAGAATAAAACAAATTTGAGAATTTTGGTCAGAATTACGTTTTAAACGTAGTCGAATACCTAAAGTGGCAGTAAAGAAAATACTTTGTTTCTGAGCTGTAGAGATCCCAAAAATATTTTTCTTATTCGAAGAATTATGTTATGCTCAAAAGTTACTTTTCGGCCTTGAACGTTCGTGCACGCATGATCCTTCAATCTAAAATAGGCGTACCCATCATCAAAAAACATACTTCTCTCACAATAAATGCTTGATACCAAATATTATGAGCTTAATATGAGCAACCAAACGTCACTATATTCAAATGAATTTCAAAACAAAAAAGCGGCATAAGGTTGAAATAAAGAAATTTCTGAGAGCCTTCTTCAAAGTAAGATTGCCAGAATACCACGTATAAGAGTTTGAATAATGCAGTTTGATATTCAAAAAAGCGTTCTCCTATGGAAAAAGCGGGCGATATTATTACATTCAAAGAACTTAAAGTAAAAGAAAGGATGTGGGATATTTTTTTAAATTTCCCTGAACTTAGAATCCTGACAACAGATAGCTGCTGTTAAGTTTTCGGTTGGGCTTATTAGAAAGTCGAAACTGATTTGGCACTTATCAGTGAGGAAAATATCACAGTTTAATAAAATTACCACATGCACCTACAATTTCTTTTTAAATATTAATCTTTTGAATTAAATAATTTTCATTTCACTAATGCGCTTAACGCTATTGCTTATGTTAGGGGGATCGGAAAGTAATGTGTCGTTTCGGCGCATGTCGATATTCGTTAGTCATTTATGAGCTCATTGTATATTTCAAAGTCGTGCCAAAGACATTTTAAGGTTAGAGTGACTTGTTTACTCGTAAACAATAAAATCTTAAATTTTTTTTTGCTATTTATGGTGAAATGGCCAGCCAAATACCAGAAGAGGTACGTATCCGGCATTGTATGCTTTTTGAGTTTCACATGGGTAGTAACGCAACGGTTGATACCAAAATCATTAGTCATATTTATCCAAGTGCATTAGACGGTCGTAAATGCCAAAGGTGGTTTTCTTAGTTCAGATCTGGTAATTTTGATCTTTCCTACTCGGAAAATGAACAACTTAGACAATGACGTGTCAAGGGCGGAAGAGGAAGCTAATCCAGTCAGGAAGAGGAGTGTCAGACAGTCAAGGAACTGTCAAACACTCTTAACCAACCTTGGTCGACCATCCAAGAACATTTGCAGCAGATTGGTAAAGAAAGCAGAGACGGTGTTTGGGTCCCGCACAATCTGTCCGAAGAAAACAAAGCTAACCGATCCACCACATGCAACTTTTTGCTTCAACGGCACAATACAGAAGCGTTTTTTGATCGCTTGTTCACTGGAGATGAAAAATGGGTCTTCTATGATAATCAAACGCAAAAGACAGTGGCTCTATCCCTGCTAAGCCAGGTTTGTATCCCAAAAAGGCGGTTTTGTGTGTTTGGTGGAGTATTCGCGGAATCGTTCATTTTGAAGTGCTGAAACCTGGACAAACTGTAAGAGCAGACCTTTACTGTGAACAATTGGATTGAGTGAATCAATCTTTAATTGAAAAATGTCCAGCGATTGTCAACAGAAAAGGCGTTATTCTGCAACACAATAATGCACGACCGCACTTCACTATACGAACCCTGGAAAAAAATTAATAAATTGGGGTGGGAGGTACTGCTTCACCCACCATACACGTCCAACATTGCACCATCGGATTTCCATTTATTCCGAACGCTTTAACAATTTCTATGTGACAAAAAATTTGAAAATTTGGATGATATCCAAAACACCATCTCCAGATATTTTGCTCAAAAAGCAATTGATTTTTATCGATCCGGCATTGCAAATTTGCACACTAGATGGCAAAAAGTTGTTGATAACGAGGGTGATTACATAATTGATTAAAAATAAAAACTTATTAAAAATTTATTTGTTTGAATTTAATCTAAAAAAACGACATTACTTTCGGGTCCCCCTTATTCTTCCGATGCAAGCTCAACCTTTATTCAGTTTATTTTATAAAGCATCAACTTAGACCCTCTCAAAACAAAATGGGTTGCTACAGCAAAACAAGTGCAATTTTTCAATTTCGAAATGCGTACATAAGAATATATCTGCCGCAAGTACTTTAGACACATACGTGTTTATTGAATAACATTTTATCTCGCAATATATACTAAATTTGCAGTGAAATGAAATGGAGGAAAATTTGCAATGACAACACAGCACTGCTCGAACCGATGAGAAACGGTTTGTGATATAGTAGTTGATTTTTATAAACCATTCTTTCCAGACACCTGAAAAGCGAAGCAGTCCAGTATTGAACGACGTTAAATCGTTATTACATACTGATGAGGGCTATCACGCGATCGGAAGATTTAGGATTTTCTCCAGTTGTAACCTAATTTCCCCTTCCTTTGAAAAACATTCCATTCAAAGAATTCTAGAAGAGGGAATACGGAACGCGTAGTTACGCGTTTTGGAATAGCGGTTCCGAATTAGAAGTTATTCGCATAATTAGCCTGTGCGGTATTTCCGGATGTAAGATGTTATCACAAGAGTGCGTCATCGCTCAGAATACTTAAAACCGGTGGTGTGTTTCGAAAGTAGAGGGAAGGTCAGTTGAGTCAAATTTAATCATATCCTTTTCTTTCTTACGATCGTATACCCTATTCATTATAAAAACCAAGCTGTTCAAGGTAGCTCATAATTATCGCTGCTTTTCTCAAGCCAAATCGATGCTTATTGAAAGCTTCAGAATCTCTTATGTCTAAATCCAAGATTATATCTTTTGCCGGGCATATTAATGCTTTATTTAATTTATTAACCATTAGCTTAGTGGAGAAAATCTTGAAGCATGGAAATGAGAGGAATTGAAATACGACACAGCGGATGATGAAGCTAATGCGAAGTACAAACCTCAACGAAATGGCACCCGACGAAATCTATTTTTTGCTGCTTCAGTATAAAAATCCATACACGGCTAATTACAGTTATTTGAGAATAAAAGCTTAATTTTTAAAATAGAAGCAACTTCCCGAAAGAAATCCGTGCTAACAAAGAAGCTCAATTAAGGTTGAAAGCCAGCCTTAAACCCAAGTGAGACAATTTATTCCGAGATGCATGCGTAAATAGCACTATCTTTTCGAACTCTGAAATGAGTAGTTAATCATTAAAAGCCACCTCAAATTGAAAAGTTTTTCGCCATAACTTTTTTTAATACAAGGTGAGTAAAAAGTGTCAAACTCCTGCTGCGCCGCCATCAATATAATAATCGATAGCTTCGCAGCGAATCTGACAGAGATAGGTCGTTTCTAAAAAGGATAACTGAAACCATGCATTTGAGGGAAATAAAAACTTTTCTTCTTGATTTGTTATTTTAGTTACTTAGCTCTTATTTCTTATTCCTTCTGATTTTTTCGGAAAATGAAGCCTTTAAAGCGCAAAACCTTCCACAATGCCGATCGATTGTGGACGTCAATCTGTCAAGGCGTCGAATGGCACAACGCGACTTTCTTCTCCCGGTTTGCTAATGTAATTTAGGCGTTCAAAAGAAGAATAGGGACAAAGTGATAGTGCCAAGTAGAAAGGGGAAAACATAATCGAACAGACCCACACATTTACCCCTTTCCTTTCCAAAGAAAGGAGTCGATGGACCTTCGGCTTTAATTATTCACGGAAACAAGATTTCCTGAAGATGCTTCAATTCAACTCTTCTGTCTCTAGGCAACAAAATTAGACACACATTTCCTGATTAGATACGCCGAGAATACTATCAATGATATAAGGTCAAAGACGGGTTGTATATTGGCAGTTAGATTTTTTTTATTACTTGGAGGAACATCTTTTAAAATTTCTTCATTGGCTTTATTACAGATGGATCATGACCACGTATAAATCTGTATACTTAAAATGCTTCTTTTAGAAATTACAAGCTATGGGGCACTTAAAAAATAGAGCACATGTCATTTGTTGCAATTTCGCAGTTAGGGCGTTATCCATTAACCAATCGCTAAAGGCATAGTGGTGATGACTTTCTAATAATTGTTAATATAAAGCAAAAGCATTTTTGCAGCTCCAAGTCAAAACATTAGAATAATCGAAAAATTAAACTTTGAATAAAATGGTTTACAATTTACTGTCCATCAAAAAATAAAAATAAAAACCTAAACTTAATATTTAAATCTAAAGAATTTGCAGAACATTTCAGTATAAAATTTTTGAAAATAGAAAATATATTAAACTAGCAATTAATATGTGAAAAAAATTTAAAAATTAGATTAATGTTTTATGTTGCAAGATATTAGAATATTCTATGATACAAAGATTTGTCCAAAATTCAGAAAATAATAATTATTTAGTCTTTAGTAGCATCCTTTATATCTTCATTAAAAGCACTCAATCAATTTTGCATGTTAATTGTAAGAGGCTGTCTTTTTAACCCAGCCTACCCATATGGATTTTTCTTGTATGCAAGATAATTTTTTTGGCGTAATATTTTGGAGGACTATTCTTCATTATTCCTTGTAAATTCTCAAGTGGGTTTAAATCCGGTAACTTTATCGTCCAGGAAAATATGTGTATTTCGGGTTGGTTGAACCAGTTCTGCGTTAACTTTGGAATATGACAGGAAGCCTAGTCCTGTTGAAAGAAGTAATCATCCTTACATAAATCTTTGGACAGTGGAACTATAAAATGTTCCATGTGGGCATGCTTGGTCAAAAAAAGACTGAGCTGCTTGCAACATGCCAAATCTATTCGGTGCTGTTCATAAAGCAAAAGGGGGCGCTACTGAATACTATAGAATGATTATTTTCTGAATTTTGGACAAATCTTTGTATGTATTATGAAATATCGTAATGTTTTGAAAAGGGCAAAGTTTTATTCCAACTTCTTGATTTTCCGTATATGTCCATCGTCAGTTTAACTTATTACTCATTTCCATAACTTGTATGTTAAAATGCTGTGCAGTCTGTAAACTTAAACATAAGTTTTCATATTTTTGCATGGGTAATATATGGAAAAAAACATTTTATATAAAGTTGATTTCTTCGATCATATTCAAATATTTTGAGTAGGAGCTACAATATTAATTGATATTGTAAACTATAACAGTAATGGCATAAAGATAAATAGCTGATTTATCACATCCATAATTAATGTAGACAGTTTAAGCACACTCAAAGATTATAGACAACACTCATTTCCAAGCAAGCCATTACTTGAAATGGGCAATACGTTTTGTAATTCATTTCTGCTCATAATTTATGTGATAAATAAGGCTGTTTTGTACAATATTTGTAAGTTAAAACAGTCGAATCAACCTTCGTGTCGTACAAGTAATCACCGTAGAACATCATATAAAACCAAATTTAAAACTAAGTCATTAATGCACCCGTTGTCCATAATGTTCCGGAACCGAGTAGAAAAACAAACTTCTATTCCATTTAATATCTGCATGTAGTTTCATATTAAAATGCGCAAGCGAGGAAAAAGAAGCATAATGCATGTAAAAAGATATTCTTTTACTGAGAAGATTTTAATTGCATGTCAAGTAGTTATTCATTCCTAACTAGAAATAAATTGAAAAAGTTAAAGTCCTTCAAAGAAAGTGCTATTGTTTAGAGCAAGATTAAAAAACAAATATTCTTACCAAAAAATTAAATTGCTTTGCATTTTATGAATCGAAATAGAAGCGGAAAATCCGTTTTAATGAGCATCATTTACAATTCACTCTGATTCATCCTTAGCCGTGGTAGAGTTAATTACGAAACACTGAAATATTCACAGCTGTTAATCAAGAGTCACGATCACAAATGACGCACAGTCGCATACCGTCGCTGTTCATTGAATCCGGTTCCCACCAGTAATTGTCCTTCGATACCTATTTGCAATTCTGATCGCAACACAAAACAGTGGGTCAGCGCTTTGTTCTGGCCCTGTGCAGCCAAGCACCTCAGCGGAAAAATAATTGCTCACGGCCAATTAAAAACTGCATGATGACTTCACGAGTCGAAAAATTTGCTTCGTGTTAACTAAGAAGCTAATATTAATTTTCTCGCAGGAAAAGTATGAGGTTAGAGACTAAAAATTCTCAAGTTCCCTCACTAACAAGCAGAAGTGACAAAATGTGCGCAGTTCGGTTATTCAGGACGAAGAGCAGATGAACTTGGCATTGTTAATCTGTGATCACATTCACTTTTTCCGTGTTAAAGAGATATTCGAAGTGGACGTTGGAATATCGAGATTAGCGCGGGTGCCAATTCCAGAACTGTTTACTGGGTATAAATACAAATAATTAAAGTCTTCATTTTTAACGAAGACTGGATTTTTTGAAACGCCCCTTTACCCAAATAAATATACTTTTAAAACACAAACACCGAAGGAAATTTCTCGTTTTGAAAGTTTTCGAATACATTTCTTATAAATAATGTAACTATGTATTTATCTTCAAAAATAGAGAAATTTTTAATTAAATAGTGTAGGATTTATAGATAAGAATATACATTTTAGGGCCCAAAATCTTTATTATAATGAAATAATTATCACTGTACAGCATTTCCTGAAGGATAATACAGATGCACGCCAACCATTAAAAAAAACAGCAAATCAAACGCTTCTAATATTTGAGATTTTACTAGATGTACCTGTAAAATCGTGATGCATGATCGTAATCGTGTAACATGTGATGTTATATTAGTTATGTAATTAGTTGATAATTTCGATTACCCCATAAAACAAAAGGACCCTTAAAACGCTTTTTTTTTTAAGTATTTCAAATTTGATTTTGTAAACTAAATACTAATTATATATGCATAAACCAAGTCACAGTTCAGAATAGGGGATCTTTAAGCTCAGAACTTTAAAGATACTTTTTGTCTGAAGAAAATGGGTTCTATAACTAGAAAAACAAGGTCGCGTGATTTATATTGACAAAATTTTATCATGTGATTGGCAATTGAACAGTTACTTTGGTAAAAATAAAAGCAAATGTAGTTGAAATTTTTATAAACTGTTTTATCATTCAAGATGCTTTCTAGCCACAAATTTTATCAATTACTAATAACATTTTGAACTGCTTGTATTTATCTAAATGCTTTTATTGGTAAGTTTACGCATAAAAACGAAGGTATTGTTTCCACCAAAAAATTGATTATAAGTATAACACAGTCGGAATATACAACCGAAACGACCCCAAATTCAAAATCTTATTTAGATCTCCTACTGCGAGCTCGTCTTACCACGTCCTAAGGTTTTTCTTCATCCATTTTCATCTTCAAAATACACTCTGGCGTTCATGATTATCTTTTCGCGCAGAGAATCACGGATTTTTCGGAAGCTGTGAACTATAATTTTATTACTTTTTCTTGAATGAGACATCACACAAATACAAAGGGAAAAAATTTAAGAACACTGCATGAGATATAAAAATATAGCAAGAAACCATAAAAATGACAATAATATGTGACAAGGAGAATTCAGAAAAAAATTAATCTCAGAAAAAAATTAAGCCTTATGAATTTAATATGTGGAATATGATCGTCCATGATTTGTACACACGTATCACAACGTGATTTCATGCTGGCAATAATGTTGTTAACCAGTTTGGGAAATTTGTTCCACTTCTCCAGCAATGCAGTCTTCAGGGCATTTGTATCTCTTGGAGGGGGGTCTCCATGCAACTGCTTTTCCAAGGTAGTCCCTTTAGTTCTCTATCGGGTTCAGATCAGGAGATTTTGCTGACCGTGGTATTCGCTCAATGGCTTCATTTTCAAGGAATTCGTCAAGGAGGTTTGCTTGATGTGGACAATTATTATCGTCCATAAATAAAAACTCAGATCCATATGCACCTCTGAAAAGTCTTACATAACTGTGATATCTCTGGCCGGTCATAGATCCTCTGTTGGAAACATGTAGGGGCACGTGTTCATCGATCATTATTCCACCCCACACCATCACACATGCACTACCAAAATGGTCTCATTACATGATGTTCGAATGAAGATTTCGCGTTCCCGACTCACTCCAGATTTAAAAACGCTTAGAATCACATGTTAAACTCGACTCATCAGTAAAGAGAACATGGGTCCATTGATGTCGACTCCTATTCTGATGTTATTTGCACCAATTAAAGCGATCCCTCTTGTCTTGTTAAGGCAGCAAAACACATACCCTTGGCTTTCTGGCATAAAGGCTCTTTTTATTAAGCTTTTTGTATACAGTCTGCCATGATACATCAGTTCCCGTGGCGGCTGTAAGTTATGAACTTAACTGACAAGCATATTTCCTGTTACGACGGGCAGTTATTGCCATATATCGATATTGAGAAGCGGTTTTTTTTTTACGACCTTGTCCAGGCCTCCTTACAACAGTTCCAGTGTTCTGAAATTGTTTCCATAACGCAGACTGTCTATCTTGAAATAATCACATCTCGCTGATTCCATGATTGCGCTGCTTCTAAACGGCCGATAATGCGCCACTTCACAGATTATTCCAAATGATAATTCGGAGCCATAACAAACCATTTTAAGTCCTTACACACTGAAATCAAACGCTGTATTGCAGAAATTCATTCAGATATTCACTTTACGCAAAGCGCTTAATTCACCGTCGGATGACGCAACGCCTTGGTTTGCATATCAGAAACCATTTAAACACTTTCGATTGTATAGTTGTAATTAGGCGTGTCTTTCACGCATTCCCTTCAAAAATGGATTTCATGGAATATAATTAATTTTATGTATGTAAATATAATTTTGGACGTGAGTGTAGATTACTTTAAGTAACGGATATGGAACTTAAATGAAGACTATGGTATTTTGAGAAATATATATATATATATATATAGAGAGAGAGAAGATTGTGATCGATATTGTTAGTGACTTCCTTATTAGTGAAGATCCAATGCTGAATGCTGTAAAAAATTAAGATTAGTTTATACTGAACACTAAATCAGAGTGGATGAAAATCTGCATTTCACAAGGTTGCTTTGAATATGTACAACTATTAAATCACCAGCGATTGGACACATGTAGAGTAATTGTCCCAATTTAATTTTGAGGAATGCGTCTATCATTACTATGATTTTAGATCAGCACACTATTCCTGTCGAAAAATGTGCTACGCAGGTTTAAAAAAGGAAAGCAGCCATTGGTTTTAAAAAACATTTCGGAGGCATTCATAAGTCACCTATTTTTTAATAGAAAATACATATTTTTAACTGTGTTGAGATTATCATTTTTTTTACATTAAACAGCCCATTTAACAAACATTTTGCAAGCTAGGTTCCGGAATCCAGTGAGCCTTTTTAAATTAACAGTGGTGTATACAGTAAACTCGCATCTTTGACATTCGAATTGATCACGAATATTTTACATTAGAATGGCATATTAAAAAATAAAATATTTGGAACATTAAGCTATTTTTACAAAAAAAACATGGAGATAATTTTATTCCAAAGCTAGTTAATAAACCAATTCCAGCACCCATCCAGGAAACAGTACAAGAATCATTAATTAACAAATAGAAAAGGCCAAAGAGCAATAAATTAGGTGAGCATTCCAAAGGCGGGAAAAGCGCTGAATTAAGTATGAAATATAAGTGTGAGCAATGAAAGGTTATGAAGTAGGGTGATTTAAAAATGAATGATCCCTTTAATAATAGGTAGGCGACAGGAGAACTAAGGGGAGCGTCCCATACTCCCTCCAATGAGAAAAGAGACGATTTATCCTGCAGTTCCCGCTTTCCTTTTCAAGTCTTAAATCACCCTACACAAATCAACACAACATTGATTTAGCGATAATAGAAAGAGGAGAACGCTTTTCCGTTGGTCTTAAAAGCCATATCGACTGCAAGCTTGGGTTTGAGTTAGTATTTAGGGGTGGGAAGAAAACCCCAGTGTGTGTGTGTATGGGAAATCCGAGGGGAAATCAGAAATGAAAGAAAATCAGTATTAATGAGAAAAGCGAGGTGGATGGGATCCCCTAATTTAGTCCCGTCTCTCTATAAGACTTAACTAGATAAAGACGTAGCATAGATATTTGTTTATTTACTACATAAACGCTAAATTGAATTCGGGGAATCAACGACTCACGAGCATTCAATTTCGATTTGGGGGACAACCGATAGAAAAAAGATCCATGCAATAAGAAACTAAACTGCATGACCATTAAATTTCTAGGAATTTTCTACGCATGAGTACGCTAGGACTTTAAAATGCATGACCGACTTACTGTAGATCATAATACATTTACTGCATCACACCTCGCGAATGGACGCAATTCAAAAATAGAAATTTCACAGTAGAGCCAAGAGATTGAAAAAAACGTTAAACATATTTCATTTCTCGGTTTGAAATTATTAGATTTTGTTGATATCTCTGCTAAAATGCGTAGCGTGTTTGATTGCTACGGTTTTTGCTCCAAGTTAAAGTTTTTAATTATAATCTTCATACTGTGCTGTCACTTTCCTCGAGAGGATACGATATGCCGGAAGACCTCAAAAAACCGTTCAGATTCTACCTCCAACTGACAGAAACTTCCTTGGTTTTATTCCACGATTTCATTCTTGTACGGGGTGGATCTACAAACTACAGGCGAAAATAAAATGGATTTAATCTACTTTCTGTCAGTCTTATATTTTGTATCGAAAAATAGATTAATATATAGTTGAATTACTCGAGAAATAGCTAGTGCATTTCCCTCAGTTATTAAAATTCAGCAAAACTATTTTGTCCCATAACAGACCAGCAGACGTAAGTGAACTGTAAACATTGAAAATGTGTTTTTCTTTTTTAACATAAGATTAGTACATTGTTTTCTCATGTGATGAAAACAGTCAGTGTCTGTTACCGAGTTTCAGATAGTTGTTGTAAGCGACATGCATAGCATTGGCAGTTCAACCGCTCAGTAAACCACCCATCGAAGTGCGTGCTGATTGAGGTAAGTGCCATCTGGAATTTGTCCGAAGCGTCATCTGGATTGTTTGCAAGCGTGCGTGTTCATATCACGACCGGGTCACCAATCGTTGGAACACATGGAAAGATAGTGCAACGTCAGTCAACTAAAGACTTCATGGTGGAGTTATGTTGCACTGCTATGTACCACTGGATTGCAAGTTAATTTTTGTAGCGATGACTAGGTACCCTATACGCACAATATCGTATTTAGCTTTCATTCCAGGTTAGAGAATCAACGAATGCAGTGTTGCATTAACATAACTGCAGATGTTTGCTTTGAGTACCAAGTTCAATCTACCCAAATGCAAGATCGATATTTTTAGTAAACACAATAGCGATCAGAATTTTTTTTAATTACAGCACTGAAATTACATAAATCGGATGTTCTTTCTCCCTGTGCCAGTCTCTAGAATCTCCAATAAACATAAATTTCCAAAGAAAATTTGCCAAAATTTTGATAGTTCAAAAAATATAAACATAATTTGATAGAAAAAATACATTGTTTCAATAAACCCCAGCACGTTTCATTTTTAGACGAATACTCGTAGCCGAAGGCTGTATGCATTTGAACTCCGCAGATTTAATTTGTACATTTTTATTTCACGTTTGTATACAAACTTTCCGCCGTGCATTCATCATATTTTTTATGGGTCTCTAGTTACGACAGTTCAATGGCGTAAAAATTTTATGGCAAATACGCATTAAGGGAAAACAATCATGCGTGTGTTCGTAAAAAGAAAAACACTGACACAGCAATTCATTTCATTGATAATGTCAGGTTCAACTTGCTCCTACAACGTTGTCATGGTAGTCGTAGATGTGAGTATCAATTCAAAAAATATTTTAACATGATACATAAAGCTATAACTGTCTAAACCAACTTAACTGACAAAGCACAAACATATTAATATACATTGTATGGTCACGCGATAGTATTGCAACATAATATGCAGGTTTTGCTGCAGTTCAGAGTAGGAGTAAGGCATATTGTCACACAAACATGGATCAACTTCCGAATGTCACCATGAATCAACACCAGCTTCTGTGAAACGGAATCTATCAATACTAATTCTAGGTTTGCACTTCGAAATGGCCTTGAAAGGTCACAGCCAACCATTACCACTAACGTTTTCACTCCGAGTTGAATGGAGAAATCGTATGATAAAAAGTTGAACGCATAAAAACTTTCAGAATTGTGATGATTCCAGGTACATTAAATGTTTTAGAATTGTGTGAATTTCCTTGTTAAGAAATAATTGAAGCAATCGAGGTCAAGTAAATATAATATTAAAAATATTTTAACCAATTACAAACAGTATTTAAACCAATCGGCCAATTTATCTTGATATTATTCTCGAATCTTTTTTCCTGAACAAAGTGACTGAGCCCGCACATTTGTCGTCGAAAGTCGATAGAATAACTATTTTTATGTTTCGGAAAATTATTTATTCTTAAAATATAACTCAGAAATGTATCAATGTCACTGCACAAAGTCATCGCTAGTTTGTTTCTTTGGAAATTTATGCTACACGAAGGTTAATTAGACCAGTTTGTCGTTATGAAAAACAAATTTAAGTCACATATCATCCCGTCATATGAGTACACTATTGAAACGTACTAAAAGTTTCACTCCAAAAAAATGTAGGAAATTGTTCTTTTTCACCTCATGTTCAGAATTAATTCATACAGTACTAACCCTCAGTGTATAGTACTAATTAATTTGTTATAAGTGTTAGCATTAGACAATTAAAGACCATGAAAATGGCCAATCTATTTGTTCCATTGAATGGAAACAGTCCAAGATGGAGTCCCAACTTTAAACAAGTCCATAGAGGAGGGGGGGGGCACTCTGAATTGCATAATAATCTCTTTTATAAAGCTTGCTTAATATTAATAATGTTTTAAATCTTTGAGATTTTGACTTTCCTGTCTTATCTCGAGGCTGTGGTAAACTTCGCCCACCACTACAAAAAATAATTTAGCAGTGTACTCTGTCTCTACCTTGAAGTACTTTTTGAAGACAATGTTGCAGTCATTCATACGTTCTGTTAAATTGACTAGCCAGGCAAGATGTCACTTGCAACAATCGGTACGCGATTCACTGGTTTGCCATTTGAAATACCAATGCGATGAAACTCCCAACTGTCTGAAATTCTGTGATAACATACACTGCTTCTATTCATGACGGCAAACTCTTCATTGCCTTTTCATCACAAGGCGGTTTATACTCGGCTGCTAAAGGCAACATAGGAGAGTTCGCAATCATCCATTGCATATAGGGAAGAATGAGGTATCATGCCAGTGACCTTAACACAGCTTCTAAGGTATCGCACAATAGGCAATCTATCAACTAGTGGTAGCCTCTACCGAATTCAGTGAATTCTGGAGAGGTGAATTGTACCTTTGCATCCACTACAGAAAATAATTACAATACCAATGGTAGTATATAATAGTGTAACCATCTCCACCATGAAGAACTTTTTGCTAGACAAAAGTTGCACTGCATTTCACGTCTTGTTCAATGGCATTTGGAATGAATTGAACCTTTTTCAAATCAGGCTAATACTCAAACAAGTAAAATTACGGAGGAAACGCGAGTCTTTTCAACAAATTCATATTAAGGTATGTAATATGACGTTCAAAACATGCAACTACTTTTGGTCAAAAAGTGAAATATTTACTTTAAACAAATTTATCAATTCCTAGACACAAAGCTCAGTCCTTTCGATACTTTCCACCATCGTTATATAGTTCAAATCTCTAGTATAGCAACAGAATTGACAACTACCAGAAATAACACCACTGAACTCCAAATAAAAAATAATGAATCAATTAGTCCAACTCGAAGTAAAGGTTTTTGCCGTTTTATTTGTCATTTCGACCACTGTTTCGTCTATGATTGTAAAGTTGACTGTTAGAGGGTCCATTGGGTGCCTAGGTACTCCATAACCCACGCCTTCCATCCGGTTGACTGAAACCTAATGCTGTAATTACTGCATATAAACCATTAAGAACTTCTATGTCCTTAATAAGATTGGAATCCGGAACTTAATCGCGAGCTTTTTACGACCTCGCAGATGAATTCTGGTGCCCTGATTCTTTGACTTTAAAAATCAATCATGTATAGCTAAGAGTATGATGGTAAATAATTACAATCCCAGTTATAAAACGGGCTCTCGAAGTTCGAAACGCCTCACATGCAAAATTTAATAAATTTTAAATGTAGTTAAGTAAACAAAGCTAAAAAGGATAAAAATGTTAGATATCTCGTGAGAATATCTCGAGAAGCGACAACTATAATGCCCTAAATTGTAGTCGGAACAAGAAAATTTAAAACTCGCGAAATAGCGACATTATGTGAGCATTATAACGAGCTTATATCGCATAACTGAAAGGATTAAGACGAAATCATTAGCACAACGCCTCGTAAATTAATTTTGAACTTCGGAAAGTTTCATTGTACGTTAAATAAAGCGAACAAACAACGGCTCGGTCTTCTCAATTTCACGAAATTAAAACATTTTACTTTTAATAAAATACGACGTTTTGAGATTATTTTTCGCGCTCACTTCTTTTTTTTTCGCTCAAAATTTCAAAGCGGTATCTTTAAAGCTCAAAATCCTTATAACAACGAACAAAATAAGTATTCACAACACAAGGTGTATATTTTATACGCATAGAATGAAAATAGATATAGGAGTGCCCATACATTGTTAAATACACTCTTCTCTCACTTTGACAGTGAGACAGTGACCTTTGAAACACAAATACTTCTTTTAGTAGTTTCGTTTTTTTTTTTTCGATATATAACCATTCCGATACTGGGAGTGTTGCAACTAATTCACTTATTTCTTTAACTTAAGTTGCTAAGGTTGGATAAATGCATTCAGTTACTATTTAAGGTATCCGAACACGTTGAAAATGTCATTTTTGACCAAATATTCAAAAATCAGTTTTTTATCTTATTTGATAGAGTATTTATTTGACTTTCCAGAGAATATTTTATTTTTTCTCTAAGTTAATTAGTTGAAGAGATATTACGATTTTAATTAAGGCGGGAAAACCGGAAGTAAGTTTGGAAACCATCGGAAGTGGACATAAAAAGACCAAAAACCTTAAAAATTTAAATTTAAAGCTTACTTTTTTTTTGCAAATATAATTTTAGAAAGGTTTTTTAAGTGTTTAAATGGTTTTTCTTTTGGAAATAGTGTGAACATTTTGAAATAGAAGTGAAGAACAAAATTGTTTACGTAAACAGTAAAAGCAAGGAGAGAGCAAACGATACACTTCAAACTGCTTTTACTCTAAATTAATAGTTTTGCATTATTTCTTCACTTCAAATGTTATAACACAAAGTTATTGATGGATTCTCGTAAAAATTTGTGAACGTGTTTTTCATAATGTTGTCTAGTGAATGAACTATAATAATTATGATGAGTTGAAGAGTTTTTAAATTATGGCTCTTTATTTAAGTCTGACTGTAAAACTGTCAAAAATCTTGCATTCATTTTTCGATCGCTTGTTGAATTTTTGTTTTTTTTAAATATATTTTTGATTGTAGTTCATTCACTAGACAATGGCATGTAGTTTATTTTGGAAACATTATTTTTCAAATTAATTGAATAGATTTTTCTGTAGCACAATTGAAGTTTTTCATATTTTTCCTTAAATTTTCATACATATTTATAAGTTTTACAAAATTATTAATATATAATTTAAATATTTATAGCCCAATACTATTTTTCAATAAAACTAAACATAAAAATGTCATTAAAATGTTTCTATATCACATTAAAAAAATAACGACCTCCAACGTGTCCGGATACCTTAAACGTTTCCTCGTACTGACTACATTCGTCCTGACAAATTTATCTCAATGCATTTTCTATTCTTCTGTGTTTAAAATGAAAATAAACGATTTTTTTCTTAGACTAACTTAGAGACGATATGAAAGCATTTTCTACTCGTTTTATAGTATCCATATGTATAAGCGTTCGAATCCACATCAACGCTATATACTATAAAAGAATAATAAATACTTGTAGATCGTTTACCTTAAATCAATATTTTTAGATTTACTGCGTAAGAACAAAATAGCAGAGCAAGCAGAAGACATTTCTATTGGATGATTTTTAGAAGAAACGAAGCCAAAATATACTATGTGCAGTGCTTATAACTAATGCCATCGAAGTTTCTCTTAAAAAATTAGCATCGAAATAGAACTTTTCAATAATACATTTTACTCTTAACCATTTTAATGCAGTAAACTTTGATATCTTGGAATCGTTGCAACAAAAGTGGAAGAAAAACTCGAAGTATCAAGAAAAGTGATGATTAAAAACTAGAGATCAATTTATATAAGATCTATATAAAAATGGACAGAACTTATGAATACAAATCTATGTAGAGAACATTTTTTTCTTAGCGATAAAAATATCCAAACAAAGTTTTAGTAAAATATTTATAAATTAAGTATTTTCAATTAAAATTTTGAAATTATGGGGTTTTGTACTAACCTCACATTTTATAATACACCTCTCTAAATTATACATTTGATGTTATTGCAGTACAATCAGATTTTATGAATTTACTAGAAAGCAGTCATAAAATATTCGACAAAAAAATTCTAAATAATTTCGTAGTGTTTAGATTCATATTTTTAAGCTAATTTCATAAAAATGCATACTTTTTCGAACATTAGAAGCCCGCAATAATTGGTTCTTTTTTACGCTAATAACAATTTATTAGTTTTAAAATATACTTGACTTTTATTATTCTCAACATTGCTTCAAAATAGTATCCACGAAGTGTCAAAACACTTTTGAATGAAATTCCAAGGTAAAAATTAAATTACTAATTAAGTATTCAGTTATCTTTTTCCCCACAACCGTACCGAAAAAAAGTGCTCATCCTAGTATAACCATTATTAGTACCCAGAGAGAGAAGCATAGCGAAATCCACAAAATATAAAAAGCCCAACACCAAGAACTAAAAAGAAAGCATTTTTTCACACACCAACTGTTTCCCAAAATACTGGGGCGCTTCTATCTTCCCAGCTGTTACGAAACGTCATTAAATGCGAGCATTTGCAGAGCGGAGGGAAAAAAACTTCCACTTGAGATTAAAGCATTGTCATTAAATACCATCATCATTATAGTGTCGGATATTCCTGGTCTTAACTTATCAGCCAAAGTGAAATCATTCAAAAAACGCAATCTTTCTTCATCGGCACTTTAAAGTGACACTATTTATTCCGAGGTAAAAGAATCGAACCAAAAAGACAGATCGAAACTGAATGATGTGCAAGGGATGAGTTTAGGCGTGAAAGAGATTCCTCCGGAAGAAATTATCGTCCGAAAGGAAAGGGAAAAAACATGTTAAAAGAGACCAGTGACTCACGAAGAATCCCAAAAGCACGTTTAGATGATAACCTAGTGGATCGTGCACCGTGTACTAGATTTTGTTTCAAGTAAAAGGTTCCTAGAATATTGACCACTGAGGGAGAAAATGTGAGCACCGGAATCAAACGAGCTGGCTACTTTAATGATCAAACTCAAGGGAAAAAAACACAGAAAAGCGAGAAAAATAGGATTGATAGTGAACCTGGCTAAAGAATTGAGAAATAAAACTAGTCTAGGAGGTAGTTCAAGAGAAAATCTGAGAACAGGCAGCAAAAGGAGCCCTGACAGTTTGTATATATAAACTAAAATATGTTCAATATTTCAAGAGCATAAAGCGCCTTCTTGAAACTTGATAATACCAGCTCAGCCATATTTCAATATTTAAAGAATGCTTTTGCAAAATAAAAGCCGACGTATGTTTATACTTGGAGTGTAAGCTTCACTTAAATCTCCCCATTTTTTATTCTACGTATCTCCTGTCCGGTTTACCCACAAAAAGAAGAATAAGACTTCAAGAGACCGAGCAAATAGAGGCCAAGAAATACAAAACATCTTTACACACTAGAAGAAAAGAAGCCTATGCATTCTGCTGGGAAAATGGTCAAATCTCATCCATCCCTTTGGGTCTAGTTTTAGTAGCGGTCATCATTCGAACAACTGTGTTAACAGTTCTCTGAATTCAAAACTGGCATTAACCCTCAAAGGGATTTCAACGAGTTATCTCGTCCATCAAAGATCTGACCAATTTTACTAATGATGAGGTAGGTATCTTGTCATCAATAATGCTGAATTCCAAATGAAGATGTTACTGTTTTTTGAGGACGAGATAAAAACCAGGTAAGATTTTCTAATGACTACAGTAGGAAGAGCACTCTGTTGAAATAATTATTAATTTTTTCAATACCAGAAAATAAACTAAAGTCCCCATTCCTATGTGGGAGTAGTTTAGTCTCAAACATCCATTGGCTTGATCACATAACAACGAGACGGATATTTTCTTTGTGAAGTAAAATGATTTCTGGAAAAGAATTACCTTTTCCCGTTAATGTTAGACTAAGCTGAGCTCTGTATGAGTAATATTCAAGCTCTTATTTATTCCTTAATAAAACACCGGAGCTAAAATAATTTATTTTTAATGATTGGTTCCAAAAACTGCGAAATAAACTTTTGGTACCAAAGTTGAACAAGTAACCAGACCAAATTTTGATTTGCGGAGTTAAAATTTGCTATCATTTCCCGTATCCCGTTGTTTTTTACGAAATGGAAAGGGCATTATTTAACAATCTAGTGCTTTTAAACAATAACCTCACTGTAAAATTACCATGGTAGAGCCATGATTAAATTTCAATATAATTTTATAGACTTGTGGCGTGTTCGGTGACTTTATTAGGTTCAATCAACTAAGACTACTAAGTTTAATGATATTTATTAACAACATAAAATGATATTTACAATTAACCTTGTGGTCGACCCTGTGGTCAAAGGCTTAAACATTTTAAACTCACACTATCTAAAACATTTTCTTCTCCTTATTTGTAAATAAGCGCTGTTCTTGGTGCTTATGGATCCTGCCTCTAAAACATCTAGACACTTTGGCGACGTCTCATCGACCCTAATACCCCTAGTCATTTCTTTCACATCTTGATTCCGTTCTTCGCTTTGTGTTTCTGAATTTCAAATTCATTTTACATTCGAGTGCCTGGAACTTTTGAGCCAGTTTTTGAAATTGGGTCGTGTTGATCATCTGTAACCTTACCCAGACCCTTGTTGATGACTTTTGGAAACGTCCTTACCTTGAATGCAGTGGTCGTTTAATGTCTTTTATGTGAAACAAACCTGAATGGAGTTGCGAATTTGTGGGTCATCAAAAATGGCTTTCTTCGTGTTTTCAATGGAGATTTATAAACGGTACGGGTAGAACCTCACTCTCGCGGTTTAACCCTTCTTTGCATGATTTTTTTCTTTATTGGTGAAATAAATCAAGGTGATATAATTCATGTTCAAAATTAAAGGAAAAATGGTTAAAAAAAAGCTTGGTATATATTTATAGTATAAATTTAGCAAAAAACAATATGATGGTATCATGTGGCATTTTTTAAATTAAACGCAAACTTTTTCAGAAATTGTGCTCTAAAAATAACAGAAAAACATGTTAAAAACCTTTCTTCCACTCATTTTCACTTTTTTAGCACAATAGAAACTCAAATATAATAAAACAAAATTAAAAACGAAATACGTTTATTGCAACTACAACAAACAGCGGAATGACAACTTCAAGATCGTTTTACTGATAGTGACACTTGCTTATTTTTGACAGCTATGTTTTTTCTTATGCAATGGACATTAAAAAGGTATCCAGACACGATCAACTTAAAGTGAACTTGTTCTTTTATATAATTTTTGGGCATTCAATGTTATGATGGAAATTTCCACCATTATGGAAAGAAGGGTTAATATTTTAAGAAATAAGATACAGCGTTAAAAAGCTGAATTAAAAATGACTAGCTTTATAAGAAAAACATGCACAATCCGCAAAAAAAACGATATATTCTTTTTAAATCAAGACATTCGACTTATATAATGTAAAATGTTTTGTGCCACAATTTTCGTCATTCAGTGTTATTATTCATAAAAATAATACGTTCAACTAACTAAATTCGTGTAAATTTTAAACTGAAAGTTACACTTCCAACCAATAAAAAGTACTGAATTTCTGAGTAGTTAATCTTGCAAGAAATAGTAAAACTGGATGATATTTAGAAGAGAGAGAAATTTGACTAAACAATTTAAAAAGCGAACAAGAAGAAAACCGCTCATAACACGAAAATCAATACTCATTTATAGTTAACTAAAATATTAAAACACTTGTAGTAATATCGTTGTTAATTTTTTACTCTACCTTTTTGCAATGACTTATTTTAATTAGTGAATTTCTAATGACAAAGTTCAGACGATTCAAAATGAAATAATTGAATAGCTGCGTGCAGCGCATTTAAATAATTTGCTAACAGCAAAGTAAATATCGTTGTTAGGAGTATTATTATAGGTTGCAAGGCTAATTGTTTATTTTCTTAATTAAAGGCAAGTTATAGCGCGATATAAAAATGAAACATCAAGTAAACGTCAAAATTAACATATTTTAAGTCAACATTTTCGAATGACACTTCATTAGCTCTATTTTCATTACTTACTTTCAAAAAAAAAAAACATTAAGATTATGATTCCGAGATATTTACATAAAACAAGTATTTTTTTTTTTAATGGAATTCAAGAGCCATATTTAACAATAAAATTGAAATTTCTTATCTGGATCAAAATAACTATTAAAGATGTATTTATCAATCAAGTGCAATTAATATTCTTGTTAGAATTTGATCCCTTTCTGTTATGATTGTGCGACTGTAAATTTATATCTTCAATTTCAAATGAAAGAAAGTCCTCATGGTTTGAAACCTTTATCGAGGCACTATAATATATAACATTGTATGTTATTTCATTGAAAAAGTTATTATCAAAATAGTAATACTCAAAACTATATTTTTTATTACTACTTAAAAAATATATACAGGAAAGATTTGAAACATATCCTGTATTCATTTATCAGACAATACGTAAAGTATAAAAATAGAATGTTCGAAAAAATCTTAAAATTACTATGTTTTAAAACTTCCATTTGAAAATAAATAAAATTTTAAATTTAGATTTTTCTCCAAGCTTCTATAGCTATAGAAGCGACCTTAGTTTCACTTAAATTGCTACTGTGAAATAGATTTGAGGTAGTCCCCATCAGAAAATTCTTGAAAAGGATCGAATAATCAAAGAAGTTTGGCACAGAGATGAAGTTTCTTTGGAGGGAATCCGCAACAATAACAATAGATTTCTTTCTTCCTTTGGAAGAGAATGAAAAGATTAAAGAAATCTTAAAAGTACAAAGAAACTTTTCTCTGTACTGGTATTGTATTGAATCAAAATGTAGGGTTAAGAGAATTCGTTTCGGAAAATAGGTATTTTATTTATTGAATTCGATCCACATGTAATTTAAAAATAAATACGATTGTTAATAAGTTCATTTTTGTCATTCCTAAGACCACTTTGTCATACAGAAATTTAAAGAACTAACATCTAATACCATATACATATCAGTTTAAAATTCAACCAAAATAATAGTGAAGAAAAATAAGGAGTGAAGAAAAATATCGAAAAATGAACTTTATGAAAATATAAATACAGATATTGTACACAAAAATGGTTTTAAATGTTGATATTTTGCATTTAAAATTGTAAATTTTATTTGCTATTAAGTTTTCTAATTTATTGTTATTGAACCGTAAACCGAATTAGTTAAGAGAAATTTGAATTAGCGTTTGACTCAAAACACGTAATTTTAGTTTTTGAAAATTAATTTCCATACTTGCCCAATTTCATGCAATTTTTTTACTGCCATTAGAAATGAATTTTGAGTCTTCATCCCCTTAACTACATTCAATTTCTTAACAATGACAAATTCGAATTTAAAGCATCGCAAATCAAAGTATATTGCGCTACAATATTACACTAGTCAACAATTTCAAACTTTCTTCATAACACGTGAAATAAGTTTTTCGAACTATTTTCGATGTGAATTAAATATGACTAAACAATCTCCATCACATAGATTTATGTATTTGATCACCTGTTAATGTGTGTGATCAAAATATGCAAGAATGTAAACATACGTCTAGGAATCTGAAGTAAATATGCTATATTTTATTAAATTCCAATTTAAAGCTAAGCATTGAATTGTAAATGTATTACAACATTTATTTATTTCTTGTTCGCAACATACTTTTTGGCAAAGAGTGTTTGCGTGTTAAAATTATAAAATAACATATTTACATATCACTGCATGTATACTTGTATACTCAGACGTTAGAATATTCTTCTCTTTTGTGCCATGTTATCCTGCAAAAGCCAAAGCAGAAATCACTAATCATTGGGGGATTTCCATCTCCCTTGATACCTCTCTTTCATATTTTGGATATCGTGATGGAAGTTTTCTCCTTATACAACTCTGACTGCTGATACATTGTCAGGGGAAAAAACAGATGAAAATCTAGAACAATTATTTTTAAAAGACATTTTACACCTTATGTTTTTATAGTTCTTGAAGAGGTCTTAAATGAACTGTTGGTAATTTAAGTAGTTAGTAATGATTGTCATGTGTGTGAGCTCCTTGCTGTTCAGTTTTTATTTTGCAAAAACGAAATCACTCAGTTTCCTTATCTGAGTATCTACAAAGATTCCAGGTATGAGCTTTGTATAATTTAATTTGGGAAAATTTTATTTAAGTCCAAGGAACCTAGACCACATTTTTCCATAGCCTTCAAAGTTTTTATCAGTCAAGGTTTGATATGAAGAGGCGGAGAAAAAAATATTGATCACTAAAGTGCTTATAATTTATTGCAGTGAGAATTTTTCTCGTGCTTTTACAAGTCACCTTCATTATTATAGTATGTGTTAAGGAATGCAAGGATTATGGTTTACGTTGCACAAAAGGATAGATTTAAGCTTGATGTGAATCAGTAGATACCATTGCTTATAATTATAAAATGCTCCTATATCTGTCATCAGCCCTGGAAGATCTAATTAAAAGCATAATCCGTCATGTCTTTCATAAATAAATAATACAATTTGTATGTCTTTACGCAGAAGTGCTTGTACCCTTAGATAGAAGGTTCCACTCTTGAAGACTACCTAAAAACTTGAAGACAACCTAAAAATTCATTTTATTGTTTTTGAAAGACGTAGGTCTCCAACCAGATCGTTCAGATCATTTGAGTGTATCTCCAGTCTGTCAATGAATGACTGAGATTTTAAAATGTACTCTTCGCACAGATAGTAAAGCTTATCTAGAACGGTAATACATCCGCGAAGCTGCCTTCGTTTGGATGTTTGTCCAAATTATGATCAGAAACGTTTCTCCTTTTTTGCAATGGGAACACAACACATTAGCGGTTTTGTTGGAGTTGCAAAATATCTACCAGCAAAAAAAAATCAGTGTTTTCACCCATAAAAGGTCAGATTGAAAATAAAAATAATCTAGCGTCGTTTTACATGAATAAAAGCGTTTATTTTGGAAACTAGCAGATATTAAATGCGCAATAACAGAAACCTTGACTGTGGTGGTAATTTTTTTTAAAGATCTGACAGCCAGAAACTAGTTTAAAAAAGCTAAAATTGTTCATGTTCTAAAAATCTTGTAGACTAGTGTTATTAGTGTATCCTACAGAATAAATGCGTGAAAATCTAACGTGTTATTGGGTTAATTTGTATATTCATGTCGAGGGTAACAAGTTTTGGATTCGAAAGGGACAACCAGTTACTATGATGTCGAATGACTATATATTAATGAATGAATGTTTCGT
This sequence comes from Metellina segmentata, assembly GCA_947359465.1. NCBI lineage: Eukaryota > Metazoa > Arthropoda > Arachnida > Araneae > Tetragnathidae > Metellina > Metellina segmentata. The sequence continues at coordinate 104,403,906 of OX375872.1, read as the reverse complement.
CGAGTCTTAAAGGATTGAGCACGTTGGGTTGGCGTGGAAGTTTGGAGAGTGGGGTGCCAGCTCAGGTGTTGCTTCGTCATCTGACCGTGGTTCAAAATTACGAGGTGTTGTCCTCGAATCTTTCCCTTAAGGGACTGATTCCGGACCGTCGTCAATAGCCCGTTGTGTTGCTCTAGTACGACGTTAACTAAAATTACCTTAAAGGATTGAGGGAGGTAGGTGTTTTAATTAGCGTCTTACTGGAACAACACAATGGGCTATTGATGATAGTCAAGAGAAAGATTCGAGAACACTACGTAATTTTGAACCGCGGTCAGATGAATAAGACAGCACCTGAGCTCTGAAAGGATTGATAATTTTATTTCCGTGTTTCTTAATCTTCCAGAAAAACAAATTCAAAGTATCCTTTCAACTTCAAGAACTTTCCACAGCATGAAATTTCACTCAAAATCAAATGACCTTTAACTTTGTCCCTTTAAATATCCAACCTATTTTATGGAATTCGGGTAAGATATGAAAGTATAATTACCCGAAAGTTAATAGTCAAGGTAAGGAATCCTCTTTGCGGGAGAAATGATAATTATGGAATTTTTAAATAACCTCTTACTAATACTTAAACACTTTCAAAATGAAACGTAAATTAGTTTCGGAGATCGAGTTTAAGTTAGTTAAGGGAAATTATAATGAAACTTGCAAAGCAAAACTGATTATCTAAAGTTAAAGTAGCGATTTTATTCGTTCTGCCCGTTCCCAACTCTAATTTTTGAAATATCCTTTCTCGGTTAGCATTATACTTTCCCCTCTACCCTTAATCCTGAAATTAAAGTGAATATTTCTTACAAAGTTTACTTTATGATTTTATGTATTTTTCGCGATTGTTTTAAAACATTTGTTCATCTAATCCATACATATAAATACTTATTATTTATGTTATTTGGTATATCTTATTGTATGGGAATCGTTAAGCGTATTAGCTTCTATAAATGATGCGCAAAAATTTAATTCACTTAGATAAAATTACTCGCTTTAGATTTTATAGTACTAGGGAAACTAAACTACAAGCCTATTGTGTATTCAAATAGGTTTTGTAGTTTTTGTCAAATCGTTAATTTTTAAAAAGCTTGTTTGTTTTAATGTTTTAAAATGAAAAGATTATTGGTCGTATCAGATAATATATTTAAGAAACGTCACTGAAACATATATTGAAAAATATCATAAGGATCTGAGTGATATTTCGCATTTATAAAAGAGAGCGTTAAATGCATCTTATCTGATTACATTTGCTTATGCCAAATAGAAATCGATATCGAAACACTTGTGACTTGCCAAATTCGCATTCACAAAAACAAATTTTATTACGTTATTCTATTGATACCTCAACATCTGAACAAGCCAAGCTTTCGATTTCTTGGATAGGTGACATGTAAATGCTCTACCCATCTCAATTGCAAATAGAACATTCTAGTTTGAAGACGAGATTTAAGGCACACATACTGTAAAAAGTTGTTTGGAGAATTATTCCAGAATCTTAACTACGTATTCAGGCCACTCTTGTAACACTCAGACTGTCCCGTTCGTGTTTAATGAATCATTTTCTACATATAAATTTAATTACAAAATAAACATTCACTTACTTGCAAACCTCAAAAAAGCAGACAGTAGTCAAATATTAGAATTATAACGGTAAAAAGGAGTACATTCAAAAATATTTTAATTAAAATCTTTTTTTAATTCACCGCTTATTCAATAATATGAAATGGCTCGGAAATCCATGCGCGCGATAGTTCTAGCAAATAATATACAATAAGTAATATCAGTAGTTGAGTTTCGAAATACAACAGATAGAAACAGAAAATATGTATATAATTTGAATTAGAACCAATGAACACACAAAAAGGTGTCAGATTGATTAAGTTTCTCACACTTGGGTCATTTTTTCTTCACGACGGCTAAATTCAAAAGGAACTAAATTTACAGATATTTATGTAGTTCTTTTTATCAAAAAAGGTTAAAGGACCCATTCCTCATTTGGTAACAATGAACATAGTGCTTGAAATAAACAAAATCACCTTCAAAACATAAACAAAAATTCAATCATATGATATTTTGACTTTTTATTCAGTAGTTTCACTATTTTGGTAGGTAGTTGAATTTTTTATAGCAGCAGATTACTTCTTGCAGAGGGTAGATTTTAGTAACTTTTTCTTATTTGGCACTTTTTTAAGTAAATTAGTAACCTGTTCTCGCCGATGCTGACACGAGACCCTTTATTCTGAAGTATTTTATATTCACCTAAACAGTTCTAAGTAAAATGAAATTTATTTTCTTAAAATGCTCCCACTTGTTGCTTCGATGTATACCATCCATTCATTTATTCCGACTAAATCATGAATGTTGAGTAAAAAATGTCTGCAGAGTCCGTCTACGATTTACGCTATATCTTTTTAGTGTGTGCTCATTATTTTGCACAGCAGTGTATAGGGAATGATATTAGTGTCAATGTTGTAAAACCATAGAAAATACTAACCAACAACGGTAAAAATAGGCATACCTCATGGGTATGTCCGATTCCGGGAGAAGTGAAGATAATTTTTTTACTAAATTAAATTCTTATTATTTCAAGTAGGTAGGAAGTTCATTAACGCAGCACTGGAGCAACGCATCGAGCTGTTATGACCGTTTCGGGAAAATTCGTATAGTCAACTGATGAAGAGCACTTAAACTTAAAAAGTAATTTCAAGTGAAACCTTCAAAAAGGATATTTGACTCTCTTGGTAAACTAAGTGTCAATGAGGATTCCGAACCAAGCTCAGACTTGGATTCGATTCTGCTTAACCGAGGACGCTAAGCATTGAATACCATGTCGGCACAAAAGGGGTGAGAAAAATCAAAATAAATTAACTAAGGAAAGCAGTTACGGATTTCGCAGTCCACAAGTCTGGACAACCACTCCCCGACATGATTCGTCGAGTGGCCCCTCGTTAATTTTAGCCTTTATATCTAATATAAGTGATCGATACTTTGTATATATACAGCTGAATAATTCATTGGTCTCTCAAGCGAAGCTCATAAATTCATAACTGTTGTCCCTTCCGCATTAGTAATCAGACTTAATTCCGAGCGCTCTGAAACACAGTAAGCATCCCCTGGCGATAAATGGCGGATGATTTTCCGCTGTTATAGGCAGCTAAAACAGTGAGGGTGAGGGGAAAGCACGCATCATGCATATTTAGCACACCGCAAACAGACGCTTCTTGCCGAACGGAAATAATAAAGAGATGCCGAATCAGAATATTTAGGATGCGGAAATTCCGTAAATGGAGCGCTTTCATCCGGCCTCAAGTTTTCAGTGTCCAGTTTGGTTTGGAATATTATCGATGAGCAATCACTTAGGAATAAACGCGATTGAAGCCTCATGTAGAGAAGTCAGTTCATGAGGGCATGTTTTACGGTATTAATACGAGTTGAGCATGGGTTACACTAAAAATGTCTTAGTTTTCAAGGAGATTGGTGGTTTCCAAATTAAATTACTTCAACTCAAAAAACTGCGAAGCTTTATTTTTATTTTTGGAAGGCATTGGGTAACTAGCTTAATACTAATGTATCAACGCTGAACTGATTCACCGTATGCTAATTAATCGGTTATTTTTCAGATGACTGAATCGTTAACTTATATTCCAGGTTACCCAATCGGTAGAAAATAGTTATTTCCTTTCCATGCACTAGACTTTTCTTAACCTACTTTTGAACTTGCAATTTCGGGCTGGATTGTCGATTTTATGATATGGCTAAAATAAAAAAGGTATGTATTTATTTTATTTAATTACAATTTTTACAGATACATTTGCTTTATAATGACTACAAAATCATTCATGGTCGCAGCAGTGACAACACAAAATGCATAGCAACATTTCCTATGCATCAATTAATAGCTTCTTCCAGAGCATATATAAAGTGAGATATTTGTGGAAGTCTCTAAAGCTTTCCGCAGCCTTGAGAATGGCAAGTTATCACGATTTGAAACTCGAAAGATGGGTCATAGCATTTGAGATAGAGATGTTTCTATTTTCACGTACTACCATGTCAAGGGTGTACCATAACTACATGTAACTTATAACAGCAGTGTGGCCGTAAAATATTCAGGCAGAACGTGACCATCGTCGGTGGACCAGATTCATTTCACGCCATAGACGTGCAACATTGTCTTAAACAGAATTCAATGCTGAGCCCTCAACAAAACATCAGTATCAGGAGTGCAACGTCCTTTCAAAGATATAGGCTTTAGGATACGACACCCAACTCGAGTACCCTTGATGAAAACTCGACACACAGCTATGCCCCTGGCCCAGAAACACCCTCACTGGACCCTTTACTAGAAACGAGTAGCCTAATCTGACGAGTCGCTTCTCCAACTGTAGGTTGTTTGTGTTTTGATGGCGCAAAGGGCAACACATTGCCAAGCTGCACCAGACACATTTCCAACACTGTAGGACAAGTGGAGAAAACCCAATCCATGGATCCCACGTCAATAGGAGATTTGTACAGGCCGATGGTGGAGTGCCATAATGGTATGGGTTTAGCATATCTGGCCTTCACCCTGGTACTTCTACATCCGTCGTTGACAGATGAATGCTATATGTTTCTGAAGAGTTATACACGTTCACGTTTGGGTTCATTATGATGGGTCCAATAGGACAATGGTTCCGCCACACAAGTCTAGGTAAGCCAAATTATGGTTAGAGGAACACTCAGAGTTTGGGCTCTCACCATTCGTTATCAAATCCCAATGTTATCGAACGCATCTGGGATACCATGCAACGCGGAATACAGAAATCCTACACCTGGGAATACAAGATTGTGGGACGCTCTGCAGGAAGTGCGATATTCAATGCCTACAGAATACTCTCGCAAGCTAGTCCAGGCTCCGTCGTATTCCTAGTTCTACGATTCTGTGGGAAGGTCTACCAAGTATTAGACTGGTGCATCAGCTTTTCGAGTACTTATATGGTATATATACAGTCTACATATATGTTCCATTCGTTGGGTAATATTGGACTACCCAAGAAATGAGAAATTCAAGTTGATAATTTTGCTTCTAACTAAAATTTAATTTAATTTCATTTCAACAATCTAGTTTATTATTTTTAAATTGTATACTGTTATTTGTTTGAATGTTCAGTTTTAATTTACGATTTCGAACTGAAAGTAAAGCGTTTAGTGTTCCGTTAAGTACTTCATCGTACTTTGCATTAAAAGAATTATGATGAACTTTTGCCACTTGCTTCTTGAACACAAAGTAATGCTATTTCAGGAATTTCTTATTGGATAACATTTAAATTATATATCGATATTTTAAATAAAATAAGCCGAATTTTATTTGGTTGATTTAAAAAAATCTGATGAATGCAATACTGCTCTGCTTATTTTTCAGATCAGTTTTACAGTTTGTTATTTCCAACCTGTAAAATTGAAACTTAATTGTTTTTAGATTCGTGTATAGTTTTAAACATGGTCATATGGTTGTAAACATGTATCCCATTTTAATAGTTAGTTCAGAATTGAAACAAAAAATATTTCAAACGGTATTTGGTTTTGGACGGTGGTATTTCCTAGTCTATAATTTTATGATAATTTACGAAACATCAATTACAAAAGAGCGTTGTATAGTAATTTGTCTAAAGCAGACAACTGATGTATTATGTACAAAATTCATGTTTTCAGATGTTTTCAATAGAAATAACGTAAATACCAAAAAGGGCTAAGAGCAAATTTAAAATTGATTTTCCTAACACAGATTTCCTGTGTTGAGGGGATTGACTGCAAATTTACCTTGTAAGAGGAAAAATCTGAAAAGCAGCATTGTAATTTTTAGATTTCCTATGCGCAAGTATAACGATTGAGCCAGAATGGAGACGTAATACTCGGGATATACATAATCTGTTCAAAATGCCCCATATCAATAATATGCACAAATGCACCCGCTCAACTGGATTAGTAATGTCGATCTAACCATGCATGTTTGTTGTATTTCGGAATCTACATGAAGCCATAATCGAATTGATCAGAAGCGAAATATGTTCAGGAATAAGAAACTACCATACAACTAAAATAGTATCATAGATCTATAAAAAATTGCATGAGAAATAAATATTATCTCGAAAATTAAAAACACGTAGACATTTTAAGGCTAATCGTTAGTATTGCTTTCTTCACATGTTTTTGGAGGTGTTGTTTTCTGAATAATTTAAACAATCATGAAATTAGAGGAAAGTATTAATCAGTAGGGGTATAAACAGAAGTGAAATCGATTCAATGCTTTCTATTGGTTGTATGTCATTATGCGGTTCCCTCTGGAATGGTATCAAAGTAGCCCAGTTACAAGAGTCGCGGATTAGCAATGGGAGGGATGCGAGCTCAAAACCTCGATCCAATCAAAGACCCTTGTGAACGTTGGGGCTGGAGAACGCTAAATTTGCCGTGGTTGTGTTCTCCAATGAGACGTAAATTAAACTACTCACCTAACACCAGGAATTATCTCATCTTTAAATAGAGACCACCTTTGGTCAGTATGCTGACTGTCAAGGGTGAACACCTGTTTATAGACGAATTATTAATTTGTAAAATTCGTGCACTCTTTAAGAGTCAAATTGACCCAATGTCTGAAACTAACTGAAAAATTAAAACACCGAATTATTTTGTTTTAATTTATTTCGCATTTTCCGTTTAATTTCTTCAGTGTCGGTTTGTCGCTCTACATTCATTTTTTGCTACACGAGAGCAAGTTAGACCTTTTAGAGTGCCATCACTTTGTTCAAAAATACATTTTCAATATATATCTTTATAAATGGTACGTGTCTAATGAACTGGCTTTCCAAGGAATGATTAGTGGTTAGATAAGTATCGCGCTTTTGATAAAATTGTTTAATTTCCGAAAAGGTTAAGTATATCACATTCAATATAACGTCTTGAAAGGAGATAGCAATCGGTATGTTAAGTCAGTTGAATAACGTCTGAGAACATGGGTATGGTATTTTAATTAACGGTCGTACTGGAGCAACACAACGAGCTAATGACGACGATTCAGAATGAATCCCAAAAGGGAAAGATGCGAGGACGACACCTCGTAATTTTAAGCGAGGCAACACCAGAGCTGGCACCTCGCTGTCCTAACTACCACACCAAACCAATTCGGTGAATACGGGAGACGTAAATCCACTTACGGACGAGTACGATATTCACCGGTAGATTAAAAGGGCTAAATGTAATGACTCTAAACGAAATTGGACGGAAGGAACTACCCTTCAATTCAACAAGTTTCAAGTACTTTAACGTGAAAATTCTATGAAAACAAAATGCTTTAAAGTAACATAAAAGTGAAAATATAAATCCGCCGGTGCTTGAAAAGATTATTTTTTATCTTCTATAACCTTTAAGAGCCAAACTGCTTTTAATTAAATGGTGTAAAGCGATCAAAGTGTTTTTAAAAAGGTTTCGGCTTACAAAAGTTGCGGCATAGTTTAAACTTCTCACTGATACTTGAATAGCCCTTTCAGCAATCTTCAACCATCAGGTCTCGAAATGAAACTATTTTCAAGAGGAGAGTCATGTTGTTAAGGTAGGATCTCCCGCGGTTGTCAGCGTGGTGCAAAGAATCGGCCGAGCGAATTAATTTAACTCGCCGAGATTCATATGAATATATTTAATACGGCTTCAGAGACCGTAGTTCTGGTTTGGCCAAAGTACAATTGAAGAAATCACAATGGCTTTGGATAGAACAAGATGCCATACAACATTGATCGAGGTAAATTAAGAGTCCGCTCAACCTTCGTTATTATATTAGTGAAGCTGAGACTGGTATCGTAGTCATCTGGAAGGAATTCTGCCAACACGGGCTAATGAGCACCATAATCACCAGCTTTGAGGAACCAAGCATCCACTTCTTTAGCAGAACAATCGAAGCAGAATTTGTCGGAATCAGAGCTCGGGCCATAAACTGAGGACTCGGTGGTGATATATTTACCGTCTTAGAGTATTTAAGAAACATTTCCTCCAGTTTTCAGAACAGTGGAAGAGTGAATAGTTTAATATTACGCATTATTCGCGATACTTCTCAAATACCGTTGCAAGTTGGAAAATGTAAGATATGCGAGTAATTGCGTCAACCAGGATCTCGGCGACAGAATTCAACATTTTCTGCAATTTTTTTAGACTTCAATATTTATGTTGGAAATGCGGATACGACTTTGAATTAGAGATACATTACTAATATTTTGCCATCACGCGCGTGTTAAATATTTTGTATTTAAATAGATACGATTTATAAAATTAATCTGTTACAAAACACTAGAAGGTTATTTTTCTTTTATTCCAACACCTATTTCATTTAACTTGAGTCCCATGATTTCAGACCCTTGTAACATTTGTTCTCACGTTTGTAGGAAACTTACGCTTGAATGATATGAAAGAAATATTTACTAATACTTTGGTCCCATTAGTTTTTGTCTTATTTGATAAATTGAAATTTAAATCGCTTATTTTATTGTTTTATTACAACACTTAATATTTTGTGTGGGATTGTATTTACGTAGCTTCAACATCAGTTCAAGATTTCCTGCATCGCTTTGAATGTTTTAAAAGATTTAATAATTTCCCAATTTCCTGCTTGCGTTCTTCATACTTGAAAAAACTAAAAAAAATTATATATAATAAAAATAATATATAAATAATAAAAATTAATAATTTACTTTAAATAATAATAATATGAATTAAAAGTTTAAGGATACTTTTTTCGGGGCTTCGAATCAAGTATTAAATTAACGAATAGACTGGGTCGCGAAATTAAATGCCTGATTAACGATACTTTGATAAACGTCAAAAATGAAATTATCTAATATTAAAATAATGCACAGAAACACCAATAAAAAATTAGAATTATGTCAATCTTTTATTTTCTCTTTACATTACTATGATTAAATTGTGTTTTTTTTCTTGAAATCAAGGGCCCATTAAGCATGATTATGTTATACTTTATATAAGAGTTCTAGTGCATACATGCTCAACTTTAGTATATATACTCTGATTTTGAACCAATTTTAAATCATTAAGCAAATGCGAAGTCAGTAAAGCCCACACATATTCAATATATTTAATTTATCAAAACGTTAAAATTTTGGTTCGTTATTTCGTTTGTCTGTGGTCATTCTTTGTAATAATTAATTACTCATTCAAATCTTCGAAATATCGGGATAAAATTATTTTTACATTGAATTATTAAACATCCGTTTTCTATCAAAGTAGCAAAATTTGTCAACATTCAGATGGCGATCTCCTTGAAAAAAAGGATTCATTTAAGAAATGCATCTGTATTTAAGAGATGCAAAAATAACAAAAGCAAACAACCTATATCAGGGCATAGAAATGCTTCATCATTTCTTTGTCATTAAAATTTGGATTAGAATTATTCTGGGCAATTTGTTTGAAACACAGCTTAAAACTTATTGTTCCTGTCATTCGGAATTGATAGATTCAAAGATGTCTTGAAAAAGAAATCTCGCCATCATTGGATACAAGACAAATCAATACTAATACAATTTTCAAAAAACAGCAAATCACACTTTAAGCCATTAAGAGTTTAACGTAGCTTTTTGTCGCGGAAAAAATCGTTTTATCTCTCGCAGTACACGAAGAAAGCTATACCTTCAAATCGATAAAAAACATCAATGCAGATGTGAAAAAGAAATTGGATTAGAAATGAAGTGATTCAAGTCATTGCGTACAAAAGTGTACGCGGGAAATATATAAACCCCCTTAAATTATTTTAATCACTAAAATTTTATTTTATTTAATAGCTGATTCTTATCACCGGAGATTCGAAATAACGGTTAGAAAATCAAAAAATTATTTCCTACGCCATAGGCAAATTCAAAGAGATAAACGCTGACAAAGTAAACTGAATGTAATTAAAGATGATTAATTTTTAAGTACATAATATAAGCTCGAATAAAATTAATTATTGGTGATATATTAGATAACTGACGAATTGTAGAAAAAATTTCTTTCTTCACAATTCGAAGAAATGAACAATGTACATTTAAATTCGATCCTTTTGGCTCAGTAACCATGATACTAGCCTTGTAAAGCTGAATTTTTTTTAAAATTATTTTTAGCAACGGTATTATCTTATTAATCGCCAGTTTTTCACTATTTCATTGATTTGAATTCGTTCCAGATTATTAGATTACATGAAACGGCTGGTTTTATTACGACGGTCACCGCTGCAAGCCCTCAGCAGAACATTTAGTTATACAAAACCTATCAACCCTCTAAGTGTTTCGATGAGATATCTCGATGTCAATTTTTTATAAAGGACGAGTTATCTCGTCGAGACAAATATGGCCCAATTTTCCAAATGGGATGTAGATCCATTAAGAAAAACAAATTGCCCTTTCCCAGAACTTGTGGCAGTTTGACATGTGCTTTGAGGTTTGCTACAACAGGGAAGTTTTTGACGCCAAGATAAGCCACCAGGAGAGTTAACACATTTTAAGGATAATCGATATCCTGAATTTCGCTACACAAAACTACAATGGGAATAAGTAAGGATATTTTGATAAAATATTTCTCCTTAAACACAGGCAATAGGCAACACTTTTTGAAAATAAACGCTTTCGTAAACTTGTTCTTTGAAATTGGAATTTTTCCTTTATAGTTACCAAGTAGTTTTAAGTTATAAATCATCTTAACAAAACATTTCCAGAAAGTTCACCTGGGTGCTAAATTTGAAATGCATAAAAAATCGTAACGCGTGAACTTTAAACACTGCATTTTTATTTCTTACTCCACAACACAAGTTCCTGAAGTATTTATATATTAAACACCCAAATCAATAATTAAATTGAATTTATAATTTCTCAAACGTTTTTAGAGGAAACACAAATAAAACGCAGACAAGTAGTGCCATACTTAGTAAATGTACATCTTGCATCCTTTCCCAAAGTTTATATATAACTCTAATGGGTTAATGGCAAAACTTCGTCCTGTTTTTTGACAAAATTTGAAGAAAAATTATTTTATTTACTAAATAATCAATATGGTATTTGCCGTTCTGGTGCGATGACCCTTCTCCATCCCTCCGGTAGCTGTATCATCCCCGCTCATACAAGTTCTAAGGTTTCTGACGAAAGAACTGATCCAGGTGACTTTGTGAATCACTTACGGCACGTGGAATCGTCAATTGCCCCCCACCCTCACCTTACTCAACACATATCTTTTTTGCGTCTTGGAGGTATTTTTGCCTTTTTGGAAATAAAAAGCATAATAGGTCAAAAATGGTTCTTATTTTCTGCCGTTTCTAAGTATAAATAAAATTTAAAAAACACAACCCAATAACACAAGGTTTTCCCAAGTACTCTCTGAAATTCCTTCTTTCAAACAACGTCGAAACTTTACAAGAGTGAGGTAGACAACAGTTCGTTTTTGCGATGCAATGCCATCTTGCGCCAAAAACGGGACAAACTTTTGCATAAACCCAGTATATATAATTTTGGACGAACATAGCTTTAAAGACCTTCGATTCGGCTATATTTCAAACAATATATGACATGCATAAAGCTGGCTTTTCAATTGGACATCATGTAAAATATACTATGTTGAATTGTATTAGAGGTTTTATCGAACATATATATTGAGAACTTGATACATAAAAACGTACGTTCTCTTCACTTTTTAACCTTTTGAGAAAGTGAAGGTGAACACAACAGATAATTTTCCACTCTAATCGTATCTGGCTAATCTGTCTTTCAGAATAATGCGTCGTGACTTGACTTCTATTTATTGAATTCAAATACACTTTTGCTTGTGAATTCTCGATAACTTGCATAAGTTCGACAAATATTTACAGCGAATATCTTTATGCAGTTGAATACCGAGAAAATTGTGTGTGTGGTTTGAAGACTCAGGTTTAACAAAGATTGGAACTCTTACAACCAACATCCCTTCCCCACTTATTAATCACACAAAATATATGTTATGTCTAACAAGGGGCTGATTCACTTTATATTCATTCCCCTGAAGATGCTAATTCGGATACTTCAATTACTTTCATAAAAGATTTCGTTAGCTTCAAACTTAAATAATTTCACTAAAAGGTTAAAATAAAAAGCATCGGCATAAATTAGATCGCGGATGAATACTAAGCTAAATCAAGACATTGCCATCTCATTAGGTACGTTTTTACGGGGGAAATGCATCCGTTTACTTTTTACAAATCGATCGTATTCGAGATAAGTATGCGTCGTTCAAACATGCAAGAATTTCGAGCGAGGGAAAAGCGTCTGACGTAAACGGAATCTTTTACACCAAATTATGCAACTGTTTTGAGCTTCGGACAAGGCCCATCAACTGAATAGGAGTTTATGCGTAGAGCTACTTTGCATTTGCGGTAGTATGTATCTTGTGATTAATTGAGAGTAAGTGGAACATTTGAATACACTCTTCAGTTCCCCACTAATGAAAGGCAACGAGAAATATTTAATTGCCCGGCTTATTTCAGGAGCAGTGACGACGGGAAATGCAACAGATACACTGTCCGGCACAAGACTTCCTTCCCTGCCCCCTTAGCAGGTACAGAATATTTTACTCAAATATTTAACTCGATGCAGATGGAAGTACCTCAATTATGTTTAAAAGCACATTGCATCACGGTATGTATCGGTAAACAGGCAAATCAACTTGCATAATTAAGTTGCGATTTTCTCAAATAAACCTTTATGGGATTCCAGCGAGAGATTGCAGAAAACTAACCCGCCGACTCGGTTTTGAAGGACTAAGTCCACTTTGATCCAGAAGAAACCTTTTATTTGATCGCTGGGTATGGATTGTTGCTTTCTTCGATTTGCTTTTATCTGGAAGACATTATTTAAACTATTGCGGGGTCGCTGATAAAATTTTAAAGAATGGGAGGGGAATGTTATCTGACGTTATTCAAATAAGATTGTATGTTCGAGATGCACGAATTGAATAAATCAGCGGAATGTAATGTACAATTGGAAAGAAAATTCTCAAATTACCATCGCTGGTGATAAAAACTCAGCTCAAAATCTTTGCTTTTTCCAGGGCTTCTTAGTGTCCATTTTGACACGCACTGAGCATAATGATGCATTTGCTTGAAACCATAAAACTTGAGAACCTTACCAAAACTGGATACGAGGATTATTCCAGATTCAAAGAATTTTATAGTATACACTAAGGCAGTAAGATTGGAAGTATTAAAATCAGTAGAGCTGTTTTTATTTCGTAATTTAGCATGTCTTACTCCATCGTAATACACAAGGCAATCCTAAAGAAAGCTAAAAGCATCATGCTAATCCTACAAGCTGCCTCAGTTGCAATAGCTATAATTGTAATAGCCAAACCTCCATCGCAATTATTGTAGACCCATAATTATCACTATTGGAAAAAAAATTTTCCCCGCAAGATTCATAAAGTACAATACTGCGGTGCGCTTTAATCTTAACCAGCAAACGTTTTAAATACTTAAATAGCACGCAATTAATAAATACATATAAAATATCAGAAAAATCCATAAGAAACCAGATAACTAAGTCGAAATCTTATGACAGTTGCATTCATTTTTTTATATATTTAAGTAATGAGGTGAAATGAGTGACATTTAAAGAGAACAGCGAGATACACAAATCAGGATTCTGCGGGCAATACGTCATACCTTAACCTTGTTCATGCAATGCCTTGTAAGCATTGCAGAAACTAACATCTACTCAGATTTTTTTGACGTAATGTGATGTGAATTTTTCAATGAATTAAACTAAAATCCCACTTCTCTTCGGCTTTAGAAAATCCGTGTGTTTGATGTCCAATCTTTTTTCAAATCTTTAACATAGTTCATCAAAGCGTATCTCAAATCCTAAGTGCTTATATCTCCATAACTTCAGCATTACGAGACAAAATTAGGGACTCAACTCATTTTTAAGAAACTCATTCTCAGAAAAACATTTCCAAATCCTAACATTCAGGGATATATCCGGAAATTCATCCGATTATCCCTTCTTTCGCTTTGAACTTGAGTAATGTCAGGAATATAGAAATTTGAAACGACGCAAAAAAATAAGCGCTTAAAGTTTAAGTTTGCTGCTCCACAGATATGTATTATTGAAGAGGTCAAGGGACGTTATAAAATGTTTCTGTAAACTCCGTCGTAGCCTAGTGGCAATAAATAAGCTTCTATAGAGTGAAGTCAAAATCCATTAAATCTTTTACAATTCAGCTTTCAGTATGAGCTTTAGAGATTAAAGCAGCAGTTTGTTACGAAATTCCAGCTGCTTTATCTGCCCCAATGGTAAAAAGGCGGAAGTCAGTTTCTTTTCTATTCGGACTTATTTGCAATTACTCTATTAGGATACAAGTTTAAAAAAAGTCTAATGCATCTTAAAGACTGGAATGAGTTGAGATGAATTAAGACTAAACTCTTCGTCCCAGATTCACCTCGGTTAAGTGGAAGATTATGGCTTTCATTGAAGGTGTTTTGGCAAGGACCGAGAACAAACCATGAATTAACTTTTTTTCCACTTTGATACTCGTGATCATGCGTAGTAAGGCAGACAAAGGGCTCAGTCGGAAGTTCAGAAAACTTTGCTGGCAAGGGTTCAAGTTTCTCATTCAGTGCAGACTTGCCTTGTTTTTCTCTGAGCAGGATAATTAACTCGCCTTGCACAGGAAAGAATTTTTGTCCAATGAGATCATTTGAGGACGTTGGGAAAATATAATCTGAATGCAGGATTCACAACTTTAGCGTCACGTGGTTACGGTCGTCATTGGAAAACGGGAATTAAAGCTTCTGTTTTCATCCAAACTAATCAAAAAAACGATTTCTACAAACATCAGTTGTATTTTAAGATTCAAAATAAAATATCGTTATCAAAAATACTTTTGATCACTTATACAATCAAAACATTGAATGATAGAGAAATGACGAATCGCCAAGCAATTATACAATAGCTTAACAAGTAAAACTAAAGAGCAAAGGTTTCACGGGTTTCTATTGTTACGAATTCAGAATAAATATTAAAGGAGAAACTGTATCACGCTAATTAAATGTGATTACTATACATAGTTTGATACAAATAAAAGCCTAGAATAAAGAACAATCTTAAAAACAGCTTTTCAAAATTAGTGCCTATAATATAGTGAAGCAAATGAATGTTTCTAAAAACTAACTACGCTAAATGTTCACTCTAGTTATATTCACTAGTCTATATATTATACACATGACGCTAAAACTAAATGACAAATGCAAACTTTGTTAAGCTGAAATGGGGAACTGGTCAAGGGTTGGACAAATTTGCAAAGATAATATGTATGAGTCTACCTTATGCAAGCTATCAATATACACGGGGTCAGCTAGGATTCTATGGAATGAAAGCTTAATATGTACGACCTTTAAGCCACGAAATAAAGCTTCGATTTGCCCTTCCTAATTTCTATGCAAATTTCTAGCTGCCTGTGGGAGGTGTTAAGCCCATATGTCCAGCTTTAGGGTTACCTATACCATACATTTTAAGCTGACAGCAACAGGTTTCGTGCATGTCAAATCCAAAATTCTGCCATCCATCCGCTCACCTATAATTAAAAATCTTTATTATCTTAATAAAATCATGCGGTTTGCAGTGTTAAATTTTGTCATGGCCTTGTGAATGATTTCCTTCGGCAGCAGATGGCGCGACTGACGATAGCTGCTGGCTAGGGCAGAGAACCTTTAATTAAAGATTTCTGTTAAAGCAGACGTGTAATGAGACTAGAGACGACGATGGAAATGGAGTAGAAAGTAAACAGGGATAGGTGTAGAGGTTTTAGGTGTGTAAAAATAAACACCAGATATTTTAAACTTAATTTACGAGTGCGGGTGTTTATCCTTTCATGTGGGTTACGTAAAATTGAAAACGCTTGTGGGAGTTGGAACTCAAGCAGGTGGTTAAAATTCACTTTTTGATTATGACACTTTAATTGCCACTTTAACATAGAAAAAAAAATTTTAGAGCAGCACCTGCGTTCTACTTTGCATCACAGAAAATATTTTTTTTTCCCTTTTCTCTCATTTGGTCATCTTTCACGTTATGGGAAATTTTGTTTACCGTAAACCCTTCGTAGGGTCAGTATCCCATGTAGTTAAGTGGTGTATAGCCTGTGTATAATGGTGTACAGCCTGCGTGTAAGTGGTATAAATTTGATGAGTGGTATAACCTGAGTATAAGTGGTGCAGCACATGCGTTCTACTTTGCTTCACACACAATATTTTTTTCCCTTTTCTCTAATTTGGTCATCTTTCACGTTATGGGAAATTTTGTTTACCGTAAACCCTTCGTAGGGTCGGTATCCCATGGAGTTAAGTGAGACTAGGACACGTATTCGATTATTTACGTAGCATTACATAATATTCTTTTCAAATGGGGTTTAAATTTTAAGCATGTCTTCGAAGTTATCCCATTTCTAAGTTGCATATGAAAAGGTTGGAGAAAAAAAATCCAGTTTTGACAGTCAATTTTAAATAGTTTGAAACCGTACTTGTCCGAAGAAAAAAATCCACGGGGAAAACATTTTAGTTGATATTTTGAGTTGTACCCAGGAACTTTAAATCTTAAATGTTAGAGTAAAATCAGAAATTTTACTAATGTAACAAAAACAATGTCTTGAATTTTTGCGTAATATTGGTCATCGCTCACATAAAGCAAACATATGTCATAAACCCATAAACAACACGATTGATAAATAGGGTTACTATATATCTCAGTTTGAAGGGTGCATCCTGAGATGCGGGCTGATTAATCGATTCGGCTCTGCCAAAAACGCATCAGGACCGGGTTCTTTGTGTTGTATCGGCCATTTCTTACCACCCCTCGGGGCAACTTGCTTATTTGGTCAGCAGAACATTCATAAGCACCGCGGTTTTACAGAATTTTTTTTCCACCTTTCACAAGTGTAATAGGTCCTTGGTAAAATCGTGTAATATATTGAATGAAAAATTATAACATGGACTTGACTAATCTTCAGAAAAAAATCAACAATACCATTCTTATGTGATGAACTAGCTAACATAATTTTAACGATGCACGGGAAATTGAGGATTTAAGACCTGAAAAGGAATTGGATTCAATTATCCAAATATTTTAAGCATTAGATTATTAGCGCTCTCATATTCAGTTGAATATTTTCTACCAAACACACTTCGGCTCCTACAGGATGGGGGATGGACAATGTTTGGTTCTAAGAAAGATACTTTAATAGAGGAACATTACGTAAATTTTAAGATTCAATAAATGTGAATTTTTTGTTATTTAACATTAAATATAGAAGTTTTGACAAATGCAAGTGGAAAAAGAATTCAAATACAAGGGAGAGATTCCCCCAACTGACCAAAGAATTAGAGTTTTTTTGTTCACACTGAAACCTACCATTTCCATCAAATGGTAGATAGATAGGTATTTTAATTAATGTCGCGCCGGAGCAACACAATAGGCTATTGGTGACGGTCCGGGATTAATCCGGGAAATCCGAGGACAACCCCACATAATTTTGAATCTAGGTTACACCTGAGCTGGCACTCCACTCTCCAAACTTCCACATCACGGCAACGTGAGGACATTTTGTTCACGACAGATTTAACATGCACCAGCCCCCTTATGGATACGACGATCTTTGGCCGGATTTAAACTCGCAACCCTCCTGTTGCTAATTCGTAACCTTTCCAATAGAGCTAGTGGCTTTCCATCAAATGGACAAGAATCGTTGTTATAGATTAATGTTATTCCCGAATTTTCAAAAACCTAAAGATTAAATCTTTCATCTTTAGCTCTCACGTGCGACTATATATACTGGGTTTTCAATACTAACTATTCTTCTAAATACTTCTACACTAACTATACCTAATTGGTATTTCAAGATGCTTGACTAATTAGTCCAAAGTGTGTACGTTTTATTGTTTTTTGCAATAAATGGAAAATGGCTATTATCAGCTACAAAATGAAAAAAAATCAGTATAATTCATTGGTATTCCAATGCATTTCTAATGAACGGCAGTGCATGTAAGACATGAGTTTGCAATACAATGTAACAATGCAAAAATGTAATTGTAAAAATAATTCAAAGTTAAAACTGAAACAAAAGGGGAGGACATGCTAAAATCCGTATTTTGAGTCCACCTCTCACAGTTACAATTGATTGCATACGTCGTGACATTGACCGTTAACTGGCTGTGAACTGTCCTTCCGCATTAATTGACTTCAAATTTGTCAACACATCAGTTGCAAGATAGTTGAAAATAGTTGAGCCATGAGAAAAACACTCCGGGCTTCCCAAGATACACAATTTTTTTTCCAACTAAATTTAAAGTTTTTGAGGATTTGGGTTGGCTATCATACATTTAATTTTGCAAGGCAGTATCCAACTATACTAAAATGGTGCCTAAAAAGCAAGTTAGACTATTTTATCAAAATGTTTAGCGAGAGAATTTGACTTATTGAAGTCCACAGAACACCTTAAAATTATATAAAAATGTTCAAATTCAATGCCCTGCGGACACCAAAAGTTTAATCTATTCATTTCAAATTTTTAACACATGATATGAGCCCATATATAACACACATCTTTTGGCAACTATCCCATGTTAAAAATCCAGAGTAATTGCATAGATTTACTCTGAACATTCTAATTTTTTAAATAAGCTTTATTTTATTAAAATTTAAATGATTTAAATCATCAAGTTTGAGTTAAGAATGAAGTTGGTTTAAACAAAAAATCAAATCTATAAAAAAATTCCTTTTTTTTCATAACCTCTCTGGTTTTACTCTACCGTAATAAACATGTGAAAAATTTTTTTTAAATAAACCTAAGTACATTGCTAAGGCAATTGAAAACAGGAAAATATAAAATTCAGCTTGTTCAAATTTCAACCTTTCCATTTGCGAAATAACTCTACGATTTCCCTTTATTTATATTTAGTTTTCATGAATAAAAATTTTCTATCAGAGTATAAATACAACGCATCAACAACCGCAGACATATTCTAGTCTAAGACTATTGATAGTACAGGTCATTGTCGTCTTCGTCCCATTCAGTGCCGTCTCGAATGTCGTATTGATCTGGACTCCGCTCTAATTTAGCGTCTTCCGTTGGTGGACACAAGCCCCAAATTTGGATTTTTCCCCCACGTCATTAGTGTACAATGGCAGAAGAGAGCTGCGCATGCCTTCGTACTTTCCATACAACCTCAAGACAATCGTCGGAAATATAACATCTATCTTTGATTTGACTAGAGTCGTATGAGTGGGATTAATCCCCATGTAAAAGTAGCAAAAATGTTCCGTATGGTTTCACAAAACGAATTGGCCAGTGCTAAAGCCATATTAATATTAAAATCACCAGCTAACATAGATTTGTAATCGTTATTTTCTGTCCCCAAGTCATCGATGTAGTCGAAAATATCACATCAGTTGATCCTAGACACCAGGAGAATGTTTTAGCCATTGACGAGTCTCCTTTACAAGCTTCTGTTTCTTGGCCTGCTCAGGTTCTTCGGGTATTGTATGGACGCCAATCTATAAGTGTTTTGTGTGAAACAGAATTTAACCCATTAACGCCCAGCGGTATATTTTTAGACCGCTAGACAAAGTTCAAGTAAAGCGCTTTTAAGTGACCTTCAATTCACTCCAGGGCAGTGGAACTGCACTAGTGGCAAGAATAAACATTCCCGAGTTCAAATGTCATGTGGTTTTCTCCTTTGCTGTAATTGTTATCTGGCAGTGATAGAGGAAAGTTCGTCTTAGTATTTCGTTTTGAGTTTTTTCGATCTTTGTTCACATTTCTCCAGAAAACTGTAAAGTGATCACGGAAAATGAAACTTTATTGGATTTTATTTTATCGTTATAGATGTAGCTATTTCGATATGATGCGGTGTTTGTTCAAAATGAATTTAATTAGTAGAAAATCGCACCGAAATGTTGATGTACTATAAATAGATCGCTGGGCGTTCAAGCGTTCTTTTTTCCCCTTATTGCAGGCATTGCGCGATAATTTCGTTTTTATATTTCTTCAGATTGGAAAAATGAATAGGTAGGTAAATAGGTAAATATTCAGTAACATTCAGGATGCGGTCGAATATCTATTTTGTAAAGAAATTAAAGATGATATTATTGCTATACCACCTGATGTTGATGAACTGACGGACGAAGAAGAAATAGATAAGTTAGATGCTCCAGTTATAAAGGATATTGCTGTGAAAGTAGTTTATTCAGTAGATGATGAATGTGATGAAACAGATTTGCCTTCAATTTCTGAGTGAAAAACTAAAAAGCTAAAAACTGAAAAGCCATAAGTAGTCTGGAAAACGAAAACACGGAATTACACCAAATGGTCGGAAGCAGAGGAAAATAGTTAAATAAAATGCAACGTGGCACATACGATTTTCTATTTGACGAAAAAATGAAATTACGGTAGTCAGGTGGAGAGATAACAAAAGTGTTGCTGTTGCTATGAACTTTGATAACATCGAATGCACGTCAAAAGTTCAAAGATGGTCTCGTGAGGAAAAGGAAAGAGTAAGAATCCCACAACCAAATTTAATAAATGCTTACAACAAATATATGGGAGGGGTAGACCACATCATGACTGGTTGCTAGAAAAGCACAACATTGCAATAAGAGGTAAAAAATTTTATTGGTGCTCGTTCAATTATGGCATTAGTCAATGTCAGCATCCTGTATAGAAATATTCATGTATCTAATTCTATGACGATGAACGATTTTCAAAGAGCTGTCTGTTGCTGTGAAATATCTCAAATTGGGGATAGGAAGAAAAGTTTTAAAAGGTCGTCATTACAGATTCCCCTCAACCTCAAAAAACGATGTTAGTGATGATGTTCGTTGTGTTAGAGTGCATCATAATATAGATAGGCGAAATGTCCAAAGACGCTGCCGATTTGAAAGTTGCCAATCAAGACCACTTACATTACAAAAACTGTTTTACAAAACTTCACACGAAATTGTAACTAATGTTTTTTATTACTTTGGTACCAGTTTATTGTATGTTTTTCATAATATAATATACTACTAATAATTTTTAAGTTCTTTGTGTTTTCCCTCATTTTTTTCCTGTAAAGTGCTTTAGAAATTTGAACATCATTTTGTAAATCCTGAATAAATTATTTTATTTTATTATTATTGTATAAGTTTTATACATGTTTCTAAGTATTTCGAAATATATACATGTTTTTTTAAAGTGATGTATTTTTGTTTTTATCTATTTTATCCTTTTTAAACATTTTATTGAAGAACTAATATTTGTCATCTATCTGCTGAAAAAATATCGTGCCAACGCCCAGCGATCTATTTTTAGTACGCCATTTTTTTTAAAAACTGATGTCCGTTTCAATAAAATTCGATTATAATATTCATATTGAAGGTAAAATACCCCAGATTTGAGATTTTAATTCTATTAATATAAAGAGTAATAATTTGGGCGTTAATGGGTTAACGGCAAATGAATTTTGGTTGCATGAAACCATGAATCCTACAATTTGAATTAAAAATATATGAACGGAGTGAGGCTCAAAATTCAATCACAGCAAATGGACATACTTTTCATACAGTCACATTTTACTCTCCTTCAATATATTTTTGAATTATGTTTCAAATGAGTATATATATGATACAAGCTTGTACACATGAATTGCATTTTGTAATTATTCGCCGATTCAGAAATTGTGCTGATTTTTTTACTTTCGTGGAATGCTCCATCAGTTCAAGTCGTTTCCGTTTTTCAACAAACCACAATTCTTTGTAATTAATTTGTTTGAAAAATTATATTTTCCATTAAATTCAGGGCAAGCCTATTTTATATACAAGTAATAAATAATATAATTATTGATGAATTTTTCTACAACTCTATTCTCTATTTGTACACATTTGTTATGAGTAACAAACTCTTGCACAACATATTACAATAACGGTGTAACAAAATTAAATATATTTATAGCACAATCAAAATTATATGCAAGAGTCTTTTCCGACACTCGCAAACCGCAGCATTGGATTTAAAATTCTTACTAAATTGTAGTAAGTGAATACATTGATGAATGAGATTGAATTATAAAAATATATAAACTGATATTTACAGTATAACCCCTTAAGAAACTGCACTTCAAGATTACGAGGCATTTCCGTGCCAAATGTTGCAGTGTATTGACGCTACAATGAGAGAAATTTTAAACAGTTGAATGGCACAGTATGCAATGCATGCTTCTGCTGAAAACACTTTGCGTAATTACTAGATTTGACTTACAGATCCTGATGGAAGCGAATTTTCTGCCAGAAATATCACTGTTTCCGAATGAAAAACGCCTTTTTTCACTACAAACTAATGACGGGGAATTCCGTGCAAGAAATATTAATCGCCCGGTTCGAGCAAAATTATGACGCGAATTACTAATTACCCGTAAACCGAAGTATTTGAAAATGATCGTACAAGCAGTTATACTTATCCACAGCCCCGTGAGAATACGCAGGTTAACTACGCGCTCCTCCTTATAATAGCGCACGAGAATGAGTTTTCGCACCATCAGTTGAGGCGAAAAACAGAATGGCGCTTCACGCATCGCTGGGCCATTTCACGTTGCGCCACAAAACGAAACCACCAGTTCCAATAACCTCCGACGCCTACCCTGGAATTAAAAAGTTTTAATCTATCCAAGTATCACCTCTTTATGCCACCTTCAACGCAATAGTCAGATTTATGGAAAGTGTCTATCGGTGAACACGGCACCATCATTATTGAGTTTCGAAAAAGCAGATTGAATTAGCAATGATAGATTTTCCTCTGGGAACCCGGAGTATCTTTTTTCCGGAACTAAAAATATTGGTTATATATAGACAGTAAAACGTGTTGGGGGACACTTTTTAACATTCTGTTGCAGTTGTGAATTTGCGCGAGCCCCCCCCCCGACTTCTTTTATTATTTTAATTAGATACCCCAAAACATATTTTTATGGCACTAATAGTAATTTGTATTCTAAATCAATTTAAGTAACGATACATTTATATTTATATTTCGCCGACCAACCGGTATAGTGGTTAAGGTGTTAGCCTCTAGATCGGAAGGTCCCCGGTTCGAATCCGGGTTCGGGCATTGATGTTTGTAAGCGTATACCAGCTCAGGTGTTGCTTCGTCATCTGAACATGGTTCAAAATTACGAAGTATAAATTGTTAGGGGCAATGATAGTGCTCCCATTGGGTGCTCCTTCACAAGTAGCCATCACTTCCGGCCTTGTAGTGGCCAATGACTTACGTCACAAATTTGCCCGCCATTAGAAAAAAAAAATTATATTTCAGTACCCAACAAAAAATAAAGGTTTAGTAATGTATGGAATCTAGGTTTTCATGGATATCAACTAAATTAAAATTCTCATAACTTTATCATTATTCATCTGATTTATTGGTGTCATTTTAGGGTCATATTTTTGCTACAAGTGGGATTCAGTTCGGTTCCGAGCCACGCCAAGATCGCGATTCAATCTTTATGTTGCTGTGCAGCGATTTAGCGCTAGCTTCTCAGCACTAGACCGACATAAATTTCATTAGAGACCTACTTAATTATGTGCCCAACATACTTTAAGAAATGAACGAACTTAAGAGCTTCATTAAGTTAGAAAGTCTGAATCTCTTTTCTATCCAACTTTTAGAGATTAAAGGGTTTTGTCCTTTCATGTGTGTCAACTTTGCGCTGAACAAAGATTTTACGCAATATAAATCATTCCTATCCGAATAAAGTTAGAAGACCGTTTACTAAAAACAAGTTTAAATGGACGAGCTACCTAATTTTCTTCAACTAACAGAACATGGATTAATAGTTTCTAGAGGATTTAAGCAGGTTATGTTCTTTCAACTGTTTCCAAAAGCTACTTACAAATGCGTCTAGGCAGTGTAATTTGGAAGCTTTGGTCTCAGAACACATGTATAATTTATAACTCAAAAGCTCCTGAATCCGTGATACTAGAAATTCTACAGAGAGCGGAAAAGCATGTCGAAAGTAACAACATGGAAAGAAGAAAGGTCAACGCGCTTAGAACAGCTTTCAGACATAATGGGTACATATCTTGCGTCTCATCCAATTACCTAGCAAGAACTTTATACCTTCGAGTAATGTTAACACTGTACGGAACTATTAAATTCTTTCATTTGTGAAAGCCACCTGTGTTTACAGTTCTCCAAGCAAATCTAAAAAATATCCGCTTTAAGACTTCCAGCAAAATTTTCTTTTTTGAAGAAAAACTAACCGCTTTCTGTGTGAATGTACACAGATGTTATTTTATGGAGGACAATACAGGAGTTATTTTCTACCTCTCTAATTTTCACAAATGGGTGAAAAAGCATTTTATTTTCTATGGACATAAAACGGTTTCAAACCTGCTTCTGATTTATTTTACAACGCGTTAAAAATTCAAGTGCCCTTTGAGGAAAGGCATTTCTGGATCACGCAAATTCTGGACTGTTTGTTACTTGCGTTCGGAATACATTGAAGTGCGATTTATAAAAAGTCAAATTGCTTAGTTTGGCTTGAATAAGCAATACAAATTTAAGTACAATGCATGAATAATTCATGTTTGTATGCTATATGCGATTTAATTACTGTGAACATTATCAAATCGACCAAATTTCAAGCAGTTGTTGTTTGTGAAGGAAAAACGCTTGGAGTAATATTCTTTTGACTGATATCTAACGTAATCTAAACTTTTTGGGGAAATTTTTCTTATTTAAACCTCCTAGTGGTCGTCTCGACGAAGTATCTCGTCATTAGCAAAATCGACCAGATATTGATAGACGATATATCGACACTAGAGAACAATGACCATCGCGCGATCTCGTCGTAATAACAAAATATCGGAAATATCTTGATAACGAGATATCCCGTCATCAATATATTTCAGATAGCAAAATTGGTCAGGTATGTATTTTAATTAACGTCGCACTAGAGCGATAAAACGCCAAAATTGATCAGATATTAAACGAGATATCTCGTCGAAACCACTTGGAAGGATAACGGCCGTATTCACAAGTCCGAGTTAACTCGAGGATCAACGATAATCCGCGAGTTATCGAAAAAACCGTATTCACAAGTCCTGATCCGTGGTTTAAACTGCCGTTTCGGTGTTACATTTTGATCCTCCGAAATCGGCGAGTTAACTCGCGAGTTACATTTAACGCATGCGCAGTACCATCTTTTTGGAAAAAGAAAATGGAGGACACATTTCATTCTATGCTCAATTACAGAATTCTTGCGACGACTGAACTGGATCTGTCATTACGGAGCACCTACTAAATAGCAGCTAATCTCCTCATAATAAAATTGCTTAAATGGAAAAATTTAAACATATTTTTATTGAAATTCAAAAGAAAAATGAAAATAAAAATAGCTGCGTAATCTTAACCAAGCAGCTTAGCGAAAAGATAGATGGCGCCACCTCTGTCCTCTAAGCCGGAGAGAGCGAACGGTAGAAAACGACCATGGCAGATACAAATTCGTCGTAGAATTAAAATTATTCTGTTGAGTTACTACGAATGAAAGAAAATTGATAATATAAGTTACTTGTCACGACACCAACACACACCCATATTGACAAGTACAAAGATAATCAGATTACATACATCTGTCAAGACATTGTGTACAATTCTTTCTTGCCAAATTTAGGTTTCCATAAAATTCCAATTTGAGATTAAATACCTTTGCATTTCTTTTCCCAAACCCATATTAAAATGCTGTGCGAGTCCTATTTATTCACAATTTGGAATCAATTCTACGGCGAAGTACGGGCTTGATCAGTATGAATGCAGATTCGGGCGTCCTAACCAATGTAAACAAATATCATGTGATCGTGAGGAGCCAATCATAGCGAGCGTCTCATTTTAATCCCCGGATCACTTAACACGCCGTTTGAGAATACCGTTTTTGATAATCCTCGAGTTAACTCTTACTCGCGGATCAACTGATCCTCGAGTTAACTCGAGACTTGTGAATATGGCCGTTAGTCTGCTCGTGCTACATATCAATATACTTTAAGACAGCAATTTTATGTATTTAATGTTTTCGCATTTCATAGCGTAAATAAATACAAAATGTAAATCAATCTTAAATGTACACAAGATTATAAACATAACTATCGTTTCTAAGAAAAGTTTTCCGATTTTTTGGAATGAGCTGTGCATTTTTTTTTATTTCAAGTAATTACGTACCGGGTTTTCGAAAATGGTTAAATCACGATTAATTTCGTTTTTCTTAACTTTAATAAAATAATGGGAGGATTGGAATATTTACTCCAAAACGGATATGATCGCCAGACTAAACTTTATCGATTATTCCACTTTAACAAGAAAATGTGGAGTTATAGTATGCTATACAAACCTTTAAGCCTAATGGCATGTATTATGCATCTCGAGTTCAATAATCCAAGAAAACTTCAGGAAAGTATCGAGTAAGATTCATTCACTTTTGGTAATTTTGATAAATTGAGTACTCATGCAACCAGGACACTGAAAATTATGTTTTTAACTATACAAATTTTAAACGATCCTACGGTATCCGATTTTAACTGAAGAAGAAACTGAAATTATTTGTTCAATCAGTTATGCTAGGTAATGTACTTAACTTACGTTTTTGCTAAAGATTAATGACTGTTGGAGATTAATGACTGTTTTTCAGATCGGAGTTGCTTTATATATCCATTTGTGAGAGCACACCGGTGGTATTACTTAAAAATAGGACATTGATACGTATATCATCCACTAAAAAGACAATACGGTATTATTTCTCTTGATTGATGGGAAACGACAAGCAAAAGTGCACTGACCGTACAAAGATCCGGGAAACGGAAATTCTATTGTATTGTATTGTGCACACCTACGAACCCGGAATTATTTTTATAGCGATATAAAAACGGAATATTTTTTATTGGGGAAGATATGACCCGACCGAAAACAGCATTTTAAAAATGGAACTGTTTTCCTGAAGCAGCTAATTCAGTCGCTTTTTTTAAATAAAGCAACGAATCAAATCTTCACTTTTGGTGACCAGGAAGAGTTTTATGTCGTGGAAAATAATTGTTATTTCAGAGCGGGCAGTCGGAGACCCTTATCAGGAATTCTGCAGCCATTCCTCTTCGCGGAACGAATTACGAGCCAGAGCTTCCTGTTTGAAGATATTTTTCCACAAAATATGACCGTCCTAATACTATTTTTTCCACGTTTTCCAGAGCAGTTTCCAGTAGCGAAAAGTATTCTAAACATTAAACGCTCTCGGCAACGTCGGAGTGAAGCGTGAAAAACTACGCCTGGAGGGAAAACGTCTCCTACTAAAAGGTATGAAAAATAGTTGTAAAAATATTCCGTTGACTGGTCCACAAGAAGTGCACCGAAATACCAGAAAAGCAATAAGTAAACTGATCCAGATTAGAAGAATATATGTACCCAGTTTGAGAAGTCCTGGGGTTATATTAAACTGAGGAGTGAATGAGGAAAAAAATGTGTTTTGCATCCGCTCGAGTTTATTTTATATACTCCGTTTCAGGAGCCAACAATAATTTGGACGCTCAAAGGATCAAACATTTGGGAGCAGAAATTCCGAACATGTGTTGGATGGAAAGGGCGGGATGGTAGCTAAAAAGAAACCGTATTTAATGCACTCGATTTAGATATAGATGTCCATGGAACTGAGAATCGTCGAAAATTCTGCTATTCAAAGATAAATAAAATATTTATTCAACCGAAGTTATTTCAGTCAAGCTTAGAGAAAATTTAAGTTGAGTATTTTAATTAACGTCGCACTGGGGACTAACATGACGGGCTATTGAGAAATTTTTTAATGTAATAAGTTCAATCTTTTTAAGAATATAAATCTAAGAGTAAGATGGGTACTTAATTTACGTCGCACTGGCTCAGCCGAACGGTCTATTGGTGACGGTCCGGGATCAATCCCCATGGGAGGGATTCTATAGAGCAAGGAAATCGCTCTTCCTTGTGCGAGTTTTAAAATATCAGATACGATAATGTTCCTTTCATTAAAACTACTTCTATCCTGACAAGTTGGTTGAAAGAGTAACGGACTAGCAACTGGAGGCTTGCGAATTTAACCATATTGTCGTGTGGGAAGGGGCTGGTACGCGTAAAATCTGTTGAGGCCTCAAATGTAATCGCTTTGGGGTAGTGTGGAAATTTGGAGAGTGGGGTGCCAGCTCATGTGTGGACTCATCTGATCAAGGTTCAATATTACGTGGTGTTGTCCTCGGAACTTTCGAGGATTGATCCTGGATCGTCGCCAACAACCCGTTGTATTGTGCCAGTGCGACGTTCATTAAATACCTACCTTCCCGACTTGTTAGTTGAATTCGCGTCGAACAGAAACAACACACCGGGCAATTGGCGACGCTCCGGGATTGTATTTGGCGGTTTTATGGCACAAGATGGCGTCGCTCTTGGACTTTATTTGGGGGGGGGGAATTTATGGTGCAAGGTGGCAACGCTCCGGGATAGTACTTGAAGGTTTTAGGGTGAAAGGGGGCGACGTTCCGGGATTGTATTTGCGGGTTTTATGGTGCAAGATGGTGACGCTCCGGGATTGCATTTGGCGGTTTTATGGTACAAGACGGCGACGCTCCTGGACTTTATTTGGGGGTGTTATGGTGCAAGGGGGCGAAGCTCCAGGATTGTACTTGGGGGTTTGATGGTGCAAGGGAGCGACGTTCCAGGATTGTATTTCTGGGGTTTATTTATGGTTCAAGGTGGCAACGTTCCGGGATTGTATTTGGGGAATTTTATGGTGCAAAATGACGACGCTCCGGGATTGTATTTGAGGGTTTTATGGTGCAAGGGGGCGATGCTCCGGGATTGTACTTGGGGGTTTGATGGTGCAAGGGAGCGACGTTCCGGGATTGTATTTCTGGGGTTTATTTATGGTGCAAGGTGGCAACGTTCCGGGATTGTATTTGGGGAATTTTATGGTGCAAAATGACGACGCTCCGGGATTGTATTTGGGGGTTTTATGGTGCAAGGGTACGACGCTCCGGGATTGTACTTGGGGGTTTTATGGTGCAAGGGGGCGACGCTCCGGGATTGTACTTGGGGGTTTTATGGTGCAAGGGGGCGACGCTCCGGGATTGTACTTGGGGGTTTTATGGTGCAAGGGGGCGACGCTCCGGGATTGTACTTGGGGGTTTGATGGTGCAAGGGGGCGACGTTCCGGGATTGTATTTCTGGGGTTTATTTATGGTGCAAGGTGGCAACGTTCCGGGATTGTATTTGGGGAATTTTATGGTGCAAAATGGCTACGGTCCGGGATTGTATTTGGGGGTTTTATGGTGCAAGGGTACGACGCTCCGGGATTGTACTTGGGGGTTTTATGGTGCAAGGGGGTGACGCTCCGGGATTGTACTTGGGGGTTTTATGGTGCAAGGGGGCGACGATCCGGGATTGTACTTGGGGGTTTTATGGCGAAAGGTGGTAACAAACCGGGATCAATTCGAAAGGGAAATAGTGGATGGCAACACCTCGTCCTTTTGAACCACAGTCAGATGAGGTCAGCACTTGAGCCGGCACCCACTCTCCCTATCCTTACGAGATACTCACAAGATTTTGAAAGAATTTCTATGGACAAATATCAGCTGGATAAAAATTACTATCCATGACGAAACAGAATTAATATTTTAAGAGAAAAACAATGAGTTGGAAAATTTTTAAGAAAACAATTTCAAAAATAAATAATAAGGAAAGTGCAGAACATGGTCAAATGGGAGATGGTAAGAAATTCGCATCAAATTTCAAAAATAAGAAAGGTCAACAGATTCGGGGGAAAAAAGGCTAGGATCCCCTACATGCCACTGAGTAGAATAAATTGGAAAATTCTTACTAAACTCAACACTGAGAATTATTTAAACAAGTGTTATTGCAATATAAATACCGTTATTGGATTTTATAAACGACTAGAAGAGATTTATAAGAACTTTAGCTGTAAACTAATACAAATTCTTTCTAAAGATTCCCTTAACCGTACAATTGCATCAAACTGAAATTAAAAACTGGCAATTGTTAATCTATAGTCACAAGATAATATTGAACTGTAGCAACTATTCAATGTAATAGGTTTGCATTATGTTGATTCTACACTGAAGTTCCAAAAGTTATGGAATAGCAATATAGAGTAGTCAGTGTTAATAGAAAAGAAACACTGCGTCAAATAACAGTAATGATGGCTTCACATCAACGGCTACAGCAACAAAGTACACGTATCTTTGCTATTGCGCATGCGTATTACAAACACATTTTGTTTCTCCCGGTTTGTCTCTGTCGCTGCGCTTTGGAGTCTTTGAGGAAGTTTAACTTTTGTCTATGTCGCCATGCCGACAGTCAATCAGAATAAAGCCTAATCCGATTTCCGTTTATGTTTTTCATCCAGCAAGCAAAAAATTGATAATATCGAAACCCCATGAGGTCAGGAAGCTAAATACCTAGGTATTATCCTAGATAGAAGACTCATATGAAATCAGAACACAAAAAACGTTATCCATAAATTCAGAGACGTAAAACGTAAACTTTTCCACCTAATTGCTCGGAATTTGCCAAAGAATTTGGAAAACAAAATACTCGTGTACTTGAGCTATCTCAGACCAGTAATCACATACGCAAGCCAAATTTGGGGATCTACTAATAACAAAAATATAAATTCACTTGAAATCCTGCAAACTTCTACATTCCGAACTATCGTCAAAGCAAGTTCCAACGAAACACCGAAATTATAAGACATGATCTTAGAATTACCTCCCATAAAACCCATATCGCTAAACTTTCGAAAAAGTTCTACCAAAACTTGTACAATATCAATAATTTCTCCATTCAGCAGATCCCACCTACGATGAAAATCTTCAAGAAAACCGTTATAAACCACGATACTTAATGCAGACAGCTGATTAAAATCTAACCCCTCTTTGAAAAGACATTATAAAGTCGCTTTCAGCACTATTTTTTCTTAGTCGAAAACCAACTCCTTTTTAAATATTCACCTTATACCAGCAATGTAAGCTGGAACAGTCAGCACAGAAACGTCCCAAATATGGGTCATTATTTTTAAGCATCTCCTTTCGCGGTCAGTACTTGGGAGGGTGACCACGCAAGCTCCCGCGACCAACAATCTGTTTACTGATGCAATAGTACTTTTTCCAAAGCATTTTTCATATTTATATGTATTCTTTTGATAATAGTTATAGAAATTCACGATAGAGCAATGAATAAAAATATTTTATCTACAAAATCAGCGGGCAATTGTGCTAACCCAAAAAGCTTACATTCGTCATTTTGGGGTTTGACATCAACCATCAACACAAACAATATTGAACTTGTTTTAACTCAACTAATTTAAAATAATTTCCAAGAAGCATAGTTATTGTTTATAAAAGATTACATGTGAATTTTTAATACATGATAGAGTTATTCTATTTTTAAATGTTCTCGTGACTTTTTAGCCACTTTGTCACCACAGTAATATCATCCATATATTCCACAATTTGTAGATTTTTGTAGTCAATACAAAATTTTTAATTGATTATAGCAAGTGTACTCGTCCATTACAAAACAATCTACGAAGTACCGTACATCGCAGTATAGTATACAACTAGTAAAAGAAAGAAGGAGAAATATACTTACTGATATAAATATAGCTCTCTAACCTAAGTAAGAAACTAAGAAAAAAATCCAAAATTCAAATAATTTTAAAACAAACATGGCTCAAGACTTACCTCAATCATAGTGTGGCACACGTGGGTCTCAATTTTCAACTTAGTAATATAAATACTTACATGAAACATGGAATCCGTGTGATTTCATCTTTTGTATTGACATCATTTATAATCATACTATAATCCGTTTACTTTAAACTAGCACGTTTACAATATATCCAGTTATTTAATTTTTCATCTGAGCTTTGCAAGAGTAGTTTTAAATTTAAAGAAGAAATAGTTTACTAGTTTAAAACACCTAATGAAACCTTTTTGTTTACAAAGTAACTTGAGTTTAAAATTGACCTCATTCCTAAATTTCTAGACAGAAAAAGATTGAGACTGGGAAATTGTCAATTTTACTCATATGGATGCTTTTTAAATATTCAAACTGATCTTATATTCTTGAGTAGGTTGAGGCACCCCCGTCGACAAAAACTGCCATCGTTAATAGCATTATTGGTTAGACACAAAATGCGTGGGGGGTTATTACTGCTGGAACATATAAAAGGAAGTTTGAGAAAACAGCATTTCTTCATTTTCAAAAAGAAGATTTGAAGAGACTGACTTTATTAATGATCGGTATGAAGCTCTAATAAATCAGTGTGATAAAAGGTCATCCATCCAAGCAATCGCATGTGGTCAAGATTTATTTCGCATCAGAGCAATTTGTTAATCTGGACAGGATTTATTTGCTTTAAGAATTTCCCACGCAAAATCGACTGCAGGAGTCGAAGACAGAACTTCAGCTGACAGCGCGAATACAAGATATTTTGTCTATACTCATGTATTTTCCCAGTCTCAATGCTTTCTTATCAGGTCAACCAACAAAAAGTTTTAATTCAATAACGCAAACACAATATAAAATCTACTTTATTACTTCATAAATTACTGCCTTAGAACCAAAGAAAAGCATACTATTATTACTGTCCCCTTCCTCTAAAAATGGGTGTACTTGCACTCTTTTAATATTTGTCTAGCCAAAAAAAAAATTTCATCGTAGTTAATTTATCCAGAGCTGAATTCATTGATATTGGAATCGTGTTTACCTCTTTGAAATTTAATTACTTTTAACTATTATTTTAAAACATATTTAGAAAATATATTTTCAGGAAGCAATTCAATAACGACGGTTCCAAGTGTTTTAAACAAACAACCAAAGCTTTGAACTTGAAAGATTTGATTATGCATGTGTCCAATGCGATCGAAGTAAAATCATTCCACAGTATTACGCATTAGAAACTCGGTTTCGACACATTATTTTTACTTTTATTAAAACTATCTCTTGAACTACGCAGAATCTGTTTCGATTAACTGAACACCGTCCCTGAGAGGATTCCAACTGTTCAACATTCAATTATCGAGTTGGAACTCCACTGGAGCATGAGAAAATGTTCTTTCAAAATCAATAACTGTTTATCTTGTCTACTGTGAGTACGAGTCAAAATCGATAATGTACTCCGTGTGTGTGTGAACTCTTTCTTATACATCAAAACAGCATTTTTTGGAACTGGGATTTTAATATGCAATAAGTTTGAAAATGAATTTACTTACCCTTTTTACAAAGTTGTGAGAGAGTGACCTGTCAAGAACGGGATCCACGAGAAAACCTTTCCAATACAAAATCGTCTCTTGGAGAGGACACTCACATCAATGCGTCTCGGAATCTTGGCTCCAAAAACTGCAACGTGAATTAATTCATGCGTTTAAATTCGATTCAAATATATTACATGCTTTAAAACAGCCTTATTAATACTTAACCAAATGCACTTCCGTCTCACTTTGCCATCAATATCTAATTTTATTTCCGATGAAATCTGGTTCAGATAAAAACGTATCACGCACCACATCGTGCCCATGGAATATTGACTGAATATAAATCTAAAATCCCATTAGAGGTCATTTGGGATTTACCTAGCTCAGGAGAAACCGATTCAAAAATTACACTAGATAAACAACGGTTTCAGTAAAACAGAAGCAAAATCTAAGAAAAATTGAGGGATGCGCATAAGTTCATATTAAATTAAAAGCATTGATTTCTTGTAAAGGAACTAAAAATGCTGGGGTCATAAATGCTTCCTATGGTAGTAGATAAATTTAAAATAAGAGAATTAAAATTTTTGTTACAAAATATACAAAATACAAGACATAGGGTGATAATTTCTTACTGTGATAAGGCAGTGGCGTCTAGTGCATGTGGGGCACTATGCATCCTGTAAATATCTTGCAAAATATTGGAGCATTTTATGCACCCGATCTAAGATAATTCTCACATAATTACTAAATGTATGTTTAACTATAAATAAGAGAATATTAGAGGGGAATAAATCTTAGAATATTAATCATTCATTTGAGAAGTGTGTATCACGGTCAAGTTAAACACTGAATCAAAACTTCCATGCATTTGACTTGACGAAGTCAATGGTTACTAGACCAAATTTCTCTTTTCAACACTCCAAAATGCAATGAACGGCTTTAGGGGACATCTTTAACAAAATAAGAAAAATCAATTCTTATAACACCTTGTCCCATAGGGATAAAATATTCTATCAGGGCGCTGGTGGTGCAAATGCATCCTTTTTGTCAGCTGTCATATCTGCATTAACACAAATTCTTACGTGTCACCATTAATGGCAATCAATAGAGGAAAACCGATCAGAGGAGAATATCATTCCTAGCATTTACGTAAATAAAGTGCACTTACGTTGAGCGAAAGGTTTCATTTCGAGGAGAATTAGCCACGACACCGGTATTTCTGAATTCTAAAAAATGACATTTTAACACTTACCTTCGAACATGTCTGTCCCAATAGCTTCCATAAAAAAAAAATGTGGATTTGAAAAAATTCTTACTTATTGTAGATTCAAGATAAAATAGATTTTTCCATTGTTAGTTCTTGTCTGGATTTACAAAATCATGCAAATATTCCTGAGAACTAGTTCAAATGGACAGACGACTTGAGTTTAAAAAGAAATTATACACTAAGTCATGAAAGTCACAGAAAATTCCATATTGGAATAGTTACAAAAAATAGGAGATTAATTATTTTACTACAGTGCAGAAAGATAAATATGCCAAGTTACCCCAATTGGATAAAGAATATTCGACTGTGTAAAGTATTGCAGTTTCTTTATGAGAAAGTAAATATGTTCAAAAAACGAAATATTTGGCCCAACATTCATTTTTGAAAATTACAGTTCTACTTCTTATTACGTAATTACTCGCATGTGAATAATACACTTCTTTCTATTGCGGCCAGACAAGTTTTGTTTAAATCATAATACATCGGAGGGAAAAAAAACTCACATTTTTAATAGATAATACACATACATTTACGGTATCATTAGTATCCGATTCAAGTCTATCCGAATGCACCAACAATTTAAAATTGTATTTACGAAAACACGGAAATAGAAATAAAAAAACGCACAATAAGCTTATGAAATTTATTTTCTTACACAAAGCCTTAAAGAGCATTTGTTTTTTCAGAACAATAATCCCCTATGATTGCTTTTGTTGTCTCAATTTCGTGTATGTTTGAAGAGAAACAATACCACGCCACGACGATCAAATAAACTAATGCGTTTCGTACAAAATGAAGTCTAAGGAGTTTACAAACGGAGATGCATAATAATCCTACTAAGCGCAGTATGAATTAAATTTTCTAGCTCAGCTTCAAGTCAAAATATTAGAGTGGAAAAAAAATCAATTTTGAATAAAATATCTTCTAAATATCGCTCATACAAAAAAATTTCCATAGCATAAAACTTTTTGTTTTTGAATCAATTTTTCTCCATAAAAGCGAAAATGCATGTTAAATTAAAATGACCCACAATTGACATTTGAAGAAAACAAAAATAGAATACATTTTACCTGGTTCAAAATATCAGAATATTCAGTGTTGCACGCAAATATTTGTCAAAATTCAGGAGACAATAATTATGTATTATTTAGTAACATTACATTTAGAATTAATAACAGCAGTAATTGATTTGGCACGTTAATAGCAACTTCTCTTTTGGTCAGACATACCTATGTGGATTTTACACAAGACACGAAATTCTTTGAAGCAATTTCTTGGAGTCTATTCATCATGCCTCGTAAATTCTTAAATACGGTTGAAATCCGGAGAGTATATCAATCTAGAGTTAACTGATTGTTTTGGGGTTTATGTCGTAAGGGTGATATATGGCCAAGCTGCAAACACAAGGTTGGTTTCAGGTCTTACGTCGCAAGGGCCATATTTGGCCATGCTGCGCCAGACACGGGACATACAACATCAAATAATAGACACACACACACTGAAAGTTTTACTGACACAGAAGAGAGAAATTTACCCAAGGAAGAATGCCCCTGACAGTAATCAAACCTGCCCCGACTACAACTTGAAGGTTGATATCGCAGTGGACATACCCACTCTGACAGGACGGCCCCACAAAGCAATGAGAAGTAAAAATGTCATGATTGGAAAATAGGTATTGGGGATAAAAGCAGAAAAAGATGGATGAAAGCGAAAGATTGCTTGGGTACCCCAAGATCGCGCCTTGTTTATGTAAATAAATTATACGAAGTTCAGTAGATCCCGATGTTATATTACCCGATATTTTGCGGAAAATTAACAAAATCACACGAGGCAAAATTTTCCAACTCAGGAAGCAATGCCATAGCAGCTAAATTTATTCTTAATTTACGTATCTTTCAGAAACAAGTAGAAACATTTATAAATATTCTAATATTTTGATTACCTCTCGAGTGTTCTAATGTGAACAATTAAAATACTTTAGTGTAATTTTCATTAAAACTAAACACCTTAATTTTTTAATATACTTTGGTAAACTACAAGTCTAAAAAACACTCGTTTGTCTTTCTAATGTATTGCTCTAAAATGAAGCTAAAAGATATTTAAATTACGAATGAAATTAACTGCTTAAATATTTCGACCCGGAGCCCTATACAAACGGCACAGAGTATCTTTAAAAAAAAAGAATACTAAAGTGTGGTATGAAAGGCTCTCTTGAATGGAAAAAATGCAGTTGGGAAGGCGAGTCCTTAACAATACATTCTCTCCGATACGAAATTCAAGCAAGCATCCAGAATTTGAACTTGAGACAGAATTCTCGCATGATTGCCAGCACGCTTTGCGTGTAGCAAGAGTCGTTATTAAGGAAGTTCGCCAACAAAGACAAAACAGCCAGCCCACGTAACAGATGACAAAGCACTTACAAAGAACTTGCTCCAAAGAAAGGAACTCCAGTTCGGGAATGGAGAACAAGGGTCCTTAGGGTCCAAGATCTCCTAAGGCCATCAACGAGAGGGTCCTGGAGGTCCAGGGGGACTATAAATTATCCACTCAAGGACGTCCCACTCCACTTAAATACGACGGAAAGAGGGCGAAAGAAATACGATGTGGGAAAGGCAATTTTTAATGAAGACGAGTGGAAGGCAAAGAGTAAATTAGAATTACGAGTACTCAAATTTATCTGGAGGCGGATTTCAACATCTGATATTTATTTCAAGGCAAGTTGGCTTCTTTTCAGCGTGGAATGGCAGCTAGAAAATTAATTCCTCCCCACATAGAGGAACATAAATCATACTCTTTTGTTTAAATGAAATTGGAGTACATTATTTAATCATTGATTTCAAGATCACTTAAGCTACATTCACTCACGCACCTCGGAATTTTTCCGTGTGATATTTTGTGATATCAAACATGGTTTTGAAATATTTATTCTGCTGACAGTGAAAAGTTCTTTAGGCTTTTTTAAAATAGTTCCCTTAGTGACTTTCTCTATTTTAATAACATATCTTAACTCCCGAAACATTAAATCGATATGGACTATAGTGAACCTAGAAACAATATTTCGCACCAAGTATTAAACTTGATTTTACAATGACTTATCCATATTTGTTTAAAAATTTCAAAACCGTGTTTCATGAAACCTTGATGGCATGAAGGTGCTGCAGATAGAATGTACTAGATTCATTTCCAAATTTTAAAAAAATTGAAACTACAAGAAAACTTATTTAATAAATGTAATAACTTGTGTTGTTTTTAAAAGATGAAAAAATATAATTACCTCAATGATAGCTAAAGCACAATACAGACTGCCTTTCAAGATTAATTTCGATAGAAAATAAAAAAGTTGTAAATGGCTCTCAATACTCGTGTTAGAAAACTTTTTATAAATGGGAAGAAATAAAAAATTTTCTAGCAGATAAGGTTTATACAATTTCGACAGTATACCTTTACTTTTTTTATCAAATAAAAACGCTATACGCATAAAAAAATTTAGGATTTCATCCATATGAATATGGTTGCTGCATATAAGTATTTCAATATATTTCTAAATTTAGGCAATATTAAATTTTAAATAAGGAAATGTTCGACCTTTCAACTGGACACGAATGCACTACAGCTATACTATAACAATTTATTAATTTAAGAACTGGATTTATCACAGAACCGTTTGTATTGCGTGTGTGCATACTAAAAAAATACAACACTGACTTCAGCTCGCTGTTCCAAATAGGTATTCAAGTCCACACGTTAGCATCAATTTCCAAAACATTAACTACATCCAAGAGACAAAAATTTCAATTCGTTAAACTCAATTAAAAGAACGAAGTTCTTGTATTTTTTTTTTTAATTTAACTTTCTTAGCCGATATGTTCGAGCCAAACGCAAAGAATAAGTTACAGAACTTAAGACATGAATGCTTGCGGAAAAATACGAGAAATTTGCTTTAAGTAAACGCACGGTGCAAGTAACAAATTAATGGTCGTTTTATGTAAAATAAATGTGTGTGTGTGTTTAAAACTTATCAAGTCTAACGCATTCAAATATCAACAAAATACATTCGCGTCTTCCATGTATTACATGTAAGACAAATCGTAATTACTAATGAAATATTAGTAATTGCGATTCGTCTTATGAAACGTTAGTAATTACAGTGAATATCCAAATCAAAATTATTAATGAAACGTAAGTAATTCAGGGGTGAAAACAGCCAAAATGTAAAAAAGAGGAAAATATACCATACGTTCGTAGCGTTATTTTGAACTACAAAAATAGCTGAATAAGAATACTATATTTCTGTACAGAACAGTGGTGCAGCCAGAAATTTTTTCTGAGGGGGGTAGGCAAATTTTTAATCTGATAAAACCATACCAAGTCCACTAAAACCAATAAAATTTGTTTTTGGAAGTAGGGAGGTTAACCCATATCCTCCCATGGCTGCGCCCCTAGTACAGAATATGTGTTTACACGATAAGCATGCATGTATTTTTGCCTATTATTTAGGTTAAAAGCTCTACAAAGTCCACAAAAAAACAATGAAATTTGTCTTTGGAAAAGTGGGAGGAGGAACCTTCGTGTAAATTCAAATTGTGTAACAGGGAAAAAAATATGTATATAACTGTAAACAGTATAAATAAGTTGCATGAAGTTGAAAATGTTATTTTTATGAATATTTTTGAACATCTCACCAATGGTGAGATTTAAGAGTTACAATTTTTCCAAAACCTTGACACAAAAATGAAATTAACAGGAAATAAAAATGCTGTTACAAAAGAATAAATCAAATAAATACTATTTTTATTAAATAGCATAAATTTTATATGAAAAAAAAAATAAGTAGACATCAAAAATAAAAATGGTACAGCTTCAGTCTACGTTTATAGCAAAGGTAACGGACCTGGCGCTTTTTGGCGCACTTCTAGTAGCGAGTAATAACAGGTTAAAGTTCCCCATCTGCATAACGGTTATTGCGGATTTTAATACAACCTGGTCAAGTGTAAAGTTTTAAAATTTCATTTCGAATATTCCAGAAAGTTCTTTCAAATTCCGTTAAACTGTCGTTTGATTTCATTGGTTCATTTGAAATAATTCTTTCCTTGGCGACTTAAGGCCCGATGCATACATCGATTTTTCAACGTGCGGCGCCACTGCGGTTAGCGAAGCCCACCTATACACACATAACCGAGAAATTACGCACGAACTTATTTCGCGCCATTTGCGATAAATATTCTATCGAAGAAAACGTGTTTATTTCGCTCACTTGGCGTAAAAAAAAAGTATATTTTGAAACAAAATAGACGTTACTGGATACAACCATTTATTAATTATTATTTATATTCTATTTGTTTATGAAAACAAGGTACTTCCGAACGGCTAACTCATATGCGGCGCCGTGAGGAACTGCGGTACATATTGCGGAGGCATGTATGTACTGCTTCATTGGATCTAACGTATCTCAGACCGCACTTGTGTTGCGGCACCGCACGTTGAAAATTCGGATGTGTGCACTAGGCCTAAGTGCGCCAAGGTCAGGCCGTTGCTACAGCTATAAACGAAGACTGAAGCTGTACCCCTGTGGTAAAAAAAATATAACTTAATTCAGTTTAAATTTACAACCTATTTTCGAATATAAATAACTTTTTTTTTTCAAAATCTCTATATTTTCCCGTAAATATTCTTATTTTTTATTTAAATCAAATAAAACTTGAAATTAATAACTCGTATTATCCAAGAAACAATTTAACTTATTAAAACAATCATAAATATCGCCCTAAAAAGAAGCATCATTTTGAAATTTCCGTTGCAAAAAATAGCTGCAGTCTATGTTTAAAACGGTGGAGGCACAGCCTTGGCGCACTTCTAAAGTCGCCAAAGAAAGAAATTTTAACGGATTTTGAAAGTACTTCCTAGAGTATTCAAAATGAAAATTTTCCGCTTGCAGAGGTTGCCATAAAAGACGAAAAACCGAACATCTTATTTTCTAGTTAAACGAAAAATCACATTAAAAGCTGATCAACTTAAAATATTTCATTTATACCTTTTCCGCCGCATCATGACGTTTCACGGCCGCTAGATAACAGCTCCGCTTTTTTAGGAAACCGTAGCTTTGCCTACGAAATATACAACAACGTACGCTAACTAGTTCAAAATCCAAGTTCTCCAGGTTTGCCTATAAACTAATAAGCTTCTCACAAAGGATTCTTTTCAAAAAAGAATTTGCAAGAGTTGTCATCTTTTTTTACGTTTATAGAAGAAAAAAAAGGGCAAAA
Source organism: Metellina segmentata (assembly GCA_947359465.1). NCBI lineage: Eukaryota > Metazoa > Arthropoda > Arachnida > Araneae > Tetragnathidae > Metellina > Metellina segmentata. The sequence continues at coordinate 104,363,026 of OX375872.1, read as the reverse complement.
GTATATATTTTTTCGTAAAAAATGACAAAAATTGGTCATTTTTCAAAAATTTACGAAAAGTCGGAAGAATCACATCCCTGAAGTAAGGACACACTTTCCTTTTTATTTTTTTTACATTTATTCTTTGGCTGTAATTTCATGATATAATTTAATTCTTTTAAGAAAAAATTGTACAAAAAGCGGAAATTTTCGGAAGAAAAAAAAAGCGGAAATTCTCAAAAGAAAAAAAAGCGGAAATCCGCGTAAACGCGGAAGATTTTCACCCCTGGTAATTACAATGAATATCCAAATCGCAATTATTAATGAAACGTTAGTAATTAGATGAATATCCAAATCGTAATTATTAATGAAACGTTAGTAATTAGATGAATATCCAAATCGTAGTTATTAATGAAACGTTAGTAATTACAATGAATATCCAAATCGTAATTACTAATGAAATATTAGTAATTACGATTTGGGTATTCATTTCCTCAAATTCGTTGTTGTACTCGTGAATTCCCCCCCCCCAAAAAAAAATATATATATATATATATATATACTTACAATCATTCCATGCCACTCAAATTTTAGCCATAAAAGTGGCAACGTTACGATACATAGTCAAACACTTCACGTTTCTATCGACAAGGAATGGAGATTGAAGTAACGGGAATTTCGGTAAATATATCAGAAATCAATGAACGCTTCTATGTGAGTCGCAGACATGCAGTGACCCGGAAACCAGCTATCGGTGGGACAGCGTTAGGGAGGTTGATTGTGTACAACGGATGTGCCACGAGGCTGCTTCTTGATTCGCTTAATGACGCTCATTTTGGAATTAGTTTACTTCACATTTTCTTAGATTACACCTCGCTTCAAGAATTACAATGCTTGCTAATACCGCAGTCAACAGCGTTGCGTTGGTTTTGCCAGTGACACTGCAAAATCGATAAAATACTAGAAAAGGGAAGGAGTTTCGAAGAATAGACGGAAATAGATAACATCGAATTTTACAAAATAAAATTAGAAAGGTCAAAATATTACACAAGTAAAGGAAAATGCTGCATATAAATCCTACTTTTTGTAAGTTCTGGTCACTTATAATTAAGTGAAAGTAAGAAATATTTTTAAATCCTAAAATACTTGGGGAGTAAGGATGGTTTCGTTGTCACTACGCTCAATCTTTGCTGTACAAGGAACGGAGTGATATTTCGTCACTATGTACTGAGCACCCTCAGGGGCAAATCTTTAGGTGTGTAAAGACATCACAACCCTGATGTATCGGTAATGTGTCATCTCTTCTATTTTACCGTCGCCTTATTATTTAAGGAAAGGAAAATACTGCATATAAATCCTACTTTTTGAAAGTTCTGGTCACTTATAATTAAGTGAAAGATATATATATTTTTTAAATCCCTAAATACTTGCGGAGTATGGTATGGTTTCGTTGTCACTCTAAGCTCAATCTTTGCTGTACAAGGAACGGAGATATTTCGTTACTATGTACTGAGAATCCTTAGGGGTACATATTTAGATGCGTAAAGACATCGCAACCCTGAAGTTTCGGTAATCTGTCATATCTTCTATTTTACCATCGCCTATCCTTCTGCGCTTTGCTTTTTCATTCTTCCTCGTTGTCTTGTGTTTGGAACAGCTTGGCCAAATATGACCCTAAAACCAACCAACGAGACACATCAATTAAAAAAAAAGGAAACAGTGAGGTAATCTGTACTCATTTCGCAAGACTGTCACATGTGTAATGAATAAAAAGAGTTCAAAAATTTCCTTAATGTCTAATGCAATAGTCACGTTTACATGCGACAACAGATCAAGTTGCGTTTTGAATTGCATATCCGTCGATTAATTTGATTAGTCATTCATTCAGCTTTTAGATTCAGAAAATGAATATCAATATTTCCACAAAATGCAAAACTTTTGTAGAATCGTTCTAGGAATAGCTTTTACGATACACACATTTAGTTTTTCTGACCTTCATCTGATCATAATCACTTTTAACCATATTATTATTTTTAAATATTTACTTCACTTCATGAATACTTTAATATCCTTTCTGAATAAAATATATTGCAACACTAACGCAAGCAAAACAATGACAATCATAAATTCCGAGTATAGTCATCCTTAAAAGGAATAAAAGTAAATATTAAATTTTACATCGTGGGTAATCAAATATTTACTATTTGAAAATTACTTATATAGTAGAATGGACAAAGCTAGTATTAAACTTTCAATCCCAATCTCCAACTGGCAAATAAATACTAAATTCGTTAAGATCCAAGAAAATTGCATAGTTTGAAGTTTTATAGGGATCAGAAGACTAAAAGACTGTTCTAAAGTTTGAGTGTTTTAAAGTGTCAATCTTGGAATTAATATTATAATATACAATTAATATAGCATTACTATGTATAAAATGTCACTGTGTAGAGTTGCAGTGTCCCGTCTTTCGAAGTGCCGTCGTTGGTATTGTAGTTGACTTGGGGAGTTGCAAAATAATCAATCAGGATCGAAAAGAACGTCAGCTGCCAAGCTGAGAATGCTAAATGCATAGTATACATCGCTATTAGACACATACTTTATCGCTAACTTGATTACGCAATTCTTAATTTGAGTTGCACTTTCTATTGATGTGGGACAGCACATTAGATTGGCTTTTTATCTTTCAAATTTGAATATCCTACTTAGTTTCATCATTTTCAGATATTTCCAGCGTCTTTTATTTCCGTGTCGAATAGTTGATGCATCCAATAATGCCGCTAGGTTTCATTTGGGTATAAAACTATGGCGCAAGGGCCAGATCCGCTATCATACCGTGAGGAACTGTAATTCCCAAAGCTCAGAAGTTTGCTGTTCGTTTTGAGGCGCTGAGCCCAATAGTTTTGTTTGCACAAGTTTGCGTTTGCTAAGCTGAGCGATGGTAACTCCCAAGCTTAGAAATTTAACTGAGCATGTCTCAAATCATTAAAAATTCTCTAATTGTGATTGACTATGCCGAGAAATCTGATCAGTTTACCAAAATTTATTACAAAACTAATAATAGTCAAAGTTAAACAACAATCACGTTGTTTGCTATTTTTACAACATTCTAAAAGTGCAGTTCAGAAATTAAAATATATTAGTTCAGAGAAAATATGAAGGAAATTGAATGTAATCCGACCCTTTCCAATATTTTTAGCCTCCTACGTTTCGTAAAAATTGTTGTTTATTTTTATTTGAAATGTTTTTCGTGATTTCAGATTTAGGGCTATGACCATAAAAAATAACTTTAAAAAAAGGAAACTTGTAGTTTAACAAAACTTTTATCTTTTAATTCAACGTGTAGTTGGAAATTCGAAGGGAAATGGATAAAAATCGCAGGTTTTAGAATTTTAAAGTACAGTAGCATCTGTGACATCAGTAAAATAGAATTTGATGAAATTCTGCTTAAGTAAAATTATAACTAAGTTCCTTTGAATATAGAATCAGCTTAAAACCTGGAAGTATTTCTTTAATGTTTAAAAGAAAGAAATTAAAGCAAATATATAACGGATGTACTTTTTTTATAATTGACTTTGTTACCACATTCCTAAGTCTCAAAATAAAAACAATATGTTAACAATTAAATGTCCTTTTCGAATCAAGGTGTGAAAGCAATGTCATTTTTTGGGAGTCAACAAAGAATAAAGTTATTTAAGATTCAATTTAAAAATAACATTTCACAAGAGTGACCCTAAAAACAAGGAAATAGTAAGTACTCCGATATGCAAGCAGCATACGAACTTTCCAGAATAATTTATTATCTTAACACCATTTAATATATACAAATCGAACCTTTGCTGAGCATTGCAACTACAAAATCTGATTGCTGCAAGAATTCTGGACCGAAAGGTAGTTAATCTACGTAAAAAAAGATACTAGAATACTTTTAAAGTTTTAAACATCGTAAAATACTGGTTAAAGCCGAGATTTGAACTAATTACACGAGTTGTTACCACGCAACCTGATGTTACAAAACTCGACACTAACGAAAAATCAATAGCAAAGATTAAAATGTACATTCGTTTTCATCAACTTAGAAATTCGGTGAAAAGTTACTAATTTGAGGTTCAGTCAACAAATGAGAGCAAATTACATTCATCAAACCATTTCCTATATTGCAATTTGTGGCTTCAAGATCAGGAATGGGTTGAATAATAAGGATAAGGGTTTTGTAGCTACATTTATCACCAGCCTGATAGTTATTGATATTAATACAGTTTGGATTGCAACATGGCTTTAAGATTGTTTTGTTCCCTTTTGAATTTCTTAATAAATTGGTTTAAATTTTACTTTGTTCTGAGGTTCCTTTTTTTTTCTCGAGCCATCCTCATTTAACGGCAAATATGAAAACGTTTTATATTAAATGTACAATACTTAAAGTACATTTTAACAATACTTTTGCATTGCAAATTGAATTATTTTATGTCTTCAAAGCTATTATTCATTGGTAAAAGTGAATAAAAGGCTTTAAAATTTATTTCAAGTGACACAGGCGGCATTCAATCTTTGACTTGATCAGACGTTCCTTATAAGGAAATTCATCAGATATCGCATTCGTGAATTTGGGGAGGGGTAAAATTCAACAATACATAAAATGGCTAAAGCCAAATTCACAGAGAAACTGATGAACCGGAGGTTTTTCCAAACACTTGTTGAAAAACTACGTAGGATACATGAATTACATGCAAAAGGTAGTTCTAACGGAATCTTTAATAAGCATGTTGACATTTCTCCTTTGAATGAGAAATGGTTAACCCACGTAGTAAAACCACGACCCAAATAAATGATAAAAACCACACGCCTCACATAATCTATATATATAAAACACTAACGTACGTGGACCCGAAATCGACGTTATTTGTGTATCGTCGAATGGCAACAATCAACGTAAATAAAATAACCCAGATATTTTGTATTCTTGCTGTTTTCAAATAGCCTAGATCAATTTTATGCAAAATAAGGAATTAAACTGTAATATTTATGTTTGAACTGACTTTTCATTTCTTCCTTTGATGTAAAAGTAATTTAAACGTAATTTTGCTACCCGGTATCTGGCCACGTCAGAAGTAATGTTTACTTTTAAATTTGATTTAGAATTCCGTGTTTGTGTATTTGAGTTGACTGCTAGATGTTGCGGACATATTTGAGGATTCCCAAGTATTATAAATATGTGTTCTTTTTGTTAATAAATCATTATTGTCTTTGTCAATATCGTTGAAAGTCTTTTGTCGCATTATTCTATTTCACAATGTATTCAGGAAGTCGAAATTCAACACGTTTGAATAGATCGTATGTGTTCTTTTTTCTTCAGAATTTTGCATTTTTTCAAGGATTGGAATTTTATTTTTGTTTGCATTATGTATTCCGGTATATTACGTATTGCAGAAATATTATTTAGGAGTTATATTTTAATGATATGTCTATTTCCTGCAAAATGTCACTAGACATGGGTCATTTTGTCGCGGTATATGTATATTTCGACCAACGTTACTTAAATATTTGATTGAATACGCAATGATTTGAAGAATTGTTTCATAAAAATAAATAAAATATACAAATCAAAACATGTTTAGTTACGCGGTGTAAAAATATAAAATATTAAAAGCACTATTACACACCGCCGAGAGCTAGCCGGCGCAGCCCGGCTAGTATGCATAAAAACGTTTCCAAAAGCAGTGATAGTCATGAAATGACGGAAGAGCGTAACATAAACTCCTGACAAATCTCGTCACGAGATTAATTTAAGCCCTTGCCATGATTTCATTGTTATCTTTTATGAGTCCAATTAAGCGGCCATTGTGTGCTTTATGCGCTTTCTATTTAGAAATGTTTTTGACCCGGAGGTCAAGGCCTGGAGGGACGATAAAGAGATAATCGCCACTTTTCACCCAACTCTGAACAGAACCATTCATTCGAGACATAAAGTGGAGAACAGCTTTTGGCCTAAGGCTCGTCGGTTGGCTTCATGCCAACCGTAGTAACTTAAAACGTAGGTGTAACACGATTATAAAAACCTAAATAAAAACTAAAACTAAAGGTTAGAGCAAAAGAAAAATAAAGAGAAAGTGGCAGAGAGTGGGGAGCCCTGTTTACGATGTTATCGCTTTCACTTTATAACTTAAGCGTTATTCCGCTCCTTTGAGTCGGCGCTCATAACAACCGCCGCAACCGTTCAAATTCTCGATACTACTATTTGGATTTCACTTTTGAGCTCCTTCCAATGGATTGATGGAGGAAGAAATCAGCGGAAAACGAGTGGACCCTCTTTCACAGCATTCTCATCTATTTCTCTTATAAGACGAAATGGCATCGTTTACGAAACCTGAATTAAACATTTTTCATTACCTAAGGACTGATTTCAACGTTCAGTCTTCAAATCAGTTCATTTCATTTTATTTTATTTTTCTGTATTAAAGTGAAATAGATGTAAAAAGTATTTGAACCCTATATTGAGCTAGCGAGTGGAAAAAAATATAAAAAGTTGCCTCTTCTAAAATATGCAGTCTTTTGTTCAATTTATATACTTTTTATTTCAAAGATTAGTGGTTTCCATCAACCTAACTGCATTTGTTGAACGAAAGTAATTAAACATGTATTCTGTAATAGTACATTTTTTTTCGTTTTCATTTCTTTACAGATGCGTGAAGACATTTCAGAAAAATTAACTGCTGAAATGATTAATGCGTAGATAAATGACCAAAAATTTAAATTAGAACTGAATTTTGCAAACGCAAAAATAAATTCGGAAAATTACCTAGAATGGAAACTGAAGACAAATTGCTGAAGCACACACAAGAAACCATAATTTTTATTAACAGATAAATTCGTTGTAATTCATAACCACAAGTTCACATAACACTTTTAAAGTACGGCATTAATAAATTTATTTTCCTTGCATGCCGTCGCTTCTTCCCCTTAGCTTGTTTTTAATGCCTTTCTCATATAAACTCGAGACAGTCATCGACCCTTGATGGATGATTATGATATGTCAGGATAAAGTTCGAAATTGAAAAATCATCGTTTACAAGGTATTAAAAATCTGCAAGAGAGGCCTATTACGAACATTTACTACAACAAAACAAATTTCTCATATTTCTCCCCTCCACAAGTCAGTATTGAATGCAAAAGCCCCAGGAAACGATACAGCTTAATCGATTTTTTTCCCTTAGCTGAATGTCAAAAGAAAGGAGAGGGATAGTTTGGAAGAGGGAATTGAATCGGAGAGTGATTTATGAATTCTATCTTAGCTGCACAAGTGGCTGAAAGAGAGGAAGTCGGTCATTAAGAAAACATGCTGTGTACGATAGCCCCAGAAAGAAAAGCAAGAACACGGTATCCAATAAACGATACATTCCGCCTATCCACGAATATGGTACGAATAGGAATGTCTACAAAATGCGTCGGCATTCCACCCCGAAGGAAATGAAGGAGTGAGAACTTGTGTTCCGAAGACCCAACGAGGATTAAAATGAAAACTAGAATGAACGTTTAAATGTTGGAAAGTATCTACTTTGGTCCAATTCCAATCCTTCTAGGAATGTATACCGTGTTTCGAAAATGTAATACTTCAGGTTTCGAGACAAGAAATATATATTTTTTTGCTACATGAGGAAACATTTGACTCAATTTGTTTTGAAAACCCAAGAAATTACACCACTCTATATTCCAGATGCAGGTCTGATCAAAAAGTATCCAATTTCATTTTTACTGTGCTAATTATTTGAAGCTAAGAGACAGATCTTTTGCACATGCAATCTAGGAATTCACTGCACAAGATTTTTTTTAGATTGCGCAGTCCTTTAGAGGCTAGAGAAAGTCGTTATACTTGCACGCGTATTCTATATCTTCCGCATTTCCTTTTTCAGCTAAAATGGCCGTAGCACAAGACATGCTAGAACGCGACAAAGTTGATAGATTTCAGGAAAAGAATAAAGATCGATGAGTCTTGGGTCTACAGATCTAGTTTTACCTGAAACCAAATCAGACGGTAACCTTGAGATTTTGTCAAGTTCTTCCAAAACCAATGTGTGATTCGTCACAAGTCCGCTGTTTTGATCTGTCAGCAAGGAATATATCTTGACTATTCCAGTCTACAAGAATGGATTGGATTTTGGGGTTTTATGGTGCAACGTCCAAAAGCAGAAAAGCTGCCCAGTCTACAAGAAATCGTTGGATGAAAGAGTTCACAACTTAGACATTGGCGCTTGAAAGGTCGTTCACAATTAATCGACCGCACTTATCACTTTCTTCTAGATTTTTTTTTTGTTTCTGCACAGGCTCGGCAGTGATGCCAGACAAGGTTACATTTAACTCTTCGCCAATTCTCAGGCTGCAAATGATACCAGTGGCGAAACGATTTTTTTGGACGAATGATACGGATTCCGTCCTTAGTCTGAAACAAAATTCGTAGAAAAATGAAAATATATTAATCCATTAAAGTAACAGCGATAAATAGTCCTAATTAGAAACTTATCAATTTTCAACGATCGATCTATTTTTTTATTTAGGACTTAAAATTCAAATGTAGTCATCTTTTACACTATATTTGTAGTAATGAGTTCCATTTACTGATGAATTTTATACACCTGTGGGCTTAAATTATTGCGGCCATTGACACGGTAAGATTATTTGTATGACAGGAAACTTAAAATTGCCACATCACCCATCTCACCGATTGAAAAATTAAGATATTTGGGCACCTGAATGCCCCTTCCTATCAGTACCACTACTCGGCCCTGAAAAGCAACCCCTAGGAAGTAAATAAACAAGAATCCGTAGGATATTTTCTACATAGTCACGACCCTCTAGGAATGTTATATTATAAAAAAGGAAATAATCCCTGATTTAACAATTCAGTGAAGCCCTAAGAATTAGAAAAATACCCTTCCCAAGAAAAAAAAATAACAAAACTAAAACTAAAATTAATTTTCTGAAATGCCACCAATAAACATTGGTGTCCGGGACAAATTTCTATGTTGCCTCTCTTAGCTACGCCACTGGATGATACTCAAAGGGCCAGATTTCAGAGCTAAAAAATAAATATGCGACGGGCCAGCTATTGGAGATCTCAAAACGTGACACTTAAAATGCTTTCAGCAGTAAAACCACTGGGTTGTTTTGGTTGGTTTTTTGGCACACTGGTAAGAAGTGTGTTCACTTAAAGGAGTTGGTATGAAAATTAAATAAATAAAATAGTTTTATTTTTCTTGACATAGGGTTGGATACTTTTTGATCTCATCTGGTAGTTTTACAAATCCATTAACACTATCGAATTACATGCTGAATTAAAAGCAAGTTCAAATTTTATTCAGTAGACCAGTTATACACTAAAGAAACAGCATATTGTAAAGTAATCAATTACTTTAGTACGTACATAGTAGAAATCGTTATTTAAAAATAAAATATTTAGTATTTAAGAAGTCACTACAGCACAAAAAGCAACTCCGAGAAAGCTGTTGGATTGACCGGAAATTTGGTAGACGGGTAGTTTATCAGGACAAATGCAAGTGATTAAAATCTCAGCTGAATATGCTAATGGCCTAAATGCGACAAGAAAGATATAAATGGCCTCAAAAAGCAAGTATAAACATTGCGACGACTAATTAGATTGGCTTTGTACTGCTAGTCCGTAAACATGTGTCATCGAAAAACGATACATTATAAACAGTTGACGGAGTTTGAAAAAAAATAATGGGTTGAGAGAAGGCGGTTTACCGTATATCGTGATATTGTGCACGCGTTCGGTATAACGCCAGTACAATCATGCGTACTTGGAAATAACAGACAGAAGGTTCTATCCGTCGTAGTGAGTGTTCTGGAGTACCTATGGATATGTCAGAAATGAGAGTCATTAAACATGCTATAAGGTGATGAATCTTAGATCAACATCTACAGTACTAGCACAATGGAGGACGGCGATACATCAGGCCAGTGAATGTCCGCCAGAAATATTCGCTGATGATTGCTACAGAGGGCAGCATGGCTTGGCGTCAGTTACTATAACTTACATTAACTGTATTCCATAGATGTCAGAGGCCGCAATAGAGCAGACACTGGAACTGCAAAGAAGCGAATCGTGTTTTCTTACGAGTCGAGATGGAATTTCATGACTCATGACGGAATGGTTGTAGCTTGCAGTTGCAGTGGGGAGCGACATCTGGAAAGTGCATTACAGAGTGTCGTTGCAGGATCCCACTATAGGTGAAATGGTTCGGGGTGCTGTTTCATTTCTTTCACACTCCCGCCTTGTAGGGACCTCAAATACTAAGAATAGTCAGCGGTACATCACACAGGTCTTGGAGCTATCTTTAAACAGCCCACAATGTTCGGTTCCCACATCGCTGTGGAATCGTCCGTTTCTTCTGTTAACAAGAACCACTCCTTCCTTGTCCTGTTCAGACATTAGATTTGTCTCCCATTGAGAACGATTGGAATACAATTGCTCGAAAATTGATCCGCACTGACGAATTGTGGATACGTGTCGAATATGCGTGAAATAACATTTCAAAAAACCATCCAGAATCTTCATAGGTCAATGTCACGTCGTGTGTAAGCAGTTATAACTGCTAACAGCGAAATTACTGATGATTTATCATGTTCTTCTTGACCTACAGTTATGACATTTCAATAATTTTTACATTGTACCGCATGACGTCGCTCGAATGAATTGCATTACTATAACTCAGGTCTTTGTTCGTATTGCATTTTCGGTGTAGTATACAAAGATATGGGGCTGAAAAATTATGTATTATCGGAACTAAAAATAAAATCCATGACCTACAATTCCTAAAACTAATTCCACAGCTGTAAATAATTTTCATTAATCTAAAAGTATCGCAAATGTTTCACAGTAGTATATTATGTGGCCAGGGCTTCCAATGTAATTTATTACACGTAAATTATTTTAACTTAATGACTCTAACTCAAGCAACGTGAAAAGTTAAAGGCATGTAAATATAAAATTTAGCATAAAACAATATTTAGAAAATCTAAAAACTAAAATTTAGAACTAAACTTAGAAATCTACATACTAGTGTTAAACAGATGTTAAGAATACATTGAAGCTGTATGAAAGAATGTAATTCTCATGATAGATTTCTTTCAGTAGCTGCTTAATTTTTGTTGAATATTTCTAAGCCCCTATGTTTTTGCAAAAATTAAAAAATTCTTTGGTATGAGTCAAAACCGTGATACTAATAATGTATCGAACTGCAAGATATGCATAACCATGTAACAATGTTGGCTCATTATCAATCCTAGTTGATCATGATTGATGATAAACACCCTGTCATTTTGAATCTCATGTGAATTATGGAATTCGAGACCTTCTGGAAGTGTTAAACGATGATTTCAGTAAACCATGCATTACATAAACTCTCAAATAAAGCCATGCTCTGAAGAAATACTTCGGCAACGATTCTTCTCAAATGGATAATTACCAACACGCAGAAACTGCATTCGACGTATACTAAGTATAACAAAAACATTAGAGAACGACATGAAAAGAATGCACAGAATGATAAGTTAAACGGGGAAATATACTCACGACTGTTAATTTAATCTGTATAAGTATTCGAAGTCAAAGAGTATTTAGCTTAAAAGCATAGCTTTGAATGAGACGATTAACTTTGGGCAATTGTTCTTTCGAACCAAAAGAATGAATCGTTGCTTTGTTACAATTTCAACCACAAGATTTCATTCAAATTTAGATAGCAACTTTATTTTAATTTTAAATGAAGAGCACGTATTATTTGGCAAGGTTTCAAAAAAAAATGGTAGCAAATTTATTTTAAAGAGAACACCATCATGTACATTTCTACTACAATTAAATTCTAATATCAATGCTGTTGGTTAAGTTTGTTAGGAGTGTATGGAATTGTGTTATTCAACTAAAAATTGACCTTTTAAATGTTGTTCATCTTCGAGCAAGAATTCTACAGTCCGTGTCAATTATATTCAAAAAAACTATTAACGTTCACTCTTTTAAACGAAATTGAAATTTGTATTATAATTTAAAGTAGAAATTATCATTTTAGTGGTTAAAAAGTCTTAATGTAGTAAGGATGTTTGAAATTATTCAGATAAACTGAAAGAGTGATATAGGGTTAAGAGAAAATAGCTGGAAATTTTCAAAATTCTGCTTAAATGATGCAACCATTCAAATCGATTCCAAATAAAATTTCCTAAATGATAATTACAACTTTGTTTTCAATAACTCGTTTGCTTAAAATACAAACTCCGCTTCAAAATTTTCAGCTTTTTCTTCAGCACAAATTTTAAGTGTTTCTTTGCTTTATCCGTTTATTCCTAAAATGGGTAGTTATCGATACAATGGGTTATCTCAGAAGTAAATTCAACAACCTTTTGTTCATATCATAACATGTAATTTCTAAACTTTTTGGAAATTCATGCAATTGGAATATGGCTATGTCACCTTAAATATTAACACTTTATGCACACTCCTATAACGAATATTATTTAAAAAATCAAATCAACGCTGAAATCCGTAGTAAAGAACAGGACAATTTTGCAAGTATCATACAATACACATTTTAAGAATTCCAACTTAAGATTAATCTGCCAATAAAAAATTGTTTTGGTGAACTATAAATAAAAAATTTTTCTTTAATATTTGGAACTGCAATCGCGTGGAATCAACATGATTTGAAATTCCATACAAACCCATGGAAGAAAACCGAACCACTCCTTTTAATGCATCATTTAAACATAAAATTCGAAGGTGTCTTTAGATAGGGAAATTACTGATAAATTCCTACTCATAAAATTTACCCCCTTAGAGGCCGTCTATATCAAAATGCACAACCACTTCATAATTTTATAGAAGCATCCAACTTTGAAGATAAAATTTTAAATATATCAAAATTTAACCTCCGATTCAAAGTTTTGTTAATATTCCAGCTGTTTCGGGATGAAGTATGTCAAATTTTTATCCCCCAATGTGTTAAATTAGTTTCGGTGACTTTTACTCATCCTTAGATATAATATTCGTATCACGCTCAACGTTATTGCGTTACTATAAAAGAAAAAAATATGTTTAGATAATTTTTAGTATTTAATATTAGTTATTAATGGAAATCGATACAGGACTTTTATAACAATGCAAAATTTAAATTGTCATGCTTTGAATCTTGGTATGCAATATCAAATTTAGGAATAAATTTTGATCTTTGTAATAGAAATGAAATTTTAGCGTGAGTCAATATGAAGATGGCTCATTAGTCACATTTTATGTGTATAAATTTCTAGACGTTTTTTTCTATTGAAGGACATATTTTCACAAATTTGTTCAGCTATGAACGGATACGTAAGTAAAAGTGTTTTCATTTCTGTATATCCCAATGGAAACTAAAGTGCAATGAGAGATTAGACAACTCTCTGTAGGATTTTGAATACGAGATCAAACTACAGAAATTAGAGGAAATTTCCGACACATATAGAGCACACCCTTCCTCTTCACCTTACAGTAATAGCATGCCATCCTAGCTAAACAGACCAACAATCGAAATGACGAAAACAAACGAATAACGTATATAGCAGTTGTCAGGCAGTATCGCAGCAGCCATACAAGGCAGTGGACACATGTCAACATTTATCTAAACAATGGTGACAGTCGCAGATGTTCGGCCCATGTTATCGCATAACGAGAATGACAAAAATGCTATCAGAGTGATGTTCGGCTAAATTGAGCAACATTCAAGCAAGTCTACTCCCAGGATTTCATTGGATGGAGTGGGCAGGAAGCCTACGTAATTATTAGCTTAAAAAATTCAATTAGCAAAATTAAAAGTGTGCTTTGATGTTGGAACTTCAGGCATTTGCTGAGGTAGAGAATTCAGCCGTTTTCGCAATTCTTCAGGTTACTTCAATAGATATGAAATTAGGTTATAATTCGTTTCAAAGGGTCAGATAATTTAAATTAGTAAATAGCAGGTGCGGAATACATGACCTTTTCCAACAAAATAATTAACGTAACTTAATAATTTCTTAGTTCCCCACTAGGTTTTATCATTCCAAAGAAACTATTTTTAAAATCATCTATTTTAATGAACATAAATTATTCTAATTACGCGTCTGAACAACATACTCTACTTTTTAGAGCTTAATTCTTCAGTGAGTTACCATCCTTTTCAATGAGATTTAGCACGCAAGGTGAGACAAAAAATGTTTTAAAGTCTTATGAAATAAATTGGAGTTGCAATAACATTTTAAAATAAAAAACTCAGCATTAACATATTTGAAATACTTTAAACCACACATAACAGTATTGAAAAACATTACAACTTGTAACAAGTATTAATCGAAAGAGTACCCAAGGAATCTTTCAATTTGTTTCCGGCAGAAAATGCACCCAGCTCCCTTTTCAAATAATTTGTAGTGTTGCATCAACGCATAACTTGACCGTGTGAATTTCATTTACAGAAACATTTAATCTTGTTCACTGTTTCAGATCAACCCATGAGTAATAACTCGGGTTTATAAAATATGGAGATAAAGCATTGGCCTCCACCGGCACAACTTAATTTTAAGCCATCCTGGCAAGAGTTCAAATTGTAAGCCACCAATTTTGATCAAGCTGTGACAACGAGATATTTTCCCAACAAAATATTAATAAACCTACATTTTATTTTTTTTTACATCACACCTCTCGCTCTAAAATGTTAAGTCAATTAATGTTTTTATTCAAAGTGTTCCGGAAATGTGAGCATCGATAGCGAGATGAGAAAGTCCCTGTCAATTGATTATCTTACCAAAATCAATAGAACGCCCACCTTTTCTTATCTCGCGACGAAACGCAATGTTTCGGCCCAGGGATAGCTCTCCCGTTTTAAAACAAATGAAAGAAAAAGGAACACTTCCAAAGAAAGAAATGAACACACATTCTGTTCAGAAATAAAACTTTGAGTATTGATTGCACTCCAAAAAAGTGGAGATCATAAATCTGCACTCTCCGAGATGAAATACCTATGTAGAGAGAACTTCAATTCTCCATCACTCTAAAACAAGAAACAGTAAAAAACGCGCAGAGGGGGCTGTCTCCACGAGGAACTAAATCAAAAGAGAAATTTTGGCACAACACTTTCGCCAGCATACAATTTATTCCTCCGTCCTAAGTAAGGATTTCTGGAATTTACAACCCAAGTCAAGAGTTCGTATCAATCGAGTCGAGCTCCCTTCCTTCTAAACTTAATATTCCCAAAATATCTGAGCGAGTAGACGACTCTTGTGTGCAGTTACATTACACCAAGAACGAAAGTTTTTATTTGTTTTTAATTCGGTCTATTTATCTGATGATTAGAATCATGGCTAAGGAAAAAATGAAACAGCGGTGATTCAAATACTCTAACAAAGCGAACAATTTTAATTTTGTCTAATAAAATAAAGAATGGAAGTCTGAGATTTTATAAATATATATATTTTAAAATTTTTTTTTTTTTTAACAGAAGCACATACTGAATTTGGTGAGTACATTCATTCACTAGAGTAAACATTTAGCACAAAAACATGAAATTGAAGACTGGAATTACCAAGACTAACTCTGCCGGGGGAAAAATTGTTAAAAATCAGCACATGGAAGTTAATGTTAAATCATATTGCCTTTTACTAAACTATTTGTCCAACTTTCTTGTGGAATTTCAAGGATCATAAAAAGACAAAATAAACGAAGATAAGAGTTCAGAAAAAAAATATAAGTACTTTGCAAAAGGACAGGTAAATGCGAGTGTATCGACAAAGTGACATATAAATGGATAGGTTGGTTACTCATTGCAATTAAACAAACCTAAAGGGATCATGTTTCAGTTGCATTCCCCAAAGAGTTAAAACATAATCACTCTAGAGGAACAACCACTCTCGGATCATAGGTTTGGCGGAATCATCAAATGGATAGAGCAAGAC
The DNA here is from genome assembly GCA_947359465.1 of Metellina segmentata. Taxonomy (NCBI): domain Eukaryota; kingdom Metazoa; phylum Arthropoda; class Arachnida; order Araneae; family Tetragnathidae; genus Metellina; species Metellina segmentata. The sequence continues at coordinate 104,347,093 of OX375872.1, read as the reverse complement.
TGGAATTCTTGTCCACCAAACTTTCTCAGAATCACAGCAGAAGACTTTTTTTTCCTTTTGGGGATTCGCAAAAGATGGGGTCCACCCCGCACAGGCTAAAGGTAGACTCTCAAGATCCGAAACGTCGCATCTGTTCTGAACGTGTTGGAATAAACCAGACAAGAATTGGAAAATCGACCAGATGTTTCGTGCATGTCACCACGGATCCATATGTCGAGGTCTATGAATAAAACTGGAAAACGTATCTGCAGAGTAGGGACCTCCATTTGGTATGTTTTCGAGCATCAATTGCTACTTGTAATCATCTAGGAAGGCGTTATTTTATAAAGCATGGAAATGAATTCACGGAGAGCTAAATAAAATATCAACAAATGAATTTAAAAAAAACTAAATCTCTGTTATTCTGAGCATATAATTTATTTAGATTTATATTCATTGGTTATAAAAAGCTGGATACCTAAAATTAAATTTTAAAGTAAAATTTTGTATTGTTTTAGAAATTATGGAATCTTATGTCACAATAGTTTGAGAAATAGATATATGTTCCACTGAATTGTATCTATCAAACCAATATATGTATAGATTCGCGAGTAATTTTTTTTAAAGTTTTTGTTGACTTTGTTTTAGTTTGAATTCGCTATTAAAAGCAGAATCGAAAAATTTTGTAAATTATCTTTCTTTGGTTTGAATATGTTCGGTTTGATGCTAACCCTATTATTTAGCCTTTACACATTTGAAATAAAAAAACACTGAACACTTACGAACAAAAGTTAGAAACAATTAATCTACATCCATGCATTGTTTAGTTACACATTGATTACGCAACCTATACAATTAGATATTTTTGGTCATTCTTATTAATAGTAAGGTCTAAATTTAATCGAGATTCCAAATTCCGTTTCACTTCTCTGAATAAATGGAATTCAGTAACTTATAAACTGGACAAATATTACAACAGTGACTAAAATAAAATCACAGGAAAAGGTGGTGTTTATGAATTACTGTAATCAACTTAAAATAAATGCGGGTAAATTGTACAGGAATTCACAAACATGGGCTAGCCAGTTAAAGACAAGCCCAAACGAAAGGGCATTCCATTCCATACTATGCATCCCCTTTCACAAATACACGCTATCTATAGTCAAATGAATAACCATACACGAATATTAAGTCCAATCGATGGATGTTAACCATTGATTCGAAAGCAGCTTTAGGTGATGAAATAGTGAACACTAGGTAAAGAGTGTCCCAGAGAAGTCAAAGTAGTAACAAATGTTTCCGTTGAGGTCCACTAAACTAGCAAGATTTAGAGACTACCGAGATTAAGTGAAGTCGAGAATATTTGGATTGGGAGAAAGTCATCTATTTCAAAAGGGATTTCAGGCTCTTATCGAATTTGTCGGAACGGCAGAACGGGTGCTACGGAATTTACGGTCACTGATGTTAAATCAGGCTATTATCCAGATAGCTTGGGTAGTATTCTTGCTCGTTTATCGTGTACGCAGATCGGGACATTTTTAAATCACCTTATTCTTACATACGCCTTGTCTGATTCAGGAACTATTTAGCTCACAAGGCAATTCCGATTGTTTGACTGTAAGAATCTTTAGAATTTGAAATTGCATAAAAACTCTGAAATCTCAAACATTGACATAAGTACAAGAGTCGATTTTATATTTAAGCATTAGTATCTCTTAAAATTGCAATCGAAGTATCACCTCGTTTACTTCAATCATAAAATATTCTAGATATAGCTTCACTTTCAATTGACTATTATATCTTTTAACTGCATAATCTCCCTTACCCATTAAATAAAATTCAAACATTTATTGGGAGTCTTACAATGGTTTCAAACTTTTGGAATACACAACGAGGGTAATTAGAAACAAATTATGCCCAGATAGCTCCATGGTACAACGAAGTCACTACAGACTTTAAGAGCATCAAGAAAGGCAGTTCTGCCTACTTATGCGGCAATTGTGTTAAGTGTATTCATACACAACATAACAACGAATCAGAAACTACACACATCATTGCAAGACTCTTTTGAATCTACTTATGATGGTTCTATAATACAACTTACCAGGAGTTACCCACACCTTATAATACTTGCATTAAATTTTTAGGCTTCGGCACTTTCCCCACTGTTCAGAATCCCAGCAGGATTGGAGGCAGCGTTAACGGCTGCTATATTTTGGGCTAGACTCACCTATGGGGGCAATATCAAGCGATGCAAAAATGAAGTTACAGAATTTCGGCTCGCTTTTACAGCACATGGAAGCAGAAAGAGAAATAATAAACGTAGGTAATTACCGTTATTAAGTTGAGGTACTTTTCGAACGAAACGTTGTGAATGACCTCGGGGTTTCCTTAGCCACCGCGAATAGTTCGAATAAATTCTTACTTTGCATTAAGTTTAAAAACATGTGGTGCGTTAATGGTTTTAAAGTCAGTAGAGCGGGTGTTCTTGATTGAAATTATGTAATTAGATTTCAAAGCGTGTTTAGCCACGGATGCATTAAAGTCCCATGGGTTATAAGTTTAATACTTCTTGGAGGAACTCATACCCAATGAAATTCGTTCGAGAATGAAGTAGAATATTAAAAATGGAAGCCGGACAATGTGGTAAACAGAATACGACAACAAAACCTTCAGTCTGTTTACTGTTAGTTTCGTGGCTTGATAGTTTGGCATTTTTTCCTGTTTTTAACTCAATTTTACTGACAGTTCTGAGGGGAAAGCAGCGATAACGTATAGCTCATTTGGGTGATACACTGCAGAAAACAGACTACAACACGCAGCACATAAATTTCATAAATGAAGAACGTCGTATATTAATTTGTCAAAAGCCCTTAGCATGATAAAATATCTTACATTTGCCCTAAAATGTCATCTGGCATATGTAAAAAGTATGTTGAATAAAACAGATGGTACACCCTTCGCTCGTTTATTTGACACTCAACTGGGTTTGACTTTTATCGCAATTGTCAAACCGAAACATTTTTTTTTCTGAAAAAAAAATAGATCTCGAATTCTTAAACACAGTTTTTAGGGAGTATCTAAGTTTATACATTCTACGCTATTGTAAGAGCAATCTTAAAACAAAATAGTGGTGTATCAAATTTCCAAACTATTTGTTCTAAAGGGGACCACCAGAAAATATTCATGCTATTTTATTAAGCAGCGGAATTGACATTTGTAAATTTCGGATTACTAGCGTATTTTCTAGATACCACGAGAATTTCGAAAACAAACGTTAAGTTAAATAAACAAAGTTATATACAAAATTCTTATATATGAAATCCTCAGCAATTGAAATTAATTCTTTTTTTTTTCAAAATTAGTAAGTGTAATCTATTTGTCAAACTTTTTAAAATCTGGGTTGAAAAACTGCCCAATTTGTACAGCAAATTTTTAATAATTATAAGAATTGCACTGCATTTTAACAAATTAAGACTTTAAGCATCGTAAATCATGACTTAGACACGTGTCTAGACTTAATCTCTGCTGCAAGTATAATTATTCTTAAAACATTCTTTGACCATGTAAATAAGAGACCCTTCCCACATACAGAATCGTATTTTTAAGAGATTCTTAAACCTCAATCCTTAGAAGCGTAAAAGGTAAGCTCCGTTAAACGACTCAAACAAAGTTACTTTCTTCTAAAATATGTAGAATACGGAACATCCACTTTAACAAATGACCATTTTTGATGGTCTGGTGATAGTCAACCATAAGACTCCTTTTGTTACGAAGCGGAAATTCGAATGTTAAAATATTCATTGAGAATTTAAATAAGGATTATAACACAATAGAAGAATCAAACACAAAAACTGCGCTTGCAAAAGACGTTGGGATGCTACTTGAAGTTGAAAAATCCTGCTTAAGATTAAACGCCCAACTGCAACGCTTTCGCGCTTCCATTAGCTTTAATCTTCTGTGAAAACAAATATAATCCTTGAGTGGAAGTTGGACAATGACTGCCTTTGAAAGCTTCCGTAAATTGTGAGTTCGAAGCTACTTTTCCTTCTATCAAGCATTTTAATTTCTCTTCAAGTAAAGAGCATGTTGCACTTTTACACGTTCATAACTACAGGCTTATTCTCCAATACTCATTCACGTAAAACACTTTTATTAATAGTAAATTTATCCGAAGTGTTATCCATGATTGGAATCGGAATTTAAATTACGGATTACGCTTCTGTGTGGGAATAATAATTTTTATTATCGGATTACATCACCCTTTTAAGAGTAATTAACTCAAAATGTTAACTATTCTGGAAAATTACTGACATACCGAATAATGTACGGCATTCAAAATAATTTAAGTGACAAAGCATTTCTCATAAAAGCAGTGTAGGCAGTTTATTAGATCTTAGCACATATGTACCAAACATCTCTACGCAATAGTTATAATTATTTCGAATTTCAGTTTATTTTAATAAAAAGTAATAAAATCACTTCAGCTTACAACAAATGAGATTTTACAAGTATTACAGGGCTCATAGAATTTGTTTTACTTCGTTTAAAATTGATTTTATAACTATCGAATTTTTATCCGGTCATTACGTAGTAAAGAATTCTTCACAAAAAAATAGTTTCAGTTACTTTACATTTTTAAAAATTTGTCTTTAACACACATATTTCGGTTATTCTCTTATAATGTGAATTTGTATTTTTTATAAAACTTTAATAAATAAAATCTGGTTGTTTGGATTTTTATTGTGCAACAGCCATATTTGGCCAAGCTGCACCAAACATTGTGAAGCAAATGGACATGCCCGAAAGGATAGCTTTACTGACCCAGAAGAGAGAAATAAACCCACGGAGCATAAACTGACGGAAATTATAACAATGAGCAATCTCATTCGAAGTGCAATTTTGCTGTTCGATTACATAGATGCATGTTTTGAAAAAATTCAACCAATCGCATGCGACAAATTCAATTAACTTAATATAGAAAAAACTGAAGTACTTTGAGTTTATAGAGTGCAATTGATTTTGAAATTGGATTGGATGTTGGGGCTTTACGGCGCAAGGTCCAAAAGCGGACAAACTGCGCCTAATTGATTTTGAGAATAGCAACCTATTAGAAATAGAATTGTATATATATAAAAAAAAAACACGCATTAAGACTGATATTTTCATCGGCCAAAGGCGTAACAGTGTAAAACAGTATATACCAATGTGGAAAATTATTTTTAAATGAAAATGTCACAGTTGTCAACTATCATTTTAGGCTAGTTTTCAGGTAGATAATCTAATAAACAATGCTTTAGCCACGAAATTAGTAATCTCAAACAATTACCCTCTTCCAGTTCATTATGATTACACGAATTCCTTAGACGAACCTTTCCTCATTGGAAAGTCTCTATTACAGCTTTGCAGGGACGGTATCAATGTAGCACCATTCCCGATTGCGAGAAGATCCCAAAGGCACTTTCTCGTATCCCTATTATACCCGACAATTATAAATGCGTGACATCAAAGTCCAATCTTTTCTGCCTTAATTCAGCCAAATTTCAGAGATCTCCGATTTGCATTACTTCCAGCAGCAGCAGCAATTGCTGCAGAAAACCCTGGTTCCAAGAATGTGAACACAATTTACTTTAACCCAATTTCTTCAAGTACCTAGGTTATCGCGAGTACTTAAAGCACAGCAAAGAATCAAATTCGACCCCAAGGACAAATTAAAGGAGGTGGATTTTAACGGAAACGGTCGTAGGGAGTGGGGAGGGCAGTTTCAAGCAGAGGATGGAAGGGTATCTTTTTAAACGCAAAACACGGTGAACGACACAATATCGGATTTCAATTATTTCATCTGAAGATAAAAGTTCGGGTCCATTTCTGTCTGATAGCCACTTGATACATCCCCTCTTTCCCCTTAAATAGAACGCCGCGCGTTCGTAACCTAATCTTTAAAGTGAGCTTGGCAAAAGAGATAAAAAGGAAACAAATTAGAACTTTTTTTGCAACCTTTTGCTACGTACTCGGGGCTTTTAAAGTTGATGAAATACAGAATGAGGAGGAAAGCTTCAATTCGATACCGAAGCTGCAATTTCTGGGTTTCCATTTTTCATTTTTACTAATCATATTTAAATTCACTTGAGCAAGCAAAGGCATGGAAGTTTTTCTGGTTTGTTTGGTCTCTTATATAATTTTTTTTTTTTTTTACCAAAAACCTTAAAACGAGTTTAGATCGGAAACTAGGCTCCGGGCAACTGAAACTTGCATTAAAACAAGAGCATAACGTAGGAGAATGAGTTTCGTTACTTTTTCCAATTGTTCTATTTTTTTAAAGTGGTACCAGAGTCGGTTTTCGTCGTTTTCTAGTATAAAAACTTGTCAGACGGAAGTACATAGCTCAATCTTTAGTTAAGCATAATGACGCAATTTTGCCAGCATACAATCTACAGGCTTGTAAAACCCATCTTAAAATTTTTGTATGAAATTATATACCTCTACATTTTAGTACTTCCGAAAATAGATCCTCTCCAGACACAACCTTGAAGCATTTGACAATTTCATTTTATGTTGGATACACATACAGATTGTTGGTAGGTTGCTTTCGGGTTTTACGGCACAAGGACCACATTTGGTCAAGCTGTGCCAAACAAGAATGAAAACACAAGGAGGGTTGGTTGGGGTTTATGGCGCAAGAGCCCTACATGGCCATGCTGCGCCAGACACAAGACATACAATACCAAAAACACAATGAGGGAAGGAGAAAAAGCAAAGAGCAGAAGGGTAGGCGAGAGTAAAAATAAAAGGGAGTAAGGGTCCTTCGGGGTTGTGATGCCCGATCACACCTATAGATGTGCCCCTGCGGGCGGTGTGTATTCAGAATACCCATCATCGCATCAGTGCACTGAACTTGTAATTGGTAAGAGTACGCTGAATTTGAAGACCATATTGAGAAATAGTATTCTAAAAGTAACAGTAGCTTTGGGCACACTGAATTTCCAAAAATACGTATAAAATAAATTGGAACAATGAAAACTAATGGGTGGCCAGATTCTATGGAACAATCGTAACAAGCGATTCTTTGTCGCAAACCAACCCAAGTGTTCGATGTGCCGGATTCGAGATACTCGCGTTGAAAGTTTTATGACATCACTCCCTGTCATTTGAAATTTCGATAGCAAAGCTATCCTTTAGTCCTCCCGGGGTTACCGGTGATTGTGTCAATCGAAACGCATGAAACTGCAGCACCAGATGAATGCGCAAATACAAATTTGCGTTAACAAACCCGTTGTACGTGATCATGTTCATTTCCCAAATGCCACGTCCAACTGAAATACGGTGTTTTTCGGGTTGATGGATGATTTTTTTTGTTTTGTTTTATGACGCAAATGAGGGTATGTTTGGCCAAGCTGCGCCAAACAACGTCAAGTAAACGGACATCCACACACAAAGAAAGCTTTACTGACACAGAAGAGATAAATTCACCCAGTAGGAAATCGAATACGCACCACTTACAACTTGCAATTCGCTAGAGCAGTGGGCAAACCCACTGAGACCCGGCGGCTTCAATTTCCAAAAAAGGAATCACGTATTCAAAAATTTTGCAGTCACTTCTGAGAACTGTATTACCGAACGATTAGGGTCAAAGAAAGTATAGAACCCCTTGTTGTGTTATTCACACATAATCACACATAATACATACAAATCTCAAAATATCAGAATAATGCCTACTGTAAATAAATGTGCACTTTTATTTGATTAGAGTTCTAATATTTGTTTAGAGGTCATTTCAAAATTTCTACACCCGCTTTTAACGGTAAGAAATTTTCCATATCAGAATTACGCTAAATATAAGTTTGTGCAAAACTGATCCAATTGCCGGAGATGAAGGTAAAACATGATTCGGGGTCATCTCAATACGTCGAATTGTTAAATAAATGTCACAGATGTTGAATGTGTTTGCATATTTCCTCTCTACTGCTCTCAAGAGTAGACGACACATTGAAAGACAAGAAACTGTCTTTCAATCAATCACAACTCATTAGATTTGACTAAAATGAATATTTTTGTATAAATTCTAGAGAGTATATGTATATATTTTGATCCAGAGAATCAGAATCTGAAATAAAAAATACGGTTGCCTTCTAGAAAATTTAAGTTGATACAGAATTTAATAAGACCCGACTCTTAAGAGAACGTATATTTACAGTAGACAACACACATTATTCCAAATCTTCTAACGCATTTTGTTCCAAGGACGCGAAGGACAACAGGTTTTATGTACAAGGTCTTAAGCATCAAATCTGTCGAGTGGAAACTCTTGAAAGACACTTGATTTCCTAACAGTATAGTCGGAAGCTATAGCGAGAAATGTCCAGAGTAGATAGCTTTGTCAGCAATTGAATCTAATCACCTGAAATTGCCATCACGGAACTATTTATCCCCGTTTCAGTCCATTGCGTACCAGTGATCGGGGTGGTTTATGAATAGGAAGCCAGAAAAAACGTCACAAGGCTTCTATGTACCATTCGTCCCGAAGCCTTACAGAGGCTCGTCAAAACCAAGTAAAAATGTCATACGACATATGGAATAAATGAACTCGGATATATTAAACACATTTAAATATCTCCTTAAGGCGAGAAGCAATACTAAACTTAAACCTTTAAAGAGCTTTTTAATCAAAAAATTTAAGATTTTCATTGAACACTTTCTTGTTTGAATTGAAGGAAACGAGTGCATCTTTCGACGCGACTTGCTTGGAATTTCAGATTCATCTTGGTGAATGAAGTCAATAAAGTAAATATTTGTTATTGAAGGGAAACAGGGAATGGAAGTGCGCATTCTTCATTTGACATGGGTAAAGGACCCGTGAGGATTTAAAGCAACTTACGCATTCTTTCAATGCAAAATAGCGTTTTTCCAAAGCTTCCCTCCAAACTGCGCCAGAAAGGTGAAGCACAAAATTCACGGTAGGAAAGAAATCTATGTCTAAAAAGAGAGTGGGGTAAAAATAAAAGAAAAGCCAAAAAGAATAGGAACGAAAAAATGTCGAAAAGCAGCCAGCTTGTGGTTCTGAATTTGACTGAGCTGTAAGAGGATTCATATATCCAACTCGGATAGAATATAGGATATTCAAATGCGAAAATATTCATATATACAATATTCTTTCCTGTCTGAACGAGGAGCGCTAAACCTGTCAGTGCCGCAAGATCCGAAGAAATTCTAGGGACCCATTAAAAATGAATGTTATACTTTTAAGTAATTTGCGTTCACGAAACACATTCGCAAACTTATAACCTTTGAAAAAGTTAGATATTAAAGAGTATTTACCCAGTCATAAAAATTTCCAATCGATCATCAGAAAGCAGTATATCCGATCAAAATGGTGCTTGTTTCATGGAAAGCTTTATCAAGTGTTAATAATTGTAATTTTGTTAATCCCCCCCCAAGAGTAGATTAACTTCCTTCATTTCAGCTATTACACATTCTTTTCTTATTCATTGGTTTCATCGGAATATTCACTCAATGTTTATTTCACGCATATGACGAGACTAAATTTTGATAAAGATCAAAATCGCAAGTTTCACCTTTATTTGCAAGACTTCAAAACAATTCGTAAAAATTAATTCCCCGTTAATTTAACTTTAAAGTGGGTTTAGTTCAGAAAATTAAAATAGTATTTTGGTCTCAAACTTATTTTCAATACAATTTAACAGTTTTTCAAAATCCTGATTTTTAAAATGCCCAGTGGTTAAATAAAAAAAAAAAAACTAAAAAACGACGTAAGTTCGACTTTAAAAATCAAAATCGTTATATTCTTAAACATTTTGACAAACACTAAAATTAACCCGACTAAATTAATTTTGATAAAAAGGAAACTACGGGTATTTCAAAACAGCACACTAGACTTAAAATAATCGATGCACATGAATTTGAGATACAAGACTGCATGAGAGACTGGAAACTTCAGATAAAGTGTATTTAATACGTAAAGAAAGGTATCAATAAATAAATGCGTTAAGATTGTTCGTAAAAATCCAGCCCACGCATGAATTTTTACAGAATGCATTCATTTTTGCTACTTCACGAAAAAAATAATAAAAATATACACCTTTGAGCCTCGTTATGTTTTATTGACCACTTTTCTCATTCGAGAAGTAACAGTATATGAATCTTTTCCGTATGAAAATATCAAATTTCAGTAGAATTCCGAGAACATTCAAAATCTAGTTTATTGTCGAGTAAAAGAAAAGCGCCACTTTACGAGCTTTCCAAAAGTACAATACTCTGTGTCCACAAAAATAAATAGTCATGTTCACATATAAGATTTTATATCAACCCGTCTAGAGAGCGGCCTCTTTACAACTCGAAAGGTCAGTCTGGGAGACAGTCCTCCTAAGGAATTCTAGACACTAATAGATAAAGGGACGGGCAATAAGACTTCCGCACACTGCAGTCAACACGCTTCAAAGCAGATTCTACATTTCAAACGGAGCTCGCAGGGAGTATGAAAAATTAGGCTAACACGAATGAGTATCGTGTAATACCCCGGTTGGTCTATGATCATCCTGATGCACGAGACGCCTTCCATAATAAGGAAATGAGAATTCGAAACTTTCGAGCATGCACATAAATGACATCAATTTTGATCAGCATTAACAAATCAACTGCAGTTGTGTTCTAAAAGCGATTGTTCTCAACTTCACTCTGGACAGTTTACAAGCCCCTTTATATGAAAATAAAAAATTAATTATATTCCAAAATATTCGAAATACAGGGAGTCGTTCAAAAACCTATTTTCCTTTCACCTCGCAATGAAAGTTGGTTGCTAAATACGGTGAAGCAAACACAATAGCGCATTAATAAAATCACGCATGAGTCTCAATTGCTTCTTTTTAAGTTCGGAGTTTAAGTGGACGCAACAATCTCTCAGTTCTCTCATTAGCATAAATGCGCAGTAGTTCTCGGAATTCGAATATTGTATATTGTATATTAACACTTGAAAATGTTTTTTTTTACAACATAAAACTGCTAAGGATACACTGTCACACATTTTTTCAAAACACCATTTAAAATTGCAATTTCAACAGTAAAATAAGTTACTTAAAAATTCAGCGAGTATTTCCATATGGGTCAAACCATTCTCATATCACCGAATCATTTGTTTTATGATGTGCTGTTACGATTTCAGAAAAATCTTTTAAATTTCGACTCTACACAATTATCTTAGAAATCCATCGAATCGAGAAATGTTTTGTGAACCTAAGAATGGAAAACAGAATTACAATGCAGTAAATGATAAATTTTTGAATTATATATATATAACCCGTCTCGCCTATTTTTGTTTCAATTTGGAAAAGAATTCACTAGCCGCAAATACATATCTGTTTTTATGTTTAACAATTTCTTCCGCCGTTCTATTCTTCAAAAACTGATATAGTTGCACTCTGGCAAAACACATTTTACTTCTTCATTGTGATCAGTCGTTGAATTGTAAATTCAAGAAGTATCATTGAAAAGAGCGGAGAGGAAGACTACAAGACTCGTGTATAATACATTTTACCTCGGCGATATTTCCGAACGGGAATTCGATTTCTATTTTCCACAACTTTCTCTACGACTGAAAGAGCTACAACTGATCTGCCTAGCACTTTTTTTCCGTCCTCGAATCCCGAATGCACTTGCCTATACGCAACTACTCCAGGTGATATTGTTTCGATCCTACAGAACATATCCGAGGCGCACATACAATGTAGGTTTTCCACACAACGAAAAACAAATTTAAAGTAAAAAGAAATACATCTCAACAGAAAACGAAACAAATTTAATCGGCGGAGGCAATTTTGCGCAAATATGTTGAAATGCCTGTTTTCTGGCCAACAGAATTCGCAAAGGATGATTTGATGGAAATCGTGTTCGATAAACCTTGCTGTAGAAGGAATGGCGAGTCGTTAGGCAGGAAACATTAGAAAAGACACCTCCAGCTAGAATATTATCGACATCTATTAATGTCCGCTGCCTTGGATTGGGAACGAATAGAAATGCAAGATATAGAACTGTTGCTACGTAACGAGGGAAATGTGGAAGTATTTGGATTTAATTAAACGGAAACGTATTAAGTGAAGTGCTGTATGAAATGAGCAGTAGGAAAATAGATGAACTACAACTAATTAGACATTCACTCGTCCGAGAAATGCTGATCTTATTCCAGGAAACTTATTCTAACGCTCTTTGTATTTTAACGAGCCCATCTATACTTAGACATAGAGACCAGGGGATCTTGGTACCTCACCGATTCCCACAAAACTATATTTTACGTTTGCCGATGCTTTCTCAGACATTTGATTTCTGTATCAGACACAAGAGATCTCCAATTATACTAGTTTTGCATTTCGATTATATAATGAATGCGATTCACTCAATTTTAATAGTGAATCAATATTGTTACATAAATAATCCTGTCAGCTATGAGTTTATCATTCGGGAAGCGTTACTAACCCAACTGGTGATCGAGATCTGATCAATTTTGCTAATGACAAGGTATCTCGTCATTAGCTAAATTGATCAGATCTCTATGGACGATATATCTCGTCGAAATCACGTGGAGGATTAGTGGCCAGCTCAGAAAGTGTTTTGCTGCTCTACGGTTGTCTTTTGGTACACGAGGGCTAGTTAGACCGGGCCAAAGTGGATTTCAAACTACTAGGAACAAGATTTAAAGTCCGTAAAACCAAGGACATATTTACTCGACAACCCAAGTAAGGGATTAAAATTTGTAATTCTTACTCTGCGTAATTCCAAAAACTTACAAATGTAAAATTTTTTTTCGATTTAATAAATTTTGATGAAGTGTTCCTGAGAACAAGCTACAATGTTGTTGAAAAAATGCACGTTTGAGTCATAAACATAAAGCATACATTAAAGTAATGACAAAATCTTCATTATAAACAAAATGCATAAATATAACAGAACACGGCAGTATAAGTTATTAACATTATTTTTTCTAAGATTTATATAAAAAACAGAAATCATTTCGAACTTTATAAAAATGCATTAATTCTGTACATTAGTTGTTTTCCAAAGGATTTCAATTTTAATCCCAGGCGCTATCACATTTTTCATCTATTTAACACAATTTAAAAAAGAAATAATTGCTTTAAAGCCAGCTCATTACTAATGAGAAAATAAAGTTTTTCGTGACGAAAAACGTACTTTTTTAATTTTTAAAATGGGTAATGAGATATTAAGCAACAAAAAAAATATAGAAGCTCTTTCCACCTCTTTGTACTGCTAAATAATGTATTGTTGTTCAGCTAAAAAAAGTATCCGAGCACTTGTTGTTTCCCTGTCTCCGGAGTCGCACAAAAAGTGTCATTAGATTTGGAACAATGTATACTATAAAGAAATGTGCATTTCATTTACATAAGAGTCTATCTTCATATTACCCTTTCATCAAATCAATATTACAAGGATAACTTTTATTTTTAGTTAGATTCTGATTTTTTGGATCAAAACTGCCAGAATTCATAAAATACATTTATTTTAGTCAAATCTAGGATGAGTGGAGCGGTTGAGATTTAGAACTGCTAATAAATAAATGAGCGTTTATCTTTTCCTAGTGTCTTTCAAAATAATCAGAACAGTAATTTTTAATTCATTAAACTCTGAAATAATCCTCCCAAAAAGTTGTTTTTCATTTTAAAGCAATATTTCCTAATTATCATTCATTAGCTTTTAAGTGAAAAAAATCATAATTGAAATGCATAAATTTCGTATGCATAGAATCAGCGATGTTTCACTGCGAATGTACTATAAATTTATTAACTTAGACCGCGGCTCGAATGGGGAAAAAAATCAGAGCGAAAACACGAATCTTTCTATTTTCCATTCATAGCACGTGAAACAGGAGATTTCCCTCGTGGATTTAACAGAAAGCTTATGACATTAGTAGGGGTCATGAGTCCCTCTTGTTTACACAGCTAGGTAAACTTTTAGTCTCAACCACGGAAGGATTTCTTGAGCAAGACATAAGCACGTCTTTATTCCGGGCTCTTAACATAGGGCAGAAGTTGTTCAGCTGGAAAGCGATGACTGTCTGCAGAAATTCTTCCCCAAAAGACGTGATGTCGCATATTTCTTAAAATCAAATCGCTGAAAGATGTCTAATAAGGTCGAGGTCTCCAATAGAATCAGCATCTCAGAGGGCTCTGTTCCCAAATAAACAAGTTCTACACGTAGACTGCTTTTTCACTGGAGCAACTTAATATATTTCAGATAAAATACGCGATGTTATCGTAAGTCAGAAAGTAAACGAAATTCATGGAATTCCAAAACCTGTTTAGAGATAAATGCAGAGTACACAGGACTTGATGTGAGAGAGAAAATTCAGTCGGGAGCCCGTATTTTCTAGAGTGCTTTCCTTATATACCTACAAAATATGTTCATGACTGCCACACTAAATTTTTTTAGATTATATCACAACTTTTAAATTCACATCTTTAACAAGTTTTTAATTTTTGGTCATTTTTCACAAGCGTCTCTGTTTAATGAAATTTTTTAATGCCACATTGCAACCCGTTTAAAGCTCAGACAAAAAAGATGCTGCCAAAAATGTGAAGGATATTTTCTGAGGATATTTCTGTCCGAAACACAAACACATAAAGTACTTCAAAACCATTTTATGAGTTCGTATTTAGTGGTAGCCAAGCAAAATTCCGTCATTCAGAAGAGGATATATCGTGTTTAATTCGATACGTTTTAAACTAAAGCTGATCAAAATTGCAGGAGATGCTAAGCCTCCACCTTTCAATTTCCTTAACAACCTTGCACATATAAAATTAGTAAGATCTTAAACTAACAACATTGCACATCTTAAAATTAGTAAAACAAATATAGATTCTGCCAATATTAAAGCATCAATTTTACGAATATTATTATGTATCGTAAATAAACAAAGATATTTACACATAAAAATTTAGTAAAACAAATATAAATTCTGCCAATATTAAAGCATCAACTTTACGAATATTATTATGTATCGTAAATAAACAAAGATATTTACACATAAAAATTTAGTAAAACAAATATAAATTCTGCCAATCCTAAAGCATCAGCTTTACGCATATTATTATATATCGTAAATAAACAAAGATATTTACACATAAAAATTTAGATTGCCTGTACTCCAACAAAAAAAACATTCGTAATTTCCAATTGGTCTGCAACTCAAAACATTGTCAAGGAGCGTTCCACAAAATTCCAAGTTAGGCTTGGAGAAAGTCCCCAATTTCTCACTACGAGTAGAACGACTATCCAAATTGAACACTCGTCCGTGTTGAAAATACATTCTTTTGCATGATAGGGAGAGGTTAGGGTTATCAAAATGCAGATACGTCTTTGGAATGTACTGTGCGTAATTTGACACTAGGTGTTACGACGTCACGTGTATTTTGAAACTAGACAATCATGCTAATGTGCTAAAAATGATCGCAGAACTACTCACTTACCTAGAAGAGCATATATAGCAGTAAAAACATAAAGAAACGAAACTCATGTCCACCTTCTTTACAATTGCACGGACATATTTGTAAAACAAAGGCTCAACTTCTATAAGTCATTTCTCAAGAGAAAAAATTATTTTATACCAAGAATCAGAAAGTTAACTACACTCTGCCGGAAGATCATTTTTAATGACATCGAAAAACTTCAATTTCAAATCGAAGCTGTCACCCCAAATCACGGCTCCTCAAAAATCAAAAAATCCCTTTTTATCGGATCAGTCAACTTAATGCATTTGGATAATAAATGGAAGCAAACTTCACTCGGAAGAAACAAAATGTGAAGAGCACAACTACAGTGGAGGAACAAAATAGCGTGTTCACTGTAGTAGTGCAGAAAATAATTAAACTGCATTACTGCTTTGACTGTATTTAGAAAAAATCCGTAAAAAAAAAAACTATTATGAAATAGCCGAGTATATTCCCCCTCAAAATAAAAAATCTCTACGAACAAAAACATGAAAGTACTCTATGTTTACCACATGACTTATTTAAAAAAAAACAAGACTGGAATATTTGCCGAAATTTTACGAGGAAGTTGAATTAATTAAATGGCAAAGCAACAGCTATAGGTATTGGGTATCAAGACACGTTTGTTTTGTTGATCGATAAAGTTTAATTAAAGTGAAGTGGAATTTTAATTTCGGAGCAGGATAGAGTGAGCCTTGGAACCGATAACAGAAGGTTTTATAGTAAAACTATAGTTCACACAAGTGAAAACGGTCAATTGGGGGGAACTCTAAATAATCAATCATCCGTTTCTAATAGGTAAATGACGCTTAAATATCTACCTTCGTACGAAATACCTGTTATTTGACGCCTACATTCATTCTCGCGAACTCCTGGACAAGCTTCAAGGTCATCTTTGATAAGCCTGCCTGCTCAAAATTCTAATTTTACATTTGGGTCTACATTAAACTGGTTTCTTTTCTTTAACGCTTTAGCTTGATATACAATACTGTAAGTTTTTAAGCCATAGACAAAGTTAAGAATATTTTTCTATTATCATTCGATGGTATTTAACATTGTACATTTCAATGATTATTTAAGCAAAATTTATCAATCTGAAATCAATTCCGCATCTGATCTGAAATCAACACTCACAACTAAATTAACCGAAAGCAAAAAAGGACGTTTAAAAGCTAATGCAAAATACAAATGAACTCAACAAAACTTCAATGAAAGCTTTTCTTAATATCGAAAATAAAATTATTCTTCAATTTTGTTGGATTCGATGAGAAGATACTTTCAAAAGAAGCAATTTATAATGACTGAAATTATTAAATCGCATAATTTGTGCAAGAATCTTAGAACTAAAATAATTTTAAGAACCTACTTCACTTTCCCTTATAAGAATTTCAAGTGTGAAACAAGAAAATTCTTTCCAAGAACCACTTTATCCCAAACCATAAGCATGTCCCGAAACATCTCACGGCCAATTTGCAAACTCCTCTGAAAAGTAATCTTCACTCCTTGGAAACCTTAAAGTTTGTCAGAAAAACAAGCGCAGCATTTTTCACGCCAAACTTTTGGGAAACAAGAAAACGATAGGAAAAGTCGTATAAACGACGGATATATACGACGTATAACGACACATGCTTATTACAAACAAGCCCAAGCAAGTGGGAAAAGGAACATGTGCCGGTAGAAAGCAATCAACATAGAGGCAAACGATCGAGCAAGGAAGCAATTTACTTTCTACAAGGAAGAGCGGAAAAATGACAACTTCAGTCGAAGCATGAATCGCGAGCCAAATACAAATGAATCAATACCGGGGTGCCGAGATCAGGGGAGGCTGATAACAGGTAATGTGCCTCAGTGAATCATAGTTTATACTCCGCTTAACACGCAGATCCTTCATACCTTCCATCTCCAAGAACCAGAAAGATTCATCTATCTATATATTTGAGGTGACAGCCAGAACGTGGAATCGCACAGGGATGGAATTTGGGCGAGACTTTTTCCCCGCATTGTTATGAAGTGATAATCGCTTGTTGTTTTCGATTTTCCGCTCTTCCAAAGAGTAAGGCAAGAGTGTAAAGCACATTTCGAATTCCACCCGACGATTCAAAAACATTTCCCCGCTCGCTTTACAGAAACTTCTTCGTTCAGAATTATGTGGCTAGAATACATTCCAAACATTTCTGACTGTGGTCGTCTGTGAGATTGTTATGCTTCACATTTACCAAATAAACTTCCAGTTTCAAGGTGTTAAGACGCGATTTTGAATTTGAAATAAAAAATTCGGATACTTCAATGTTTCCTAAAGATGCTACACGAATTCATGAAACGTACTTGGATTTGGGGAAATTATGCTATTGATTCCCGTGGAAAATGCGAGGGTTATTCGTACTCCTCTGAGTTTATTATTTTCATTCGGATTAAAAATGCAAATCTCTTATTATTTTTTTTACAATTCTCAGAACGAAACAAATATCGCTATTAAGTAGCTCAGTTTGTGGTCTTTTTAGCTTGTACGGGTACAGCAATAAGTCCTTTGTTGTGACCTCTGTCAGTCGAATTAACATGATGGAATATGAACCTTGGGGATCGGTTTAGTCTAGTGTAAGCCAAACATTTGGTTTGCATAGATTATCTAACCATAGGGCGAAATCTATTTGATGGACAGTTGATATATCTTGCAAGTTTGACAATATTCTACTGCAATCTTTTGCTGAAATAAATTTCAAAACATTATAAATTGCCTTTAAAATTAAAAATCGTATGAAAACACCTAGAAGTTCAAATCGACATATTCCATTTTAACTTAGTCAGGTGGTAGGGTTGGTTTTTATGGGTCATATCTTACAAGTTGCATCATGCAAGATTTTTCCGTCAAGTGAATACAAGGAAAGTTTTTACTGATACAGAAGAAAAATCTCAAGGCAGTTACAAGAATCAAACCTATACCACCTACAGCTCAGGCTGCTTGCGCAGTGGGAAATCCCATCGAGTCCAGATTTTAATTAGGGGTTGTTTATTTAATTGCTTTATCCTTTATTTCATTCAAATGTTTAGAACATAAAAGTCAATAATAATCTGTAATATTAAAAAAAACTATAAAGTAGGTAATTTATAAAAGGTAGAAACATGCTTTAAAATTAATTTAGTTAACCAATAAATTTTAAAATGTATTTTTATATTTAATGCATTCCTTAATTTCTGAACTCAATTTTCAAATAGATTCGTTTCAAGTGTAGTTTTTTTTTTTCAATTCGGCATAAACTAACATGAAGATTTGTGTTCATTCTAATTTTCTAATTAAACTCTCACGCACATATATTCATGCAAGTCGATAATGAGCGAATATCAAATTCAAAACTTTTGAAAAGTAATGACTAAATGGCGATTAATGCAAATTGCGAGTAGAAATTACAATCCACGGAAAAGATGTAAAAAATGCAGTTTTTCAATATACAAAACAACTATACAAAAGCACAATTGCAATCTAGGATCCTAGTAACTTTGACTACGTTTTTATCTTTCGCACTCTGAATATATATGCACTCTATCAAAAAAAGAAAATATGGATCCAATGTCAAGGATTCTTTTAAAAAGATCGAGGGATTCCAAAGTGAGGACGCAAAATAAAAATCTAACTAAAGAGGGGCGACAAGTATATCTGATTACTCCGCTCTTAAAAGCTTCTTTGTTCGTAAACCTGACACTAAACGTGAAGGAGTGCGACATAAATTCAGCCAGCAATAAATGTAAAAGACATGAGTTACAACACGGCCATATATTACGGCGCTGTAAAAACGAGCGAACAAAACAAGTCGTTTTCGACATAAAAGAATCCGTTAAAATGCAGACATTCAGCGATAAACATTGCTAATTGCATGCCTGTCTGGTATTCCAGGCTCCCCTCAGAAAGCCTATTCAGAATGAAAGAAGGAGGAAAAAAACGACTTTTTCGAATCCAGTTCCCACATTTGGAAACACCCCCGGTACAGATAGGGAGGGGAATACTTCCTGTCTGTCTTCCATGGCACGAAAAACGCTCCAAAGGTCGAGAGGGTCACATACCTCTCTTTCCCGTCGGCCACGGTTGTTCGAGTGGAAACAATTCGCTCCAGAGGTTTTCTACAACACATTGAAAGGAGGGGTGAAACGGTTTTTTAATTATGCGCGAGCATGGACAGCGACGTTTTTAGGTGGATACTGAGGTACTTAGGACACGGTTCTAAAAGAATCCAATCTCGGGAAAAACAAACTTAAAAATTTGAAGGGAGGAAATTATGGAAGTCGAATATCGAGACAATTGGTTATCCGACCGCTCTGTTACGAATCATTTAATACCAATCTTGATTTTCCGATTGATAAAATTTGGGATAATTGCCTTTTCTACCGTTACAACTGTTTTTGTATTCCCATTGCTGGCGAATTATTTGTTTATTTCCATCCGCTTGTGTCTTCCAAATTCGAGCCGTCGCTGTTCCGAGATTGATTTTGAGATAAGTGGGGGAGATAAATCAAACATTCTGCATAGCCAATTAAACACATTTTGTTTGTGCGCCTTGCGTAATTAGACGTTAGCGTCAAATTTAACATCTTCAATGAGGGCTTTTTTATGCCCATACGAGTTTTCAGAGGAATGTGCCCAATCAAATAACTGGTTCCGCCTGAAACCAGCTGGCAAATTGTGATTGACACTGTGCTCCACAAGTGCGCTTTCTGGTCGAGTGATACTCAGATTAGGTGAACAAAAGTGATTCCCCTTGTAAGAATAGACTTTCGTTCCACCGGTTCAATTCACGGCTGAGCGAACAACAGCTCGGATCTAGCCAATACAACTGATTATAGCGGACGCAGTAGAGCAGTAGTCAAAAACGGAGACTTATTAATTGTTCTTGTATGAATGAATCAATTTAATCCTCGCTGTATAAGAAAATTGATAATAGGGGAGAGTCAAAGTGTTAGGCAAGCAAAAGGGAAAAAAGGGGAATTCTAGAGTTGATTAAAATCCTCACCATAATAGATGAAGGGGAAAGACTCCTGAACCCTTCCTTTGTTTATGTCATTGAATTTAATTAATGAATTCTATTATGTTCACTTTTATCTTGAAACACCCGTGGCTCGAGGATTTCAAAAGTGGAATGGATACACCCTCTGGTTTCTAGTGTTGTTGATCAGGGGTACACGATAGGTGGGGGAACTGGGTGGGGTGTCGATGAAAAACCCGTACCGTTGAAGGACCATTGAACGTGAAAGATAATTGAAGATTCACATTTTTCGAATTATGTGCGAGACAGATAACGAATGTTTCCCGCGGTTCTTGTTTAAAGGGATTAGATACGTGCCAAGGGAAGAGGAATTGTTGTCTTGGCTCGTTTTTTGTTCTCCACTTTCGCATTGTATAAAAGTATGTTTCGGATTAAATTCCTTCTTGTCGAAAGTTTTGAGTTTCGGTTGTTCGAATCACATGGAGTAAATTCGATTCTTACACGAATTTCGCCCATTCCGAAATCCACAGCGGACTGCATTTATTTTCGTAAAGGAAAACAGAACATTATAAATAGCGTTTTGAAAACGTTATAACGGATCAAAATTGCAAAAACGGAAATTCATATTTTAGGAGTGCATTCTAAGAGGTATATTGAGCGTGTTACTTGGGAAATTAATAAAACTTTTGAGATAATCCAAATTATCAGAAACTGTTAAAAGAAAAGCGTTTGTTCAAGTTAGGAATTAAATCCAACGTCAGATCCGGCATACTACAGTAGAATTTCTTTAAAAACTAAACATACCTCTTGTCAATTCCTTCCCTCCCTCTGCTTTCTTTCAAAAATAGCCTTAGGTTAGTACCTAATGAGAGGTAAGTGCAAATACTTGCTACTTACCTAAGCAATTTATTTAAAATAGTATAGAAAATAAATTTTTGTAAAACATTTTTTAATTAAAAATGCCTAAGAATCTCGTAGTCTTGAAATTCACGCACCATTTATTGTTTATTTATATACTTCTTCACAGACTTTATAACCGTTCCTACTTCTACTTTACAAACATATAAGTTCTAAACAAATTTTAACAATACCAAAATCTGACAATTTCAAAACGTCTCTTTGCCATGATTGTGAAATTATTTCAAAATGCGGCGGAACATAGTGAAACAGATTAAATTTACATTTTCTGCTGCACTTTACTTACACGAAATGAAATCACCTATCGTAAAATAGAGCTTTGCATGTTCTGTTCATTCGATTGCAGTTCACGAATTCATTACACAGGGATCTTATATTACAGAAAAAAGCGAAAGAAAAAACGTCAATAGCCCAAAATGTCTCAACGTCTCCAGAGACCCCATTACAGTCGTCGGTTAATGCCGCAATACCTTCGTCTACAGCCAACGAGAAATGACTAGTTTTATAAAGGCACAAAATACACATTATCAGAAATTGGAAACCCCATGCTAGTCAAAACCGCAAAGCATTACTTTCGAGTTCCTAAGAAAGCTTTACGACATCAAAGGAAACGATCCTTCCAATAATCATTTCCCCCGTCCGAAAACGATACAACGTAAAAGCCAAAGAAAAATAAATTAAGAGAGACAATCAAAGGGAGTGTGTTGTCCATAATATGCTAAATGGATCCACCTTATTCCGTTAACGCCCAACACTGTCTTTGTGTGCTGTCATAAAACGTCGCGACCGTTTTATTTGTCCTGATGTCATTGTTCTGCCTACTTCCGTTTCTTTTACACGAGTTCTTCAGAACCGTATCCTTTGTTGTCCGGTTGCACAACTATCCCTCATCGCAGTGCAAATGCTTCCGGCGGATTAACATTCTTTGTATTCTTACCTGCCTGGAGTGACGTTCGCTATGGAGTGGAAGAATGAACCGCAGAAAGAAATACACATTAATGGAAAATACTCGAGGCTCGAATCACTGCACTTGCCTCCAGTAGGTGGCTATGGAATTCCAAAATTAGCGGAGCGATTCCACGGACGTATTCTCCATTTGAAATGGGATCAATGTGTAAACTTAATATTTATCCAAAGAATTATTGGTGCGCGCGTGTGAGCTGCCTAAACTGATTTTAGTTAAGTTCGAATTCTATTTACATCCAGTTAGTGCGTATAAGATTAAATTCATTACTGAAAGAAAATGCGGAAGGTAGAAATAACAAAGGGTTTTAAAACGCGCTTTCTGAATACTTGTCACGAATTATTGGTATGAGCGAGTGAGCTGATTTTAGCTAAACTCTAATTCTATTTACATTGAGTTAGTGCGCACATGATTAAATTCATTACTGAAAGAAAATATGAAAGGTAGCAATAACCAAGGATTTTAAAAAGCGCTTTGTGTGTGGCTACCTGTCAAAAATGTATCTTAAACAACAGCTTTAATGTGTTTCAAATAAAAGATTCCTATATTTCCTATCCAAAGCAACCAACCTATATTTGACAGAAAATAACGAGTTAAATTATGCAGTACGATACATAATCACATTCATTTCCGCGACCCACCGTTGCTCAGTGGGGTTGTCCACTGCGCTAGCAACCTGCGAGTTATGTGGCGCAGATCAGATTCTTTTCTGGGTGTATTTCCCTTCTGTGTAGGTAAAATGCTCATTGTGTGTAAATGTTCCTTACATGATGTTGTTTTGTGCTAGGTGCAGCTTGGTCAAAACCCGACCCTTCGCCATTCATTTCGAATTTCGTTCTGAAATACAAGACTTCAAATCTCGTGAATATACTAATGTCCGAGTTTGTGGTATGCATTGAAACAATGCATACAAATTATGTAAAAATATGAATGCATTTTCCACTCAATTCTCAATGTGTAAATTTAGTCGACTGGACAGGCTGAATATGCTTAACTGTGCAACAAATGCGATTTATTACAGTTAAAATGAGCTAGAAACAGATTTGGACAGCAAATTTGTGAATTATTAACGTTTGCTTGCAAAACTTGCTACAAATTAGAATTTATACTAAATTCAATGCCAAAAACAAGTTTAGTAAAATTCTGTCACGAAGTATTCTTAAACATCCTGGAATTTTGACAAAAAATAGCGTAAGGATAAATAAAAGCAAGAGTCAGATATATATCAAACATTACACATTTTAACATTAGTGAGATAAAAAGAAATAAGCCGTGACCAAGGAAAAATAAATTTACGCCTTCTGAAATGTCTGATTTAAAAAAATATTCGATTTAATGTACTTTTCAATGATAAACAAAGCATATGAAGAATAATTGATAAAGTTCTCGAATCACTTTTAAAATAAATAAAAACTCTTCCGAGAGAATCCATTTTTTGCCTTTAAATAAAATACACATCTCTATTTGACTTCGAGAAAACGGTCGATATTATTCGATGTAGTAGGAATAATTTATGAATGAAAAGCTATAGCGCTTGATTCAATATCAGAAGAGAGAGTACAATCTTTCCCTTCTTATTTATAAAAAATGCAGTATGTATCAAAATCACGACACTGATATTTATTCAGCCTTCCGGTTTTTACAGAATATTTATTTTCAGTTAAATGAAACATGATCCGAAAGAAAAAATCAATCATAACATTTTTAGAACCTACTTGGAATCGATTCATGTTTGGGCTCAGCTACTGAATCGATATCATTGGAAGGAGTAATCGCCATTAACTAGTCAGCAAAATTTTAATTCAATTCAAAAATAAATATCCAAAGCGCGAGAAATTGATTTACTTTCGCATCGAGGAACTTTCTAAAGATGGAGAAATCTATTCCCATTAGACACATTGCAATAACCTAGATAAACAAAAGCAAATATGCGGAAATACATTTTATTCAATACACTCGTTTCTTGTTAAGTTGTAACGATAGAGAGCGAAGAATAAACTTATTTGGAGATGGTTTGGTTGATTTTAGAGTTTTATGGCCCTGAGGACAATGTTTGGCCGCGCTGCAACACAAGAGACAAACATCACGTAATGTTGTAAACATTACGTGATGTTGTTACATAAGGCTTAGTGTACATTTCTTGTGCGTTTAAAAATGTAAACACACACAAGAAAAGTTTTACTAACTCAGAAGAGAGAAATACACCGAGAGGAAACGTACTAGCGCAGTCAACAACTCGCATGTTGCTAGCGCATAGGCATAACACGAAGGCCTCAGATTTTTCAATTATACTTTTTCATCTCTTAGAGTAAAAATTTGTTGTTTGAACATTAAATAAAATTAACATTCGTTACAGATCAAACCCATTTCAGGCACGTAAAGCATATTACTTAAGTTCACTCGTGTCCAAAATTACCTTTACATGCAAAAAATAATTATATTCCACGAAATACACAATCGATGTGATCCAATTTTGCAGGGAATGTGTGAAAGACGAGCCTAATTAACATTATCCAATCAAAAGTGATCAAACGTTATCCGACATGCAAATCAAGGCGTTACGTCATCCGACGGTGAATCAAACGCTTTGCGCAAAGTGAATATCTGAGTGAATTTCTGTAATACAGCGTTTGATTTAAATGTGTAAGGGTACGAAACGGTTTGTTATGGCTCTGAAGTATCATTTGGAAGAATCTGTGAAATGGCGCATTGTCGGCCGTTTAGAAGCAGCGCAGACAATCATGGAATCAGCGAGATGTGAATATTTCAAGATACAGTCTCTACGCTATGGAAATAATTTCAGAACTCTGGAACTGTTGCAAAGGAGGCATGGATAAGATCCGTAAGGGTATAAAAACTACTTCTCAAGATCGATATATGGCATTAACTGCCCGTTGTAACAGGAAGTCTGCTCGGCAGTTAAGTTCAGAGCTTGCAGCCGCCACGGGAACTGCTGTATCACGGCAAACTGTATACATAAGGCTTAGTGAAAAATGCCTTTATGCCAGAAAGTCAAGGTATGTGTTTAACTGTCTTCACAACACTAGTGGGAACGCTTTAATTGTTGAAAAGAACATCAGAACTGGAGTCAACACCAATGAACCCATGTTCTTTCCTCATGAGTCTAGGTTTAGTTTAACACCTAATTCTAGACGTTTTTACATCTGGGAGTCAGGAACACGAAATCTTGTTTTGAACATTATGGAATGTGACCACTTTGCTAGTGCAGGTGTGATGGTGAGGGGAAGAATAATGATTGATGGACGTACGCCCCCTATACATTTGCGACAGAGGATATGGGGATGAGGTCTTAGAATGTTGTGTAAGACTTGTTAGAGGTGCATATGGATCTGATATTACATTTATGGATAATGCTCGTCTACATCGAACAAATCTCGTTGACGAATTCCTTGAAAATGAAGCCATTGAGCGAATCTCTTGATCGGAATCCGATAGAGAACTTATGGGATTAAATTTCAAATCAGTTTCACGGAGACATTTTCCTCATAAAGATATAAATCCCCTGAAGACCGCATTGCTGGAGTGAAACTTAATTCCTCAAGCTGTGGTTAACAATGTTATTGTCCGCATGAAATCAAGTTGTGATATGTGTGTACAAGTCAGAGTGATCACATTCCATATTAAATTCATAAACCTTAATTTTTTTTTCCCGAGATATTCGTTTATTTTCTGAACTCTTCTTATCACATATTATTGCTCTTTTTATTGTTTCATGCTACAGTTTTATATCAGATGCAGTGTTCTTAATTTTTTTCCTATGTACTTGTACGTTATGATGTTATGTCTTATTCCTCACAAATTCATAAAATTATAGTTCACAGTTTCTGAGAAATCCGTGATTCTATGCACGTAAAGAAAATTTTGGACACCAGTGTATTTGGACATGGAAGACAGGTTCGACATGGGCGTGTAGACAAAGACTTCAGTTGGAAGCTGTCGTGACACAACGCACAAGGATCGAAGTGTGCAGAATGCTACCTGTGGATCGATTAGTCTTCTCGTTTCCTTGAAAGGAACTTTTTTTTTACTTCTTCGGCAGGTAGAAAAAAAAAAGCCGTTAATGCACAATTTTGTTATAAAAAGAAGGTGAAAGAAATTGAAAAATTAGCTGTCCATCTCAAGCTTCCCAGAATCGGTCGCAAAGGTCTAGCCAAGAGAAATAACAGTATCACATATTCCAGAGCCTAGTCGTGTAACACGGTACCAGACTAAATTAGTGTGGTTGGGATAAATAGCGCATGCTACATGCCTTGCATGTCTATCCAAAAGTTTAGAGCATATTACACCTATACATTATTACATCAGTAGGTACATTGTTACATCAATACAGTAATTACATCTATACCATCATACTATATTACACATATATAATGTACAACATACATAAAAAAATTAGCCTCTTGGGATAATCAAGTCCTGATCTCATGAATCTTACTATGCCAATAATTTTGACTCTCGAGCCCTTGTTACTAGCTACACATACCGAGGCCCCGTCCAGAGAACGTAGTATGAATTTTCAGGTGGTGAATGTCTATTTCTTGGAATTTGGAACAAAGGGGCAATAAGAGGCTCTGCAGAATGTTTAGGCGATAGAGATGTTTGGCCAAACAATTGTGATCCGTCAGATGCAACAGCTTCTGCCCTTGAGGCATTGCAGGAATGTATTTATGGTTAATAATCCAAGATTTACTCGAGTTTCTAGTTATTAGTTTACTCGGTAGAAAAGTTCCTTGATTAGTTTCTTGTTCATTTTTATTGAATTACACGAAATGGACCTGATTGGAATCTGAACTGCACTGTCCCCTTTGCCAAGTAATCTGCTTGTTCATTATTAAGTATTAAATTTGTCTTGTAGTATTTTGTGAAGGCTCTTGCTCCTCGAGATTAACTGTGGTTGGTATAATTTAAAGATGAAAGAACTATTCTGCAACCAGATTAAAAGCCAGGACTAAGCAAATGGCATACTTAGTAAGAAAACTGCAATAAAATCATACCTCGTTATCATTAGACATATATTTACAGAAATTGCCATTATTTATCGTAAAAGCTTAGCTGTATACAAGTCCCCACAGTATGAGGTGTTGAATTCTCTGAAACTTTATGTAGCTCAAAGACGTCTATCTGTTGATCGAATTTAGCTTTCGCGCCATGGTGGTATAAAATGATGCCTCAGCAAGTTTTCATGGAAAACCGCTATTATTTCAAAAGGTCAAATAAATAGGTTGAGTTCTCTCTTCTGTTTGAGTTAACGCTGCCCTTAAAACATTAAAATAATCTATGATCCTTTAGGTATGTATTAGAACTAGGTATTAGAAGACAGTTTCTAAAGTGCTTAATTAGTCTCGAACAGGTTACTGTTAGTAAAAATTTTATGGTACAAGTTCAGAACTATGCTTATAATAACCGGGCAGCTTGTAGACTATGTGGCTTCGATTATTCCAATGATACTGAACTTGGGAACCTTTTGCACGAAAACACATTTGTGACTGTTGTATCGACCGTAAAATTGGTGCGCGGATGTTATGCTATTGTATTGCCTTCAAAACAGGACTAACTGTGCATACAGACAATTACTTATTTCTACGGTATTTTGCTACAAGCCGGTCTTTTAAGTAAGGCCTGGCTCTATATCACTAACACTCGGTTTGAGGAGAACATTGTACACAAGTTTGCGTGGCCGTATCTGCCCTAGATTTCTATGCGGCCGAAAGCATTTGGGATTAATCCATTAACAAGAGGATAAGCCCTTTACACTTCTAAATTCAGATCGCAGCCCAAATCGCACAAAAATTACCAGATATTGGTAATTACGGCTAGAAGATTCGAGGATGTTCACAATGTAGTGTAGCAAGTAAGTGCCCAAAAGTTAATAGACACATAGTTATCCCTAATATTTCTTAAAAATAACTATAAGACAAGTTTGATATTTATGGCAAAATTTATACTCTATATATTTTTTTCTTGAAAACTTTTAAATGATTTCCGTGCTCACTGCCCTTTTTAATGGTTTTGAGAATCAAAAATTAACCATGACCCAGTATCGTTTTTTTTTATGTATGGGGAATCAGTGATCATACAAATAATGACACAGTCATTTAAGTAAAGAGTGTAAAATCTACGTTTAAAAGAATTATTTAGAAACAATGAGACTTCGTAAAAATCCTTATTATCTTGCTTTGAATTAATTATTTGTAAACATACTTTCAATCGATTATCAAAAGACTGATAAAATTCAAAGTCCTATATCAATCTAATTTCTTGAAAACGCGTGTAGTTGTATGCCTGTTATCAGAAAAGAAATGACAGAACACTTAAGATGATCCTGTTTCATTGTGAAACATTCATATTTTTAATAACCCCAAATACCCGCTACGGTCAAATTTTCAATTTGTGTGGAAAAAAATAATTTATTAAAATCGTCGTACAAACCGCATGCCAAAAAATTAATATTACTTCCTCAGTACCAACCCTCGAAAACTGACTGAAGACATTGAATGTAAAACATATCCGTCAAAAAAAAACTATTTGTAGCTAAGCAGTTTGAAAAAACAATTAGTGTCAGGGGGTCCAATCATAGTATAAGTCAATTGAATCTCATCATTATCGTCAACAATGATGGTTTACAATCACAAGGACCCCAGGCTGAAGTGTACAATATGCCACTTTGTGACTAACTCGAGAAATGGACTAATGACCATCCCATTAAGTCTCATAAGTTTCTAGTGCCGCTCTTTTCCACTAAATAAACCTTGAAAAATACGTCAAGTTCTCAATTTCGAAGCTGGGTAGTTAGAAACAAAATGAAAAAGTCGAACAGAGTAGCTGAAAGAGAGCCATCTGAGAAAGAATGGTATTATCTATTCTCCTCTGAATACAACAGGTACGTATCCAAATTCTTCATCAAGGTCATTAGGAGCCCCATTACGAGATCTATTAAACACTACGATGCTCATAAACTTTTCTTTCAGCAGATTTCATTTTTGACTTTTTATCCATCATCTTGCTTCCGAAAAAAAGGAAAACGCAAAGAGTTAACGACTTACTCACGATTGGAAGAAAGAACATTCTTTTGCGTACATTCCTTTTCTACCCCTTATCCGATCAAATAATATTTAATGACTAAGTTCAAGGAAAACCCTAATGAATGCGTTTTGTTTCTTTCATAATTACTATTTAGTTTTGTGGCGCTGGGCGCAGAAAAATGAGGAGATTCGGAGAAAGGTATGCTTAAAAATTAAGTCCTTTTCATCCTAACGATCTCAACCGTTGGGAATCGCTACTTTCGGGGCTCTTGTCCGGAAGTAATTAGAAATGATATTCAATCTTTTTCCTGGCGGAGGCACGCAGATGTCGCTGAGTACAATTCAAACGAATCTTCAAATGATCCAGCTCCGAGATGGAGAGTTCGATTGAGATTCAATCAAAAATTTAGATAACTCAAAGTTTTACCATTAGCTCTTCGTTTAAGAAAGCCTGCGGCTTCCATAACAACCCAACGATTCTTTGGGCTTCAGGTAGATCAAGAAATGAGTTCCTACATTCAAGTCCACAATTTTTAACATTTGATAAGAATTCATTTCGTTGGTTGGTTTTCTTATTAACGTCATACTGAGCAACAGAACGGGTTATTTGATCGAACCATAAGAATTAATTTGGAATAGTTGCTGTATGATCGAACTTAAGCTCTATGAAAGACCTCAAAGAGTAGGGATCACTCCAGGTTTGTTTTTAGGTTGCAATGTCCAGAACACAAGACAACATCGAAGTCAATTCAAAGTCGTGACCTAAAAGCCACTAAAAAAGCATATGGAAACCGGTATTAAGTAATACAAATTCATTGATAGTAAAAAACTGCAAATGAAAAGTATAATAGTAATAAAAGCAGTGCATATACTATATAAGAGGTAAATGGTAAGTTGTGGAACGACGCCATAGATTAAGTGATAACGGTTATTGAGAGACGAGACTGAATCGATACTATAGAATTTGACATAAAGATACACTAAAATGATCTGGTTGAACTTAGTAGATTTAAATAGATTACAGCCGAGAAAGATCGGTTGGTATTTAAAGCGCAATGGCCATATTTGGTCTATAACAACTAGGAATGAACAATGACGTTGAATTCTTATCAGTGAGTCAAAAATTATCTGACCTTTGTTGGTTGTTTCATCAGGCGAAACTTACTCCAGCTCTTGTTGCTCAATGGTAATAGTTGGATAATGGTAATTTTTAGTTAGCGTCGTACTAGAGCAACACAAAGGGCTATGGTAATAGTTGGGTTTTTATGGCGCAAGGGTCATAATTCGCCCAGCTGTGCCAAACACAAGACAAACAAGTAATGGACATACTCACGAGAAAAGTTTTACTGGTACAGAAGAGAAAATATACACTCATGTAAGCTACATGAATCTCCACTTGAAGCTCGTTGGTTGCTAGCGCAGTGGGTAAAACCATGAACCGCTGTGGTCCCAATGGTAATAAAATGAATTTGTATTCAATAAACATTTATTAAACATTAGAATACACTTATTGGAAGAAAACTATATAAATTATAAGCAGATGTAGCGCATGTGGTTTATGTACTCATTTCAGGTAACACTGAATTCATTTACTACAGTATCCAAGAAAAATTCAAGTTGAATATTTAGTTTAGGTAATCCCTACAAACGATAAGTTACGGTTCATATCAGAAATAGTGTTTGTAAATGGAGTTAATTCGATTATTATACGGGCTTCTTTAATTATACGGGTCTCAATCATCCTTTATTAAACTCCTATGATTAAGAGAAAAACTTCAAATTACTTTTTAAACTGTACTCATTCTCCACAAATAAAGGGCTTTGCGAGAACGAAACTGAGTTGTCCTTTTGCGAGTTTTGCATTACATTGGAAATATATTTGCCTTGTAATAAGTCAATGTTATGCAAATAAGTCAATGTTATGCAAATAATTCCAGTACAATTCAACAGGAATAATCAGTAACACAGAAAATGTTTCTTCCAATTTAAGTTGCAATGCTACACGTTTAAAACCACTCTTTGTAATTTCTATAAGATGAGAATCCTAAAATGGACTAGTTTCTTCCTTTGGGTGCAACTCCGAAGGGGTCTGTAGGAAATGAGTGTTTTCAAATTGAAAAGATAAAAAAAGATTTTTGCGGATTGGTGATAACATTCGGATTGGCTTCGTAAAGTGTGTCGCCGATAGCCCCAGACCAAAAGTTATCTGCAAGACGCGCCAGCAAAGCATAAGTGAATATCACTTTTACCAAAAATGGAACCGTCCATACGATAAGTTATTCAGTTCAGAACTAAGAGTTATGGCTTGAAAAAGTGCCCTTATTCAAATTTGTAACTAGTGTTGCTTCATAAAGAAAACGCGAGGCTTTATTTTATAACAAAGGGGCGGGGTGGTGAAGGGGCTTTGTTACACCGAATAGGGGGAGCGTGAGGCTTTTATAATGGAGGTGTGCAGTCAAAACGATCAGAATTCACTGCTCGAGGAAAGAGATACAACCCTGGTAAAGGGAATTTCGCGCTGCAGCAGACATTTGAAACATTTTACGTTTCGAAAAGCAAAAGTTGTAGAGTTCGTTTATGGGCTGCAGTATGTCACAACTAAAAAAATATGATTTTTGGACAAAATAAGTGTCTCAGTGAGAAAAATTACATTATTTCCCCACCATCAAATCTTACTTCAATACTGGACCACAAGATAGCAAGTTTTACAGCATACTATGTGTTTTGATAGTAATGAAATCTTTAAACCTTTTTATTTCAAAATGTAATTTTTTGAGTTCAACCACGGTTGCAGCCCATGAGGATCATTGAAAAATTATAGAACAATTCTTGATTTAATTTCAGTACCCTGCTCAAGCTTCAGTCGTTTGATAACCGAAAAAAATGCAATCTTCATTCTGAACTCCGCCATTTTTCTAGAGGGGGTCGATATATGCATTAAAGGAACCTAAATAGTGACAGCTACAGGAGCAGTAACTTATTAATGAGCTTAATTAAGAGTGTAGGAAGCGAGCTAATATGTTAAAGTGTTACTGTTTCATCTGATTACGTGAAACTAGTAACATGCTCTATAACTTTTTTTTATTCTCCCGTTCTGCCTTGGAAAGAATGGGAACATGCCGTGGTTAACTAGTTGTTCGAGGTACACGAAACGTCGGAATTTTGAAAAATCGAAGTGATTCATGGATATTGTTTAGTGAGGCCAAGTTAGAGTTCACAAGACTTAGTGTATTACGTCTAATCTGCGAGAGGTATTTCAGATTATAATGGAAGAGACGTAAATGTGACTGCAATTAACAGTTAACTACTTTGAATTTTAAGATAAATTTATTAAAATAATTTTGATTTCTCGTCAATCCTTAAAAGTAGTTACTCTAGAATGTTACGCTAAATACAAAAAATAATTTATTACAAATTAATGCATTTCATTGCTTTTGTGATCATTTTATTACATACATCAAAATTTCATTCGTAATTAACAACCCTTAATATCGGATTGATTGACTTATTTAAATTTCACAATGTATTTGATACAGTGTATAAAATGTATAACTTTATAACTTCACACAAAATTACATTTAGAGATAAAATCTTATAGGTTCTTAACGCAAGTTACCTCGTTGTACTCTCGCTTCTTTGTCCAAACAATCAGATTAAGAAATGATCAAATATAATTTCTCATTTGAAATACAACAGTGCATGACAGTTAGGTTAAACAGTTACGTAGTATGCAAGGAAAGTCGAATATTAGGCCTCAATTGGAAATGATTTCAGCTAAATTAGTTCGAACGGTTTTTCTAATAAATGCAATACAAATGAAATCTGATTTCAAACTAAAAAATATTATTCAAATGAAACAGTTGTAGAAATCAGAGATTTCCTTAGTTTAACACTCGGTACAAAATAAAATTCACTTTTACCATCAATACCACTCAATTCAACAAACACAAGTCACCCTTTAGAGAAGGCATCCAAAGATGTAGACCTGTTGTTATAAAATAATAGTGACAGGAATATCCTGAATGGTCGACGACCCACCGGATTATGAGCTTTAAGTCCACAA
This sequence comes from Metellina segmentata, assembly GCA_947359465.1. NCBI lineage: Eukaryota > Metazoa > Arthropoda > Arachnida > Araneae > Tetragnathidae > Metellina > Metellina segmentata. The sequence goes on along the minus strand of OX375872.1, from coordinate 104,313,641 downwards.
AAACACTCCACTTCCCGTAATCTGAAATTCTACGAATACTTTCCAACGGTAGCTTTACTTGTTTGCAAAACATCGTAGAGGTTTTGATAACAGAAACTTACCCAGCCCATTCTTTGATAAATTGCGCATGAAATAAAACCACTTAGCATTTTATTATACTAAAAGGTGAACACAGCGATCAAGATTGAGAAACTTCTCAAAAAGCTAATACCTTATACTTTGATAAAGTTTGATTTAGTCGAAAGATAACGGTTTGCATTCCCAAGCCTCCAGATTGCCTTTATGGCGTAAGACCCGAAAAGGAGTTGTGTCGCCCAAATCTCGCAGGTTCAAATGTCAAATATGAAATATAAAGAAATTCAATCGGTATGTCGGGAAAGTAACGATTAAAAAATTTCACTTTAAAATTAATCCTTATTTGTAATTCTAACTCAGAGTGATGAACTTGATCCTCAACTCCTCAGCAATCGGTAGAGAAACAAAACTTCTCTCTTAAATTAACTTCCATTAAAAACCACAGAAATGACACGCGATAGTTTATATTCGTGTAGTTTCTTCTGATAAACTTTGATTTAAGACAGAACACTGTGGTCTGTCCTTATTTTTCATACCTGCGAAATTAGGAAAAGATCGCGTTCAATGAAACGGCATAGAAAAAACGTATTAATAGATGAAATAACCAATTCGATTTGTTCAAACGTTTGATCTACTACCCAAGTCTAATAAAAAGTGCCACTCAATTCTGGAAACAATGCATGGGTCATCTCTTCAACGCAGTGAGAATCCGAAACGAGCCCTTTCACTTCTAACAGTATCACATTTGTCACAGATCAGCTGTTAAACAAATACAATAAGTGTAGAAGCTATACAATTCCTTAAAATGAAAAAATGCTATCCAAATCAAATTTTATACAGTCTAAAATCTAGATAAGAGCCAAATTTTGCATGGATCACGCAAACAAAACGTAATGTGTAAGACAACGAGTGACACTTTGGCTGTCAAAAATCCTAGAATACACCAAACATTGGCTTTACGCGACAAAAACACAAAAGGTGAGAAAATCTACATCACAAGAACAATTTACTTCAACAAAGGGTCAAAAACTACAAGGTTCCTCTATGAGAAAAAAGCGAAACCCTCTTAGAATAAAAAATGCAACGTTTGAAAAACATTGAATACAAATTCAATCGAAAAGAAAAGTTCACAGTTTAAACGTCAATAAGTCAGGTCATCATTTTCGAAGTTACAAGAGCACACAAAAAACCCGAACAATCTTTCCTTCCCCTAACTTAGTTTTAATCTCTAGGCTATCCCATAAGAAAGAAAACTTACATTTTGCCGTAAGGAATCAACTTCGGATACTTGTCTTCAAATCTAATCCAGTGATGGGTCAGCGCGCGAGATTTGTCCCGCATGTCAAAGTCGCCGTAAACAAGTCCAGCCTTTAACAAGTCGTCAAAAGAAACATCCTTCCCGTAATAACTCGTCACGTACGCGGAGTGCTGCCTCGTCAGAGCAGCACACGCTCCTTATTATTCCAAACGCCAAAACGTTTCGCCGCGGCCACCTACGTTCGCGGCCCACCCAAATCTGACGTTCTTTCCGCCAATAGCTGCCATCCGAAGGGCGCCCTGGCAACCCTGCGCGGCACACGTTTGGCGGCATGCTCTTCCGCTCGGCGCGTTTTTTGTCCACTTTCCGCGTGATTTATTAGTTCGCGTAATGCGAGATAGATCGGGAAAGAACGTTTTTTGGTCAGACAAGAGGCTTCTTTGTCGTCATACGTGTCGACAATAGGCCATGGATGGCTCCATTTGAACAGATTTTGTGTTTTCAATTGGTGAAAGAGATAAGGAGTTTCGAAATCTGCTCGTGTTCATTAACTCCTGTACACAACAATCGTCATCCGACCGTGGTTCAAAATTACGTGGTGTTGTCCTCGGTTCTTTCACTTAGGGGATTCATCCTGGACCATCGTCTCACGTTGGGTTGATGTGGAAGTTTGGAGAGTGGGGTGCCAGCTCAGGTGTTGCTTCGTCATCTGACCGTGGTTCAAAATTACGAGGTGTTGTCTTCGGATCATTCCCTTAAGGGACTGATCCCGGACTGTCGTCAACAGTACGTTGTGTTGCTCTAGTACGACGTTAACTAAAAATACCATTACCATTACCTTACCCGGACCGTCGTCAATAGCCCGTTGTGTTGCTCTAGTATGACGTAATTAAATATTACCAATTTCCAGTACACGACAAACATAATGGTAATGGTAATTTTAGTTAACGTCGTACTAGAGCAACACAACGGGCCATTGATGACGGTCCAGGATCAGTCCCTTAAGGGAAAGATCCGAGGACAACAACTCGTAATTTTGAATCACGGTCAGATGACGAAGCAACACCTGAACTGGCATCCCACTTTCCAAATTTCCACACCAACCCAACGTAAGGACTTTCGGCCACGACAGATTTAAGGTCCACCAGCCGCCTCTACACAATACGCTTACTCAGCTCAGGTGTTGCTTAGTCATCTGACCGTGGTTCAAAATTACGAGGTGTAGTCCTCGTGTCTTTCCTTTAAGGTATTTATACCGGACCGTCGTCAATAGCCCGTTGTGTTGCTCTAGTACGACGTTAACTAAAAATTACCATTACCATTACAAATTACCTCTACAACATACGCTTACAAACATCCATGCCCGGACACGGATTCCAACTATGAATCTTCCGATCTAGAGGTTAACACCTAAACCACTATACCGTTTGGTCGGCGAATCACAATGGGTAATTGGTAATTTTAATTAACGTCGTACAAGAGTAACACAACGGGCTATTGACGACGGTCCGGGATCAATACCCTAAGGGAAAGATCCGAGGACAACACCTCGTAATTTTGAACCACGGTCAGATGACGAAGCAGCACCTGAACTGGCACCCCACTCTCCAAACTTCCACGCCAACCCAACGTGAGGACTTTCGGCCACGACAGATTTAAGGTGCACCAGCCGCCTCTACACCATACACTTACAAATATAAATGCACTGACCCGGATTCGAACCAGGAACCTTCCAAGCCATAGGCTAACAGAATCGCGGTGGGATGATGATGTTAAGACCTGAGCTGGCACCTCACTCTTCAAACTACCACTCCGCGCCAACGTGAGGACATTTGACGCCAGGTCAGGTTTAACACAACACCATCACTTTTGGTTGGATAGAGTTTTGAGCTCGCTACCTTCTGGTTGCTTATACGCGACGGTCTCAACTTTGCTAGCTCGACCCCTTTCTAAGTGGAATTCTCTAATCAATGAATTTAACAAGATTTACGGAACAAGATTTTGATCCAACCGGATCAACATGCATCTTTTATCAGTTTTCTCTCGTGACATGGATGAGGCGTTCGTGGCTATGTCCACTGCTCTAGCAACCTTGGAGTTGTAGGTGACGTTGGTTCAATTCCTGTCAGGCGCATTCCTGCCTGGATGTTTTTCTCTCTTTTGAGTCAGTAGAAACTTTCACTGTCTGTTACTATTACCTGATATTTTAATGGGTGGGTAATCCCGCATCCACTTGATTTAAGCACATCAGTAAATGGTAAAAAAAATTGGTAATTTTTGGTTAACGTCGTACTAGAGCAACACAACGGGCTATTGACGACGGTCCGGGATCAGTCCCTAAAGGGAAAGATCCGAGGACAACACCTCGTAATTTTGAACCACGGTCAGATGACGAAGCAACACCTGAGCTGGCACACCACTCCCCAAACTTCCACACCAACCCAACGTGAGGACACATCAGGAAATGATTATTGCTTGATTTTATGTAAAAACTTTCATTTAAAGTTTAAAATCATTAAATTTAGTACTGGCTTCTTGCCACATATTCCGAAAACAGATTGAAAAACTAACATAATCAAAGTATTTACTTTTAGCATTCGTGCTGTTCTTGTACAGTAGTGCCGACCAACCGGTATAGTGGTTAAGGTGTTAGCCTCTAGATCGGAAGGTTCCTGGTTCGAATCCGGGTCCGGGCGTGGATGTTTGTAAACGTATGGTGTAGAGGCGGCTGGTGCACCCTAAATCTGTCGTGGTCGAAAGTCCTCACGTTGGGTTGGCGTGGAAGTTTGGAGAGTGGGGTGCCAGCTCAGGTGTTGCTTCGTCATCTGACCGTGGTTCAAAATTACGAGGTATTGTCCTCGGATATTTCGCTTAAGGGACTGATCCCGGACCGTCGTCAGTAGTCCGTTGTGTTGCTCTAGTACGACGTTAACTAAAAAATTACCAAATTACCAATTACTTGTACAGTAGTGGATATGGCGTAATCCTCGTTAGTAAATAATCTATAACTGAATTTGAAAACCCGCTATCCAACATATTGTTCGTCTTGTGTCTGTTGCAGCATCGCCAAATATGACCCTTGCGCCATAACACCCCAAACAATCATCCATCCCGTTGTAGGTTGGTATTTTAATTAACGTCATATAGGAAAACCACAGAGGGCTATTGACGACGGTCCGGGATAAATCCCTAAGTAAAAGTAAAGTGCATGTTGATCCGGTTGGATCAAAATCTTGTTCCGTTAATCTTGTTAAATTCAATGATTTGAGCATTGCACTTGAAAAGGGGACGCGCTAGCAAAGTTGAGACAGTGGCGGATTAGCAACTGAAAGGTAGCGAGCTCGAAACTCGATCCAACCAAAGGAACTGGTGTGGTGTTAAATCTGACCTGGCTTCAAATGTCCTCACGTTGGCGCTGTGTGGTAGTTCGAAGAGTGAGGTGCCAGCTCAGGTCTTAACCTCATCATCCGACCGTATTTCAAAGCTACAAGATGTTATAGGTACGTATTTAATCAATATCGTACTGGAACAACACAACGGGCTATTGTCGGATGTCAAAACCCGAAGTAAAATATACGAAGACAAGACATAATTTTGAACTACGGTCAGATGACGAGGTCACCTTTGAGCTGGCCACTCTCCAAACTTTCACACTACGCCAACATGAATCCCATCCGTGGATCCGGTCTGGTGGTTAAGGTTTTAGCCTCTAGATCGGAAGATTCCTGGTTTGAACCCGGTCAGGGCATGGGTGTTCGTAAGCGTATGGTGTAAAAGCGGCTGCTGCACCTTAAATCTGTCGCTGCCAAAAGTTCTCACGTTGGGTTTGTGTGGAAGTTTGGAGAGTGAGGTGCCAGCTCAGGTGTTGCCTCGTCATCTGACCGTGTATCAAAATTACGTGGTGTTGTCCTACGATCTCTCCCTTAGGGGATTCATTCCGGACAGTCCTCAATAGCCCGTTGCGTTGCTCTAGTACGACGTTAATTAAAAATTGCTAAATTACCCACCCGTGGATGCCGACCAACCGGTATAGTGGTTAAGGTGGTAGCCTCTGGATCGGAAGGTTCCTGGTTCGAATCCGGGTCCGGGCATGAATGTTTGAACGTATGGCATAGAGGCGGCTGGTGCACCTTAAATCTGTCGTGGCCGAAAGTCCTCACGTTGGGTTGGCGTGGAAGTTTGGAGAGTGGGGTGCCAGTTCAGGTGTTGCTTCGTCATCTGACCGTGGTTCAAAATTACGAGGTGTTGTCCTCGGAACTTTCCCTTAAGGGACTGATCCCGGACCGTCGTCAATATCCCGTTGTGTTGCTCTAGTACGACGTTAACTTAAAATTACCATTACCCAGACCGTCGTCAATAGCCCGTTGTGTTGCTCTAGTACGACTTTAACTATAGGTAATGGTAATTCTAGTACGACGTTAACTATAGGTAATGGTAATTTTAGTTAACGTCGTACTAGAGCAACACAACGGGCTATTGACGACGGTCCAGGATCAGTCCCTTAAGGGAAAGATCCGAGGACAACACCTCGTAATTTTGAACTACGGTCAGATGACGTAGCAACACCTGAGCTGGCACCCCAGTCTCTAAACTTCCACTCCAACCCAACGTGAGGACTTTCGGCCACGACAGATTTAAGGTGCACCAGCCGCCTCTACACCATACGCTTACAAACATCCATGCCCGGACCCGGATTCAAACCATGAACCTTCCGATCTAGAGGCTAACACCTTAACCACTATACCGGGTGGTCTCGCCGATGTTAACTATAATTACCATTACTAGTACTTTACCCACCCCCTGGATATGAGTATGGAAAACGTACTCGTTCGCTAGGATTGAAGAAACTAACTCTCCCAAATGTACAAGTAACGTGTGCTTCAATGTGCTCCCTCTCGAAGGCAAATAACAAAAACTAATCCATAAATCCCATAAATAAACGCCTTTTTTCTGTTCATTGTTAGTTCCCGTCCGGAAGTGGGGGAGGGAAACCGACCTTTCTACGGCAAAACCGTTCCGAAATCATCAGTCCCGGGGCGATTAAAGGGCGACGCATCCATCATATTTTTTAAGTGATTAGTGGCGGGACGGATTTTTAAGGATTCGGCAATCTGTTGCTCACTCTTCACTTACAAAGGACACTCCTATCACACCCCCTGTCACGACCGATGCAATGTTTAGCTGAATCGAAAAGCGGAGAACGGAATTATCCAGGAAAATTGACGGTGTTGCGACTTCGACGTGCGATAGTTTACTGTGTTTCTAATATCAGCAAGGAAATGGTTTGCTTGCAGAAATTCTGATTTACGTTATTATTGCAGAAGTAAGTTTACCTTATCCCTCCTGGTGGTTGTCATGGCCACAAATGTCCTCACGTTGGCGTGTTGTGGAAGTTTGGAGAGTGGGGTGCCATTGACGGACCGGGATCAAACCAGAAAGGAAAGATCGAGGGTAACACCTCATAATTTTGAACCACGCAGATATGACGTTGAAGAGGAATTTTCACTAAACAAACATACCAGAGGGAAAGCTATTTTTTTATTTCCGCTTCCCGAACGGTTATCGTCTGATACATATTGAGGTTAACTTAAAATGTAGTTTATCGCTGTAAGGCGATGTTTGCGTTTAATTTAATTGGGGTTGTCCAATCAACATACACTGGTGAAATAAATTAAAAGAATTTGCATATTTTATCGAATTTCATGAAAAGGTAATGGTAATTTTAGTTAACGTCGTCGTACTAAGGCAACACAACGGGCTATTGACGACGGTCCGGAATCAGTCCCTTAAGGGAAAGATCCGAGGACGACACCTCGTAATTTTGAACCACGGTCAGATGACGATGCAACACCTGAACTGGCACCCCACTCTCCAAACTTCCACGCCAACCCAACGTGAGGACTTTCGGCCACGACAGATTTAAGGTGCACCAGCCGCCTCTACACCATACGTTTACAAACATCCATGCCCGAACCGGATTCGAACCAGGAACCTTCCGATCTAGAGGCTAACACCTTAACCACTATACTTGTTGGTCTGCGACGGAGCCAGTAGAGAAACAGGCTTTATAAGCGCGCGTAAGTTAAGACGCGTTTTGCAACTCGCAATCCCCCTCCGAGAACCATCCAGGGAATGAAAACAGCGGTTCTGAACGCGTGGGACCAATTGCCACAGGAAATGATAAACTGCCTTATTTCAAGTATGAAATCACGCTGCGAGACCTGTATATCTGTAAGAGGGGACCATACCCCCTATTAACCCATAATTTTGTTTATTCTGCAACCGCTGTTTCATACCTTCCGACTCTAACGAGTGTTACGCACGATCATGTGTGTGTATTACAATTATTGAATGGTTATTTGTTTTGTATTGTATCAATGTATGTACATATCAAATTTCATTAAAATCGGTACAGTAGTTCTAGAGATAATCGACCAAGTCTGGAAATTCTCTTAATTTTTTACACCAGTATACTAAACAATTAGGGAGTTCTATTAGATAATTTTCGTTGACGTGCTGAAGTCGTACTCGAAAACAAGCCAAGTTAAGTCTCGTTCGTAATACGTTTAGAAAACACGTTCGACAACAGAAACGCTGCCCGTCAGAAAAGCCTCGCAATCTTCTATAATCTTACATAAGAAGGATCCGGGAAAGCCCAGATGGTTGAGTAACGGATTAGCAACCGGAAGGTCCAATCCTTCCAATCCAAGACCGTCGTGTGCAAAAAAGGGCTGGTGCATGTTTAATTTATCGTGGCCTCAAATGTCCTCACATTGACGTGGTGTGGAAGTTTGCAGACTGGGGTGAAAGCTGAGGTGTGACCTCGTCATCTGACCGTGCCTCAGAATTAAGTGGTGTTGCCCTCGGATCTTTCTCATCGGGGTTTGATTCCGAAACGTCGCCAGTAGCAAGTTGTGTTGTGTTCGAGTGGAGGTTAATTACATATATTTTTATAACAATGAATGTATATGTTTGTATATACTAAAATTTTCAATTTTCATCATAACAAATCAGATTAACTATAATTCAGGGTGTCTCAAAAGTCACTAGACCCTTTAAAAAGTAGAAACAATTCCTTTAATATATTTGACATTTATATAGGCAATATCCTACAATAATGGAACGGACGCCGGAGGATTTGCATAAAATGCGACACGTAGTCGGATTTTATGCAAATCCAGTGATTGCACGTGACCTGTTACGGTTAAATACGATACGCGAAGTGGTTAGCGTCGTTAGTTTTGTGCGAAATTGTGACAATATGTCGAAACGAATGGAACTTTAGTGATTTTGAAAGAGGTGTTATAGTTGGTTGGCACAGGCATATCTATGCGCGCAATTGCAGTAGAATTATCACAGCCACGGTCAACTGTTGGTGATGTTGTGAAGAAGTGGAAGACTGCGGGATTGGGACGCGAACTGCACACGTTGATCGTTCCCGTAACTGACCGAACAGGATCGGCGTGTCCTGAAGCGTGAGGTTCGTAAGAACCGCAAGAAACCACTCCAAATCATTAACAGTAAATTTCAACAGGCATTTGGTGTTACGGTGCACCCCAATACTTTGAGGAAAGAACTGCAAGCCTTCAACATCCACGGATGTGTTGCCGCATACAAACCCAAACATCACCCCATCCAACAAAGCCGGCAGACTCGCTTGATGTTAGCAACGTTGCAACTGTACTGTGGACCACTGGAAAACTGTTTTATGGAGCGATGAGTCACACTGCACGATCTTCCAGTCGGATGGGTGTGTTTGGGTTTGGTGAATGTCAAGCGAACGTCTGTTACCAGAGTGCATCGTTCCAACTGTCAAGTTCGGTGGTGGTGGTATACTTGTTTGGCGGTTGTTTTTTCGTGGTATGGCCTGGGACCTTTGCATGTTGTTCCTGGTAAATTAAACGCCGACGCCTACATGAACATTTTGGATAATCTGGTTCATCCTACGCTCTGGCAATTTTATGGAATGGACGAATGTTACTACCAGTACAACAACGCTCCATGTCATGTTACCGCCTCTTTCAAGCAGTGGTATCAAGATATGGAAGTAAAACGTCTTCCCTGGCCTGCTCAGGGTCCCGACATAAACCCCATAGAATATTTGGGGGACGAGTTAGAGCGACGCTTACGGACCAGGGAATCACGACCCGAAATTTACAGCTGAACTGGCGACATTCTTACAGTATGAATGGACACAAATACCTATAGTTGTGTATCAAA